>BSBK01006333.1:0-520000 GCA_027943335.1 Chamaecyparis obtusa | reverse complement strand
TCTTCAACAGGTCATCCTTTCCACTTGACAAGATATTCTTCATATGTCCTGTTCTTTGTGCTTCTGCCAACACGACTATCCAGTATATCTTCGATCTCCTTAGTGTCTGAACTAGTTGCTGGAATACTCCACTGTGCTGCTGCAACCTCATCTTCAACACCTCCTTCATGATACTCTGTCAAATCTGAAATGTTAAACACTGGTGAAATATTCAGCTCACTAGGCAATTCTACCTCATATGCATTTCCTGAATCATGCTTCTTTAGTATCTTACATGGCCCAAACTTCTTCATTTTCAGCTTGTTATATGTACCAACTAGAAACCGCTCCTTCCGCAAATGAACCATGACTTCATCACCAACCTGAAATTCCTTATACCTCCTTTTCTCATCTGCCTTAGCCTTATACTGTGCATTCATCTTGGTAATATGCTTCCTCACCTCCTCATGGATGTTCTTCAAGTGTTCTGCAAAATCCACAGCTTCAGCACTACTTATTTCTCCTTTATCTATCTTTCTCAATTCAGATGTATTTCTTGGACTACTTCCATATACAATCTGGAATGGTGATTTACCAGTGCTCCTATTGACAGAATTATTGTATGCAAATTCTGTCTGTGGTAAAATCAAATTCCATCTTATTGGCTTATCTCCAACCAAGCATCTCACCAGATTTCTCAAACTTCTATTCACCACCTCTGTCTATCCATCTGTCTGTGGATGATGTGATGAGCTGAACTTCAAATCTATCTTCAACTTCTTCCACAATGTCTGACAAAAATATCCAACAAACTTAGTATCTCGATCTGAAACTATGGTCTTTGGCAAGCCATGTAGTCTCACCACTTCTCTGAAAAATAATTCTGCTACATGAACAGCATCATTAGTCTTCTTGCAAGGAATGAAATGTGTCATCTTCAAAAATCTGTCAACCACCACAAAAATTGAATCATGTCCCCGCTGTGTCCTCGGTAAACCAAGAACAAAGTCCATACTGATATCCTCCCAAGGCTTCTCTGGTACAGGTAATGGTTGATACAACCCTGTATTCTGCTTCACTCCTTTCGCCATCTGACATACTCTGCAACTCTGTACAAAATTCTTGATATCTTGTTGCAATTATGGCCAATAATAATTTTCACTAACCAAAGCAAGGGTTTTATCAGGACCAAAATATCTAGCCAATCCTCTGCTATGCTTCTCCTTGATGAGATTCTCCCTCATAGAGCTTCGTGGAATGCACAATTGACTCCCTCTAAATAGCATATCATCTTGGATGATAAAATCCAGCCATTTCGTCCTGTCTAGAGTAATAGGTTCTGTACAAGCTTTCCAAGCTTCACCAAAATTAGGATCCTCTGGATATAAATTCTTGAGTTCCTTGAACCCAACCACCTCAATCTGCATCTCTGTTAGCAATAGTTGCCTTCTTCTAAGAGAATCCGCAACTCTATTAGACTTTCCACTCCTGTGTTTCAAAACAAATGTATAACTCTGCAAAAACTCAACCCATTTCAAATGCCTCTGATTCAACTTTTCTTGACTATTCAAATATTGCAAAGCTTGATGATCAGTATACAAAACAAACTCTTTAGGAAGTAGATAATGTCTCCACTTCTTTAATGCCTGAACTATAGCATAAAATTCCTGATCATAAACAAAATACTTCCTCTTGGCATCATTTAACTTCTCACTGAAATAAGCAACAGGTTTACCTTCTTGGCTCATAACAGCTCCTATTGCAGTACCACTAGCATCACAATCTACTTGAAACACCTTATTAAAATCTGGAAGTGCTAAAACAGGTTGTTCTGTAACTTTTTATTTCAATAATTGAAAACTCTTTCCCGCCCCTTTAGTCCACTTAAACTCTTTTCTATCCCCTCTCATTGTCTCAGTCAAGGGACTAGAAATACTGCTAGAATTTCTGATAAATTTTTTGTAAAAGCTAGCTAGACCATGAAAAGATCTTACCTCAGTAGCACTCCTTGGAGTAGGCCATTCAAGGATAGCTTGTACCTTCTCTGGGTCCATTTTTAGACCTTTTGCTGAGACTGCAAATCTCAAATACACTAACTCTTTCTTCACAAAACTGCACTTCTTCAAGTTAATCAACAATTTCTCATCTCTCAACTTCTCAAACACCATATGAATATGCATCATATGTTCCTCCAATGTCTTGCTAAAAATAAAAATATCATCTAGGTAAACAATGACAAACTTACCCAGAAATTCTTTCAGAACCTCGTTCATGAGCCGCATGAAAGTGCTCGGTGCATTGGTTAGCCCAAAAGGCATGACTAACCACTCATATAGTCCTTCATTTGTCTTGAAGGCAGTCTTCCATTCATCTCCTTCTCTGATCCAAATCTGATGATATCCACTCTTCAGATCTATCTTTGAGAAATACACAGCTTCACTCAAACAGTCCATAATATCATCCATTCGTGGCAATGGAAACTTGTACTTGATTGTGATCTTATTTATTGCCCTAGAATCTGTACACATCCTCCACTCTCCATTCTTCTTTGGTGCTAATACCGCTGGTACAACATAGGGACTCAGACTCTCACGGATCAATCATTTCTGTAGCAGTTCATGTACTTATCTGTTCAACTCCTCACTTTCTGCAGGTGTCATTCTATGTGCTGCCTTATTTGGAAAACTCGCTCCTCGGATCAAGTCCATCTGATGACTAATCTTTCTGATTGGTGGTAATCCATCAGGCACGTTATCGGATACAATATCCTAAAACTCATTCAACAAATGTACAACTTCTACAGGAACATCTTCTACTTCCTCTTTACCAGCTTTTGGAATTAAAGCAAAACATACATGCTCATGCCTCATACCATCTAGGAAATTTCTTCCATCAACAAAAGTTATCCTTGCATTACCACATACCTTTTCTTCAGTCTCTTTCAATGGTTTTAGCTTATGTCGCACTCCATCCTTTGTCAGGGAATAAGTATTCGTACGACCATCATGTACAACACATCTGTCAAACTGCCATGGTCTACCCAACAACATATGACATGCATCCATAGATATGATATCACACAATACCTCATCTTGGTATCCGCCAATCTTAAACTTCATCAGGCATTGTTCATTGACCATGACCTTGTGGTCATCCTGTACCCAGGCAATCCGATATGGATGTGGGTGTTTCTGTCTCTTGAGCTTCAACTTTGTTACCATCTCTTCTGACACCAAATTGTCAGTGATTCCACTATCAATGATCACATCACAACATTTATCTTCACACTTGCACCTGGTGTGAAACAGGCTCCTCCTTTGCTTAGGTTCATTCTCACCACTCAACAGAACTCTTATGTTAATCAACATTTCTCCTCTTTCAGCATCTTCAGAATTTGATGATTTGACATCTTCATCTACATGTGCAACTCTGGCCTGGCCTTCATTTCTCCTGTCTGTTCTGCCTTGGCACTGAGGACATTTAAATGCCCTATGACCTTCTTCTCCACAGTGAAAACATGTTCCATGGAAGCCTCCTCTTCCAGATCCTTGTCCTCTTCCTCTTCCTCTCTGATCTCTATTACTCTGATCCTGAAAATGATTGGAATTATTTCCTCTCTGATTCTGACTGCTACTGGCCTCATCCTTCTTTTAAGGATCTTCATTTTGGCCACCATATGACTGTCCACCAGATCTTCCACCACGACCTCTTCCATTTTGTTTGCTCTCAAATTTCTTGTTCAGCTTTTCGTCTACTTTTAGGGCAAACTGGTATGCCTCCTCAATATTGTTCATTCGAACCAGATTCAACTCCTCCTGAATGCTTGGCCTTAATCTATTAAGGTATCGGGAAACTTTCTCCTTATCAGCTTCTGCATGGCCTATTCTGATGAGGAGTCGATAGAACTCCTCTGTATACTTCTGAACAGATCTTCTTGCTTGCTTCAAACTTTATATTTTTTTTAGTAGGTCAAGCTCATAATCAACAAGAATGAACTATCGCTTCAATTTATCCACCATCCGATCCCATCTTGTGATTTTATCTTTCCCTCTTCTATTTCGCTCCAATTGAATTTCTTGCCACCAGATCTTTGCATGACCTTTCAGTCTGGCCTTCGCAAATTTGACCCAATCAGGATCCTCAACATCTTCATACTCAAAATACTCCTCACATTCATTGATCCAGTCGATCAATTCCTCTGGGTTAAGATTTCCAGAAAATGTAGGAACCTCAATCTTAGGTCTTTTCCCAATCTTGGAAATTGCCCGAAAAAGTCTTTCTTCCTCCTGGTTCACAATTTCAGCTTCTCCTTCTTGATATTCTTCTTTGGCTTCATCCTCTCTTTCATCTCTGACATTAAGATTCATTCCTCTGCGAATCTCTTCTTGCAATGCTTGCACTTGTCTCTACAGCTCTCTAACCTCAGGTGTTACAACACCAGCTCTTCCGCCACGTTCCCTTCGTGGAGGCATTTTCGTGATGCGCACTGAAACCCTAGCCACGGCCCTGGTGCAAACTGCCTCACAGTCGATGATCTATTTACACAATCAAGAACTCCTGCTCTAATACCACTTGATGAAGGGTGCTCCCCTTAATACCACAAACACATAACAGAAATAGAGAAACAACAATAATATGCAAGAACAAAAAAATTGGCTTCTTATTATCTCCACAAATGTGGAATTAAAAACGTTCAGAATTACAATATGCAAAGCCACATGGGCATTCCCTTACAATATTCTGTAGGACAAAGCCTCGAACTATTACCCAGATCTACTACCCAGAACTATTCCGAACTGCCTAAGACAATAATACAGCCTTCCTTATATAGGCAATTTTTCCACCGCCTGAGAAGGTTCCAGAATTTAAAACAATAAGGCCGACCAAACTTAGAATTATTTTATTTTACATTTTATTACATCATAGTCGGCTCAAGATAACCTTTGAAACCCGAACAAAAATTTTGAAGAAAATTATTTTCTGCCATTTCGTGTGGCCCAACTTTCGAAGACCATAAGTCATCACCAGTTGACCCGATCGGCTATTATAAGCCCATTTAAGAAATGCCACGAACCGCTCTACAGGCTTGACCCGCACATGCGCCTGTCACCCAAATTTTTGACCTCATCCGGGCCCTCTAAAGCCTTCAAAACTGAGTCTAAAGTTTCTGTACCCTGCTGCCAATACGGAAAATCTTTAATATCTTCCAACATGCACTTGATCTGGAAATGAAACTTTACTGGCAGACTAATATGACCAAAATGAACCTCCAAGAAATAAATTAGATCATTCTGAGCACAGACAAAAATTACCAAAAATAGTAACTTTCCATAAATAGCAGCTCTGCACAGGATAGCCCTTATTGAATTCAAAAATAAAAATATTTTTAGGTGATGCAAGATTGCTCTTACACCTAGGATGCTCCTGCATCAGACACCTGGGGTAATTTAAGAAGTGACCCTATCACGACTCAGGTGTGTAGAGGAAAATCAAGACGGCTAACCTCCTCCTTTGTCAGCCATGATGAATCTTCAACAGGTCATCATTTCCACTTGACCAGATATTCTTCATATGTCCTGTTCCTTGTGCTTCTGCCAACACGACTGTCCAGTATATCTTCGATCTCCTTAGTGTCTGAACTAGTTGCTGGAATACTCCACTGTGCTGCTGCAACCTCATCTTCAACACCTCATTCATGATACTCTGTCAAATCTAAAATGTTAAACACTAGTGAAATATTCAGCTCACTAGGCAATTCTACCTCTTATGCATTTCTTGAATCATGCTTCTTCAGTATCTTACATGGCCCAAACTTCTTCATTTTCAGCTTGTTATATGTACCAACTAGAAACTGCTCCTTCCGCAAATGAACCATGACTTCATCACCAACCTAAAATTCCTTATACCTCCTTTTCTCATCTGCCTTAGCCTTATACTATGCATTCATCTTGGTAATATGCTTCCTCACCTCCTCATGGATGTTCTTCAAGTGTTCTGCAAAATCCTCAGCTTCAACACTACTTATTTCTCCTTTATCTATCTTTCTCAATTCAGATGCATTTCTTGGACTACTTCCATATACAATCTGGAATGGTGATTTACCAGTGCTCCTATTGACAGAATTATTGTATGCAAATTCTGCCTGTGGTAAAATCAAATCCCATCCTGTTGGCTTATCTCCAACCAAGCATCTTAGCAGATTTCTCAAACTTCTATTCACCACCTCTGTCTGTCCATCTGTCTGTGGATGATGTGATGAGCTGAACTTCAAATCTGTCTTCAACTTTTTCCACAATGTCTGCCAAAAATATCCAACAAACTTAGTATCTCGATCTGAAACTATGGTCTTTGGCAAGCCATGTAGTCTCACCACTTCTCTGAAAAATAATTCTGCTACATGAACAGCATCATTAGTCTTCTTGCAAGGAATGAAATGTGCCATCTTCGAAAATCTGTCAACCACCATAAAAATTGAATCATGTCCCCGCTGTGTCCTCGGTAAACCAAGAATAAAGTCCATACTGATATCCTTCCAAGGCTTCTCTAGTACATGTAATGGTTGATACAACCCTGTATTCTGCTTCACTCCTTTCGCCATCTGACATACTCTGCAACTCTGTACAAAATTCTTGACATCTTGTTGCAATTGTGGTCAATAATAATTTTTACTAACCAAAGCAAGAGTTTTATCACGACCAAAATGTCCAGCCAATCCTCCGCTATGATTCTCCTTGATGAGATTCTCTCTCATAGAGCTTCGTGGAATGCACAACTGACTCCCTCTGAATAGCATATCATCTTGGATGATAAAATCCAGCCATTTCATCCTGTCTAGACTAATAGG
This sequence comes from Chamaecyparis obtusa, assembly GCA_027943335.1. Lineage (NCBI taxonomy): Eukaryota > Viridiplantae > Streptophyta > Pinopsida > Cupressales > Cupressaceae > Chamaecyparis > Chamaecyparis obtusa. Next base: position 513,177 of record BSBK01006333.1, on the reverse strand, counting down.
TTCTGTATAAGCTTTCGAAGCTTCACCAAAATCAGGATCCTCTGGATATAAATTCTTGAGTTCTTTGAACTCAACCACCTCAATTTGCATCTCTATTAGCAATAGTTGCCTTCTGCTAAGGGCATTCGCAACCCTATTAGACTTTTCACTCCTGTGTTTCAAAATAAATGTATAACTCTGCAAAAACTCAACCCATTTCAAATGCCTCTGATTCAACTTTCCTTGACTATTCAAATATTGCAAAGTTTGATGATTAGTATACAAAACAAACTCGTTAGGAAGTAGATAATGTCTCCACATTTTTAATGCCTGAACTATAGCATAAAATTCCTGATCATAAACATAATTCTTTCTCTTGGCATCATTTAATTTCTCACTGAAATAAGCAATAGGTTTACCTTCTTGGCTCATAACAGCTCCTATTGCAGTACCACTAGCATCACAATCTACTTGAAACACCTTATTAAAATCTGGAAGTGCTAAAATAGGTTGTTTTGTAACTTTTTGTTTCAACAATTGAAAACTCTTTTTTTCCCCTTTAGTCCACTTAAACTCTTTTCTATCCCCTCTCATTGTCTCAGTCAAGGGACCACAAATACTGCTAAATTTTTTGATAAACTTTCTGTAAAAGCTAGCTAGACCATGAAAAGATCTTACCTCAGTAGCACTCCTTGGAGTAGGCCATTCAAAGATAGCCTGTACCTTCTCTGGGTCCATTTTTAGACTTTTTTCTGAGACTGCAAATCTCAAATACACTAACTCTTTCTTCACAAAACTGCACTTCTTCAAGTTGATCAACAATTTCTCATCTCTCAACTTCTCAAACACCATACGAATATGCATCATATGTTCCTCCAATGTCTTGCTAAAAATTAAAATATCATCTAGGTAAACAATGACAAACTTACTCAGAAATTTTTTCAGAACCTCGTTCATGTGCCGCATGAAAGTGCTCAGTGCATTGGTTAGCCCAAAAGGCATGACTAACCACTCATATAGTCCTTCTTTTGTCTTGAAGGTAGTCTTCCATTCATCTCCTTCTCTAATCCGAATCTGATGATATCCACTCTTCAAATCTATCTTTGAGAAATACACAAGTCCACTCAAATAGTCCATAATATCATCCATTCGTGGCAATGGAAACCTGTACTTGATTGTGATCTTGTTTATTGCCCTAGAATCTATACACATCCTCCACTCTCCATTCTTCTTTGGTGCTAATACCGCTGGTACAGCACAGGGACTCAGACTCTCACAGATCAATCCTTTCTGTAGCAGTTCATGTACTTGTCTGTTCAACTCCTCACTTTTTGTAGGTGTCATTCTGTGTGCTGCCTTATTCGGCAAACTCACTCCTGGGATCAAGTCCATCTGATGACTGATCTTTCTGACTAGTGGTAATCCATCAGGCATGTTATCGGATACAATATCCTGAAACTCATTCAACAAAGCTGTAAGTTCTACAGGAACATCTTCTACTTCCTCTTTACCAGCTTTTAGAATTAAAGAAAAACATACATGCTCATGCCTCATACCATCTAGGAAATTTCTTCCATCAACAAAAGTTATCCTTGCATTACCACATACCTTTTCTTCAGTCTCTTTCAATAGTTTTAGCTTATGTCGTACTCTATCCTTTGTCAGGGAATAGGTATTCGCACCGCCATCATGTACAGCACATCTGTCAAACTACCATGGTCTACCCAACAACATATGACATGCATCCATAGATATGATATCACACAATACGTCATCTTGGTATCCGCCAATATTGAACTTCACCAGGCATTGTTCATTGACCATGACCTTGTGGTCATCCTGTACCCAGGCAATCCGATATAGATGTGGGTGTTTCTGTCTCTTGAGCTTCAACTTTGTCACCATCTCTTCTGACACCAAATTGTCAGTGCTTCCACTATCAATGATCACATCACAACATTTACCTTCACACTTACACCTGGTGTGAAACAGGCTCCTCCTTTGCTCAGGTTCATTCTCACCACTCAACAAGACTCTTCTGTTAATCAACGTTTCTCCTCTTTCAGCATCTTCAGAATTTGATGATCTGGCATCTTCATCTACATGTGCAACTCTGGCATGGCCTTCATTTCTTCTCCCTATTCTGCCTTGGCGCTGAGTACATTCAAATGCCCTATGACCTTCTTCTCCACAGTGAAAACATGTTCCACGGAAGCCTCCTCTTCCAGATCCTTGTCCTCTTCCTCTTCCTCTCTGATCTCTATTACTCTGATCCTAAAAATGATTGGAATTATTTCCTCTCTGATTCTGACTACTACTAGCCTCATCCTTCTTTTTCGGATCTTCATTTTGGCCACCATATGACCGTCCGCTAGATCTTCCACCACGACTTCTTCCATTTTTTCTACTCTCAAACTTCTTGTTCAGCTTTTCCTCTACTTTTAGGGCAAACTGGTATGCCTCCTCAATACTGTTCATTCAAACCAGATTCAACTCCTCCTGAATGCTTGGCCTTAACCCATTAAGGTATCGGGCAACTTTCTCCTTATCAGCTTCTGCATGGCCTGTTCTGATGAGGAGTCGATAGAACTCCTCTGTATACTCCTGAACAGATCTTCTTGCTTGCTTCAAACTTTGCATTTTCTTTAGTAGGTCAAGCTCATAATCGACAGGAATGAACTGTCACTTCAATTTATCCACCATTCGATCCCATCTTGGGATTTTATCTTTCCCTCTTCTATTTCACTCCAATTGAATTTCTTGCCACCAGATCTTCGCATGACCTTTCAGTCCAGCCTTCGCAAATTTGACCCTATTAGGATCCTCAACATCTTCATACTCAAAATACTCCTCACATTCATTGATCCAGTCGATCAATTCCTTTGGGTTAAGATTTTTAGAAAATGTAGGAACCTCAATCTTAGGTCTTTTCCCAATCTTTGAAATCGCCTGAAATTTTTTTTCTTCCTCCTGGTTCACAATTTTAGCTTCTCCTTCTTGATATTCTTCTTCAGCTTCATCCTCGCTTTCATATTTGACATTAAGATTCATTCCTCTGTGAATCTCTTGTTGCAATGCTCGCACTTGTCTCTGCAGCTCTCTAACCTCAGGTGTTACAACACCAGCTCTTCCGCCACATTTCCTTCGTGGAGGCATTTTCGCGATGCGCGCTGAAACCCTACCCATGGCCCTGGTGCAAACTACCTCATAGTCGATGATCTATTTACACACTCAAGAACTCCTGCTTTGATACCACTTGATGAAGGGTGGTCCCCTTAATACCACAAACACATAACAGAAATAGAGAAACAACAACAATATGCAAGAACAAAAAAATTGGCTTCTTATTATCTCCACAAATGTGAAATTACAAACTTTCAAAATTACAATATGCAAAGCCACATGGGCATTCCCTTACAATATTCTATAGGACAAAGCCTCAAACTATTACCCAGATCTACTACCCAGAACTATTCTGAACTGCCTAAGACAATAATACAGCCTTCCTTATACAGGCAATTTTTCCACCGCCTGGGAAGGTTCCAGAATTTTAGCCAATAAGGCTGACCAAAATTAGAATTATTTTATTTTACATTTTATTACATCATAGTCGGCTCAAGATAACCTTTGAAACCCGAACAGAAATTTTGAAGAAAATTATTTTCTGCCATTTCGGGTGGCCCAACTTCCGAAGACCATAAGTCATCACCAGTTGACCCGATCGGCTATTATAACCCCATTTCAGAAATGCCACGAAGCGCTCCACAGGCTTGACTTGCTCAAGCGCCCATCACCCAAATTTTTGACCTCATCCGGGGCCTCTAAAGCCTTCAAAACTAAGTCCAAAGTTTCTGTACCCTACTGCCAATACCGAAAATCTTCAATATCTTCCAACATGCACTTGATCTGGAAATGAAACTTTACTGGCAGACTTATATGACCAAAATGAACCTCCAAGAAATAAATTAGATCATTCTAAGCACAGATAAAAATTACTAAAAATAGTAACTTTCCATAAATAGCAGCTCTGCACAGGATAGCCCTTATTGAATTCAAAAACAAAAATATTTTTGGGTGATGCAAGATTGCTCTTACACCCAGGATGCTCCTGCATCATATACATATGCATATATACACATGTATACATGTATATGCATATATACATGTGTATATATGCATATATGCACATGTATATATGCATATATACACATGTATATATGCATATATAATATTTATGCATCTATCAAAAACTAAAAATAATAAAAATGAAATATGAAAATACATCAAAATCATGTTTGCAAATTTGGAAGCCGTCCCCACGGGTTTCACTGTCACCTAAAGTGACAGTGAAAGTCACTTTCGACGGTTATATTTCTGCCAAAATAAAACCCTAATTAGTGACTTTCGATCGAAAGTCATTAATTATAAACTTTTGATCGAAAGTTCATAAGTAACTTTCGATTGAAAGTTACTAAGAACTTTCGATCGAAAGTATCTTACGATCGAAAGTCCTATGTCCAAGGACTTTTGATCGTAAGTTTAGTACTTACGATCGAAAGTGTGTTAGAGTTTCTATTGAAAGTTGGTAAATAATATTTTGCCGAAAACACTTTTCGAGATGAATTCCTTGCTCCGAAAAATTGTAACCCACAATTGTGGGTTCACCCACTGCCATAGTGAAAATGAATTGTTGTATCAAATGTCAAACCACCACTAGAGTAGTATCTAAATTGAGATTCATTCTATGTGAGTCATGAATTTCTAATGACACCTTATCACTAGATATAAGTTAGTCTTGTATTCATTTGAATTTAAATAACTTATGAATTATGTCTATGATAAGATATTAATGGGCTATTAATGAAACCATTGATATTACATTAAGCCCCTTATCAGAGGCACAATCCATAGGGAATTGAATTCAAATTTAATAAAAACTCAAGGTGTGTAAACTAATAATATTAAAAATAATAACATAAACCTCAAATGAAATATAAAACAATATAAACCAATATCAAGAAGATGAACCAATACAAAAAGAATCACTAAAATATGCCACCATTAACAATGAATAAAACCTTATAAACATAACATCAAGTATAACAATTTGAATGTGTACTACATGCTTTAAATGTAACATCAAGTATACCAATTTGAATGTGTAATACACCCTATAAATTTGATATAAAGTATATGAATATCTTTGTGCATTGTCATATACATGAGCACTAAAAAAAGCCATGCCATCATCATAATAATGCCTAAAAGATACCTAAATTCCAAATTAATAATAAATGTTTCTTTGAGTGTCTTTGTCATTGAGGGAAATAACTAAGAGGGACAACAAGCTGCCCCTTTAGCCTTGCTAATAAAAGAAGAAAAGTCTCTTGTCCCCCTTTTTACATCAAGACAAAAAGGGACGTTGCATGAAAAAGATGAATCAATGAAACATGACCATAAATAGCTCGCATAAGCATATCAGAATAACATGGTTATGATAACTTAGAATAATACTAATCTACTAAAAATAAAAACTTATTGTGTACATATGGAGGCTAAAAAAAAACCCATAAGATCCTAGAACTCATAATATCCTGAACACCCAATGTATGGTCAATAAAAACCTAGCAACTAAACACATAAGATCTCATAAAAACACATGTCCAAAAAATAACATAACCCTATTATACATCATCAAAGAGAAACAACTAAATTTTGAAGAAATAAGTCCCTAAATATTAAAAATCTCCAAAGCTTAAGAAGAGAAACTATAACCCAAACTTTCAAGATATGAATAGAAACAAAGAGAAGAGACGAGCATGGAGAGTAGTTCCTTTGTGGTTTCAATGATGTAGGAATATCACAAGAAATCAAATCTATAATTTTTAGTAACCAAATTATATCTCTATTTTGCTTCAACGATTGGTTACAATAATCCCTAAAAAATATGAAAGATAAGAACCAAGTTCAAAAGAAAGAATCAATACACAGATTAACAATCTAGATTTCATAAGAAAGCAATGAACTATAAACATGAATGCTCCCCCTAAAATGTTTTAAGAGAATGAATGAAGCGAGGAGTTAGAGATAATACTAAATCATTTTTCTGAATTTCACTATCATAGACAATAGATGGAACAACGAAAATAACAATAATGGGTCAATTTTGACATTGTTGAACCAAATATATATCCACGCATATATGTTATGTATCAACAAAATTCTACATTAAAGGAAATATGAAAAACAAAAATCAATGAAAGATGAAAAATTATCATAACATGATGATATTAAGAATCTCATGTCTGATAGAACAAGTCTTGAATTCATTTCATGAACACTTAGTAGATCTTCAAATGCTGATGAATTTTTACAAGCAAAACAATACTATCTTTTATGAAAATAATCATGATTGTACACCTTGTTGATGTAAAAAATTTTATGTAACATGTTAATGAAATAGATAATAATCAAGATACCAAAACTAAAAATACCATATTAATAATAGAAATATAACCCTTCAAAAATATAATGAGTTTAAGAGGAAAGAAGGACAAAGCTCCACCTAAAACCAAGCCACCTCTTAGAAAGAAAATGAGAGTAGTATGATTCCCAATCTCTATCCTGAAGCAACCACCCATGCCTATGTGCATAGGATGGTATCAAAATGAGCCTTATGACAATTATAAAATCTTAGATTATTTATTAATTCTAGTGAAGGGTATGTGCAAGATCATTGTATACCAAACTAGGCACTTAAGTGGCAATGAAAATTGAGAAAATTGGGTTTAGGCTTGAGTTGACATAAAAATTTGAACAAGTTATAAAAATTATATAAAAAATATGTAACAAGAGAATCTATAGAAAATTGAATTTAGTTTCTAAGATACTAGGCCCTTTTTGAAAAATAATTATTCTATATGCTAAAAGTTTTAAATTTCAATGTAGTAGTATGAAAATTTCAAGAAAAAATAATGAGTAGGTGTATGTCTGACCACCTTAAACATAATCAAATGATAATTTTTTTTATAAGATTCTAGATATAAGTAGTAGACTCATGTCGAGATGTGAAACATATATTTTTTAATTTTTTTTCCAAGTAAATAATTAATTATGATTTTTATTCTACAACTTTTCAAGAATACACAAACTCTCCTGTCTGACCATGTTAACTTAGTCTAAAATTTATCAAATTGAACACTTTTTTTATTTTTCTTGTTGTAGGAAAAGCATAAAACATGACACATGTTTCAGATTTCAAAAATATTATATAGTTTGGAAGGTATAGCTATTTTTCAATAAGTCTATCAATCGGGACTACAAAGATAACAAGTAGGTGTATGTCTGACCACATTAAACAAAATCAAATGATAATATTTTTTAATAAGATTCTAGATTAAAGTAACTTAGACTCATGTCTGGATGTGATGTATATTTTTTTGTATTTTTTTCCAATCAAATAATTAATTATGATTTTTCTGCTACAAATTTTCATGAATATTAAAACTCTTGTGTTTGACCACCTTAACTTAGTTTAAACTTCATCTGAAAATTGAAAGAATTTATTATTATTATTGTATTAGGTGAAGCATAAAATGTGATGTATATTTCAGATTTCAAAAATGATATATTGTCTGAAAGTTATAGTTGTTTTTCCAGGAGTCTATCAATCAGGACTTCTTTTTCACATCACCACTTTTTGGCATACCATGATCCTGCACATACCCTGAATATATTTTCATAAAATATGATTCTATATTTTTTGAGGAAGCATACTATCATAGTTTTTTCTCTTATTTCTTAGGTAGAAAATATCATATTTTATTTTATGACACTCTTCTATTTTATGATTTAATTGTTTCTCAATAATTTTTTCAGATTTTTTCTTTTCTTTTAGCAGATTTATTAGGTTAACAAATGTCTCAACTGCATTTTTTACTTGACTAGGTCAAATTTGAATCTTCCTCACAAATTTGTTTTTAAAATTTATAGATTTTCTTTCTGAGAGACTTTATCTCTTCAAGAGTACAGATTAAATCTCCTCCATAATCTATCTAATCACTATCTACCTCACATTCATCTTTAGGTTCTACATTCACAACTAGCCCTACGAGGAAAGTTTCATAATAATTTTCACAATTAGAAATATTTTTCAAATTGTATAAATTAGCTTCTATTCTAGTACCTGTTGCAATAGTTCGTCTAGAGTTATCAATGATTTTCCATTTGAAGTAGCGAGCAGTACTATGAGGTTATTATCATAGATCTAACTTCCACTGAGAAGATTATGATTCAAATCTTATACAAAATAGACATCAATCTTTTGTTTCTAGTGATATGATGAGAACATCCACTGTCTACAACCCAAAAATATTCTATTTCAGTAGATTGGCCTAATTGGAAAGTCAAGGCTTCATTTTTACATCAATTTTCTTAAGTTTCCAAACTAACCTTACTTTGGCAGATTTAGAGTGCACCTTGTAATGTTTATTAGTATTATTTTTCCAAAGAACACAAGTAAATTATAGAATTTGGCTATTTTCCCAAACTTTCCACAGTTATAGCACTTTATTTTATTCATAGATTTAAATAAAAATTCATTCACAAGACTAGTCCATCTTCCAAACATAATTTAATATTTATTTTACTTATGTCTATGATATTGATTATAGTTAAAGAAATACACAAAAAAATGCAAATTAGATTTACCTTTACCATCAAGGGCATCAACATGGCTCTTAGGATTTTAACAAGTTCTTCTTTTAGAAGAGTTTTTATTTTAGAGTCTCTTTGTTCATTTGGAAGATTCACTTGGCATGGATCAAAATGATTTTGTAAGGCAACAATTTCTGCCTCTAGATTACAACATTCATTTCATTTAGTTTTTGATTGATTTTGTGTTTCTTCAGGAATCATTTTCCCCTCTTCAAGTTGAAGTTTGAAATCTGAAACTCCCTTTTCTAATCCACCATTTTTGTGAATTAAATTATCAATATCATTCTAATTCTAATTTATTTACACTAATGATTCATTTTTAAGTTTTTAAAATTCATTTGGAGAACATGTGAGTTCACCTTAAAGTTCAACTTTGAAATCAAGATCAATTCCATTGTCTGAATCAGTAGTATTCAAACACTCTTTGAAATATTCATAAACAATGTTTAATCTCCTTCTTCAATAGATTCCTATAAGACACTATTTTTTATGTCAACAATTAAGATTATCTTTTTCTTGAAATAATTTTTGTCTTTCAAATCAAATTGTTTCTTTTCCCCTTATTTTCTATTACCTTCTTCGTCACTATCAAGATCCTTGAAAGGGAAATGAGAAGCCTAATTCTACCACGTATAAAATACTTTCAAATGGTAATTTCCTTTTTATTTACCTAACCCTATCATTAATTTACTCACAAAAGTGGATTCACTATAATCAAGTTTGTTTTGAGTTAGAATTTGCTACAATTTTGGTAGACTAGAATATAACCTCTTTGCTACTAGGATTATCACTACTAATCCTCATCTCATAGGTTGTGAAGATTCCATGTAAAGTATCAAGAGTAGCCTTGTTTATATATCTTTCCTCTATGATAGATATTTTGGAATCATATTTAGGTGTCAAAGATCTCAACACCTTCTTGACAATATTGGTTTATTCTAAATCTTCTCCTAGACCATGAATAAATTGACAATTTGTTAAACTCTAAGAAAAAATCTGTAATTTTCTCTTCATATGTCATTTTTTAGGCCTTCAAACTTAGCTCTTAAAGCTTGTATTTTAGCTTCTTTAACTTTTTAATCTCCTTAAAAAATGCTAGACAAGTAATCCCAAATATATTTAGCATTTATACAATTGATGGTCTTTATTATAGGACCATTTGTTAAATCACAACAAATGGCATTTTAGGCCTTCATGTCACATTCATAGGTTCTTTTCTAATTTTAGGTAGTAGGTGGAGTTGTAATAATGTAAGCATTTTCTATTTAATCAACCACACTTTATAACCTATACGTGTGAACTAATGTAATTTCCTAAATTTCTAGAAAGCATAGACTCTACCATCAAATAATGGTGCTCTTGAAATATAGATACCTTATTTAATTTTTATTACTAGTACACGACTACCAAGAATCCCTTTAAAAGTTGATTAGACTTATGAAAATGGTATGATTCTAATACCACTTGTTGGAGTATGTAGGACATTGAGAGTGGGGGAGGTGAGTCAGTGCCTTAGAATTCTCAAATTAGTTTTCAATAAATAATATTTATGGATTGAATTTCATAAAAATATAAATAATTTTACAGTTATGATGCAATAAGATCAACTAAACAAGATCAAAAAAAGATCTCATCCAAGATTAAATGAAAAAATGATTTTCATGAGTGGAAATCTCTCATAGGGATGAAAAACCACTTGAGAATACCTTAAAGGCTTATAAATCAAATCCATTCTTACAAAGACTCGTGAGCTTAATCTTTTTATCTAACAAATAAGTGTGTCTCATTAGAAAATAGAAGATGACTCACTAGAAATTAGAAATACATAGTTGGGAAAATAATACCAAAATCAAATATGTATAGTATTTGATCTATTTCATAATATTTCACCTACCTAAAAATCTCATTTGCCTTGAGGTTTAGGGTTATATTCAATCTAATAATGCATACATCACATTACTTGACACCATGAGGTATACATACCATGTGTTTTTCATAGAAAGATACATCATATACAACAATCAATCAGTAAAATAGAGAATCTTCACAAATATATGTCTATATGTCACCATTTCATAAAAAACCAAGATATTATTTGAATTGTACTTCAAAATAAAAAAATTACAACTCATTTCATTTGAAGATCTTTGTAAACCTTCAAAAAATGCCTTTCCAAATTAGAGAAATTTTCTCGCTAACCTCTGTGGCTCAAGTATTGAAACAAAAATTAAGATTTTTTCTTTGAAAAACCAAAACCCTTTTTATCCTTTTGTTTTTTTTCACACAATTATCATTCCACACTTGAAACAACAAATGTGCTAAGTATTTAAAAAATTGAGTAACAAAGCAAGGCAAAAAGATAATGTCATTAGCAGAGTAACTATTTCTAGTTCCATAATAGAAAATAAAATAATATCTCTAATCACTACTAATTAAATAGTATTAAAATCTTTCCATTTACAAATAACTTATTCAAGGGTGACCACACAATGGTGGGTTACATTTTTTCAACAATCCTGATATTTGCTTCAAAATTACATTTTTTTAAGAAAATACGTTGATTTAAGCCTTGAGAGGTCCTATTTGAAGGAATTCATTGAAAATGGCTAGATTAAATCCTCTTAGATCAAAATATTTTTTTATATAATCTCTCTACTCCTTAATGATGTGTGCAATCGAGTCTCCTTTACAACTATCAAAATGTTGACAAAATATCGCTTTAACCTTAGGTTTTTGGGGTTTAAACTGGATTCATTTGACAAAACTAGATGTAGGATGATACTGGACTCAAAGAAATATTTCCAATGATTATGATTTTAATATATTTTTAGTTTATTTTAAATATGTGATGCTTGAATCTATTTTCAAAAGAATATTTAATAGGATCTCATCTTGTGATGGAGCCAACAAGAAGGTGTTGGAACTACTCGACTCCTCCAACCACTGATTCTACAAAAAGTCTCACTGCCACATCTTTGTACTAGACTACTAGGATTCCCATGGTGGCAGAGAAAGAAATGATGTGCTCATCAAGTGAGACTGATCCATCTCCTAAGAATTTGGGGAGATTCTTCCTTAACCCCTTTGTAAATGGATTGTGTTGCTGTAGGGCCAAAGGCCCAATGGCAGTACCCCTTGACACAACCATTCTAGCTAGTAGTATGAAAGGAACCAAGGGAAATGTCAAAGCTTGAGGAACTCTTACACCGTATAAAGTTGGCCCACCTAGAATTACAGATACAGTTTCTTGAGTCTTTGGAGGAGAGGTTGGCCTTCTTTTACTTTTCTAAATAATGTGTGGGATAGCAAAGTTAGTGCTAGCCAACTGCTGATAGAACCAATCAATTTCACCTTTCTCTCTCTCTTTCTCTCTCTCTCTCTCTCTCTCTCTCTCACACACACACACACACACACACACACACTTCTAGTGAACCTCCTATTCTCTAGATTGATAATTGTTCAGAATTCTTGACTTCTCTGGGGGTCCAATCAATTCTGTCTCCTTGGTACTTCTACTTTCCTTTGTCATTGAATTTTTCTTTGCAAGGTAGCAACGAATCTATCAGCTAGTTCTTCTTCTTCTTGTTCAAGGACTTGACTAGCTCTTCTGTAGTCTTTTGCAGTTCTTCTTATTTTCCAAGCAAGCGTGTTGAACTATCCAACTAAATCTTCTTTCTCATCTTGAAATCCCAAGTTAGGATGCATAACCAAAATTATGTTCTCATGAGGTAGCACCATCATTCCTCATGGCAAAAAGTGTAACTGAACATGTGACTATTCGTATTCTGAGCTAGGAATTTCAACCATCAACAAAAAAAATTATTAGCATATGTAATTTTCTTCTTCAATAGAGTCACCAATTATTTGTTGCTTGGGTAAATATCTCCAAGGTCACCGGGTTGGGGAAAATGAGGTATTGTATCTATATTCATTCTCTAGAAGACTTGCCAAAAATTTATTGGTTAAGGGATTGGGTAGTAATGTTTAGTTAAACAGAATCATTGCCAGTAGCTACAGAACACCATAATCAACAATTGAAAGGAGATTCTCCTATCAAGAAATTAGCCCAATCTCTAAATTTTGACCAGGTATAGCTCCCTATGACTATATACAATGACTATCTTTTAATCTAAACATGGGTATGCTCTTAACCCGAGAGAAGAAGAGGAAGATAAGAAAGATTTTATATCTCCAAGAAACTTAGAGGAATCAAATATTTAATATAATTTCTTAACTTTAATCTACTCCTAACAAGAAATTAATGCATAATCACAAGCGCAACTACACATCAACTTGTTGCACTAACAACTAATTTATACTTTAACTCGACAAAGATGAACAAAATAATTGTAAGACTAGATTAACTATAGAAGAATGTTCTCAGATAGCCTCAATATTTCCCTCCACTCAACAACCATTTTTTCTTAAGGAAACATTTATATAGCCAACGGAGAAAAAATACATTCATTCATCAGAGATTAACCAAAACCAACTAACTAAAATTAATAACATAAATGAAATACACAACATTTTGGCTTCCCCTATGGGTGAGACCATAGAGTGAGACACGAAGTACATTGTGTATTTCATTTATGCTATTCATTTTAGTTAGTTGGTTTGGGTTAATCTCCAATGAATGAATGCATTTTTGCTCCATTGGCTACAAGAATATTTCCTTAACAAAAAATGGTTGTTGAGTGGAGGGAAACATTGAGGCTATTTGAGAATAGTCCTCTATAATTAATCTAGTCTTAAAGTTAATTTGTTCATCTCTACCAAGTTAAATTAGAAATTAGTTGTTAGTGCAAGGAGTTGGTGTGTAGTTCCAGTTGTGACTGTGCATTAATTTCTTGTTAGGAGTAGATTAAAGTTAAGAAACTTTTGTTAAAGCTCTAATCTCGGTAAGTTTCTTGGAGCTAGAAAAGCTTACTTATCCACCTCTTTTGCTCTTTGGTTAAGAGGATACCTCTGTTTAGATTAAAAGAGATTCATTGTCTATCAGTCACAGGGAGCTATACCTAGTAAAAATTTAGAGATTGGGTTAATTTCTTCATAGGATTTTCCTCTTTCAACTGTTGATTATGGTGTTGGGTAGCTATTGGGCACAAGTCAGTTTAACTAAACATTATTACCTAATCTGTTAACCAACACATATGCACATAACTATAAAACAGATGCAAAACAAAGATTTATAAACTAATGAGAGTGAAATAAATGACACAAAGTTCATATGTTCAACACCCACTATTGAGAGTCAGGAAGATGACAATAATTCCCTTGAAATTGAATGAATATCAAAGAATCAAAGTTCATAAAATAATTACAGTTATGATTTAACACAGAAAGGAAATCATCTGAGAATGGCTATGATTAACATAAGAAAATAACAACCAGAAATCAATACAAATAACACATTTTAAGAAATTACCTTTATTCATTAGAAAAAATAGAAAGTTCTAAGACTCCATATCCCTTGTACAAACAACTCATATTTCTCCTCAAATCTAAAATATACTTATATATCTCCACTTTACAATGTTAAAATGAGAAAAGACTCTCCCCCTTCTAGAAAATTATTCCATAAGATGACATAGACTGGCTTAGCCACTTTATTTCTTATAACTATTTTTAAAAAAAAATATAACCATTTCTTCGTAATCTTTTCCATTTCTTTTCGAAAGCTCTTATAATACCATGGTGCATACTCTTCTCAAAAAACATATTTCGGTTTCTAGTATCATAACTTTTAACCTTTCCCGCGTAAACATTAAACTCACCACTGAGTTATCACTTTACCATAATAAAAATGTTTCAAAGAAGAAAATTATATAATCTTTTTATAAGGAGATTTAGGAGCTAAAGTGTCATATGTTTCTCAAGAACTTGAAGTAGAAAATTATAGCACAAAATATCTTCATATTCAAGCTCCATTAAAGACATCTTATCTCAAGTCTCATCAGTTCCCGATACATTTTGAAATTAGTCATCTGCGATTCCATGAATTCTGCAAACATTTGAGAAGAGTTTTATCTTATGATCTGGGACCTCCTTCCCATGCATCAGATCATCTCACCAGTATCGTTGAAGCACATCTCCACTAGAGTAGTAGAATGCACATTTTCTATATCTCTTGCCATGCCTCCAAATTTCATCATGAAAGCTTCCATCTTTGTAATTATGAGGACCCTTTCCTTATGGAAGACCACCTTTACAACTACCCATGTAAAATCCTTTTCGGTACTACATCTCAACAATTGGACTCCATTTCCTCTTTAAATCTCTTTCTATTTCTAGCATTGATGTTGCCCTATCAGAAAGTGATCCTTGTTTCCTGTAACCATCAGTATCATTGTCCAACACCATTGTTGAAGTGGCATGGTAAATATCCATCATAACCCTCAAACCTGCACCACCTAAACCATTCCAAGGAGACAGACCTGCATCTTGGGCAATTTCACTTTGGCTACCATCTAGCTCTGTTACTTATACAGATTGAAATTCCTTAAATTTGGTTTCCATTCCTCTCACTTAGTTTCACACCTAATAGAAGTCCTTTATATATGTGACTTTGATTGAGCCAGTTGTTTCTTATTTCCATGTGTTACAACATGATATTATCTAGAAAAAGAAAAGTTTATAATTGAATTTAGTGTAAGGTCACCTCTGGCAGCAATGAATTCAGATGTTCAATCAACCATTTGAAAGAATTTGACCATCCATTTCTCTTAGAACACAACTTTCATTTTGAAGCACTATCATGACTGACATCTCTATTTGTTCTTGGTTTGATTGCTTTAGTTGTGCCACCAATCTACTACCCATTATCAATCATATTAATAGCTTTCTACCTTTGATGATAAACTTTTAACTTTGAACCATGTACAATGTCCTGCACACTTGTATCGAAACGTTATCCCGAATTAGGCAAGAAATTTCGTACTCTTCCATTTAACAATGGAACAGAGTTAGACTAATTTGGAAACTTCTCTCAGCTTCAGAACTTGGATGCAATTGCAAGATTCCTTTATAAATATTCACTTCTTCTTTTGCAGACCTGATGAAAAATTTTCCACTATGTCGGTGAGTTCAAGTGAATTTTAGAAACATGTCGGGCCCGAAAGAAACTGTCAAGCCAATTACCCTTATTGTCGGCAATTGGTCTCCATTTTTTAACAAAGTTACTTTGATGTTCTCATTTTGACTATTAAGCTACTTTAGTTTTTCAACCAATTCATTTTGGTGTTCTCATCGGGTCCAAAGATTTAAATTGTAAGATGTATGAATAATTGAACTATGATAATGATGGGGTACGATAGTTCGAGAAACACCTGATTGGCCAACAATAAAGACTCGTTGGAAAATGCAAAAATGAGTTGGACTAAATACATAATTTTTACCATAACACAGGTTAAAAGAGGTGGATCAAAATTTATGAAATTTGGGTAACACATACAGATAATAGATGTATACATGTTCATGCTTAGAATAGTAAAGTATATTCTAGGAAATGTAAGTATTATATGATATTTAGTATTTATATATATGATTGTATTATTTGTCAATATTTACGTCTGTAAAAATATTATTATATATTCAAGACAACTTCAAATATATAAGGCATTTATGTTCATAGAATTCTAATAATAGAAACACTACTTTTATACTTGTCACAATGGGGACACTCAAGTATAAAATAACTCTGCATATCTCTTATAGTCTCAATATTCTCTCTCTATTTCTCTAACCTTTGTTTTATATAATTGCATTTCTTATCCATTCCATTATTGGCATCTTCCTTAACGCACTTAGAAGATGATAGTCTATTTTCCATATTGTCTGTTGATTTTCAAACAATAAAAATTAAACTATGATATTAAATTAGTCAAATAATAATAATAATAATAATAATAATTTGCATTGGCTACAAGGTAGTGTAAAGCTTTAGGTGACATGAACCATGTACCCAAGTGTAAGAAACCTCCAAATAAAATATGGCAAAACAAAAGGGAATATCCTTATTAAGCACTCATCATAGCTCCCTTGGATCTAAAGTACCTCCATATGATCTCCCTAGTTGATGCAACTCCTAAACTATTGACACACGATAAAACCCTCAGCAGCCCACTAGTCTACTCAAGACTTAGAGACCACACCATGCTCTCAAATGAACCTTGAGCACAATGTCACCCATCATTTAAGATACTAAATAATGATTTTATTTTAGAAATGAAAAATATTGTATAGATAATTGACTAAATCTAATCCAAATAAAAGAAGGAAACATTACTTTCATCAAAAGTCTCTAATTAACTTGAATTAATGTGAATCCTCAAAACTTTGGGAATTTGATAGTTGTGAAGAAGATGAATTAAAAAGAAATGCAGACATTATTATCTTTAAGGGGTTCAACTTTGTTAAAATATTTATGTCCTGGTGATAAAAGAATATAACTAAGTTAATTTACTTCTCCAACATAGAATAATATGATAAGTTTATGCATGTTTCATGCCGATGAAAAGACCAAATTCTTCATCCTCCCATTTATGAATGTGGATGATAAATGAGATACTTTTAATGACTTATTGTGTGGAAATTTCAATTCATCTAATAATCTAAAAAAACATAAACCTCTTCAAATACATCTATTCTATTGAATTTCTTCAATTTTTGAACTTCTATTACAGCCAAGAAAGAAACTTCAACCAGAGAAAGATGAAGTGGTCCACCTGAATTGAGCTGAACACACTCAACTGTCTACCTTATTCCAAGTGTGATGATATGTTGTGTCATCTGGCTAGGATAGCACAAGTTACAATGAATAAAATAATAATTCTTATTTAAAAAATCTAGCTTAGAAGTTTGTGGACAATTTCAAGGTAGGGATGGCATAAAGATGGTTTTTCCTTGACACAGTGGCTCCAAACTCTTCTTCCATATCCAAATCGGCAGGATCGCCTTCAAGTCTCCAGTCAAAGTAGTGCCAAAACTGAGCTAAAACAAAGGACATTTGCCCAATGGCCATATGCCCACCAGGGCATCCCCTCCTCCCTGTCCCAAAAGGCAGCATATCATACTCCTCCCCTTGGTACTCAAAGCTCTTATTGCCCTTGAATCTTTCAGGCTTGAATTTGTGGGGATCTTCCCACATATTTGGGTCTCTTGAAATGGCCCACGCATTCACAAAAAGCTTTGTTTTTGCAAGTATGACATAGCCATGTGGTCCCACAGTCACAGTTTCGCTATTTTCATGGGGGAGCAACAATGGTCCTGGCATGTATAGTCACAACAACTCTTTAATCACGCATTGCAGGTAGTGCATGTTGGGCAGATCAGATTCAGTCACCATCTGCTCTTCCCCTACTATACAATCAATTTCTTCCTGCAGCTTTCTGGCTACCCGGGGGTGCCTGAGTAGTGCAGTAATTGCCCATTCCATGCTAGTTGCCGTTGTCTCCATTCCACCAATGAACAGGTCCTGCAAATATATTGTACTAACAAATTGTTAGAAGAACATAATAAATTGAAGGAAATGCATCTAAATTTAATATTCACTTCATTTTTGCTTATTGACCTTATTATTATGATCTCTTTTTACTATTCTAACTTTTTCAAAATTATAAAAGACAATTCAAGGACTGCTGTACAACTGGAGTGAGATATTCATCTTACCAAGTCTACATATTTTGTAGAACTTCTACCCTAGAAAACAATCAAGAAAATAAAACATGTAGCACAAGATCAGATGGGGTAAGGAGAGTGACATACGAAGAGGACTGCTTTGATATTATCTTTAGTGAATTCCACGTCCAGAGACTGGGATTCTTCGACATCAAGAAGCACATCCAAAATGTCCTTACTCCACTCCTTCTTCTCCTCCAAAGCCCTTCTCTTCTGCTCAATATGGTCATCAATAATTCTCCCAACAATCCCGTCGAAGAAATTGTGGGCATTAACCATTCGTTTCTTGAGACCTTGCAGGTCCATCCAATCTATGGAAGGAAAGAAGTCCCCAATGTTAATAGTGAAAAGCGTGCTGATAATCTCCCTCACCATAACTTTAAGCTCACCCCCTTGCCCAGTCACATCATCAACATCGAATCTCATTCCAGTCAACATCCTCCAGATAATGGCCGAGGTGATATACAATAGAGACTTGCTAACATTCACAGCAACAGTCCCATCCTTGCTTTTCTCCCACATAGATTTCATAGCGAGAGAAACCTCCTCTGCTCTGAGGGACCTAAAGGACTCAACTCTCTTAGCACTGAGTAACTCCATCACACATACCTTCCTCATGTGTCTCCATTAAGGACCATAAGAAGCCAAACCCATGTTTTTGTTGTTGTAAGCAATGTGTTTTCCAGCAGCAGTAGAGGGTCTGTTGGAAAACACTAAATCATGGGTCTTTAGAAACTCCTTGGCCATCTCAGCAGAAGAGACCACCACACAAGGCAGAAACCCCAATCTTAAGTACATCACAGGCCCATATTTTTTTGAGAGCTCATAAAAACTACGGCGTGGAAGCTTCCCAAGTTGATGAATGTTTCCTATGATGGGCAATGGGGTTGGCCCTGGAGGCAACTTAGGACTCCTCTTGAAGTGCCTCAATATTACCCACACAAGGACCAGAAATGCTAATCCTAGAGCGGTTGTTTGGCCAGAAAGCTGTTCTGCCCTTACTCCAAGAAATTCAAAGAAAGCCATCTTGAGAAGTTAGAAGGCACAAACTTGCTTGAGATACTCGTATGCTGCGCCCATATATATAGTGATATAGTAGTACTTCTATATATTTAGTCCTCGTCAAGGTTGGCAGGCCTTGTAGATATTCAACGAACATGATACGATGGAAAACTTTGAATGCAGACTCTGAGAATAAGTTGCTTGTCAACCAAATATGACAAAGTGGAATAATGTAAGAATAGCTCTTATCTTGGAATAAAAAATAATGATGAATATGGAGAAGATACTGAATCTAGCTGAGGAAATTTCTTAGAAGGAATTTATCTCATTTCGTGGGTTATGCCGGAAAAATGTGATTGTATAAGAAAAAAAAATTGAAATAAATTCCGTCTTGAAGAACAAGTCAAGTCAATATATATTTGTAAAAAAATAATTTTAATCATTATTTCCTTTCTGAAGTTACACTTTCATCTCTCTATCAGCGAAGACTTAAGACAGACGTAACAGGTAGGTATTGTCGTCTCACAGGCTTATCGCTGAACCTGACTAACTTTCCACGTGAGTTTAAATTTATTAAATTTATAATCTCAATTTCTCTCTCCATATAACATTAAGTCTTGCGCTCTCATAGAGCATAGATCTTTCCTTTACAACATAATCAGGTGATGGAGGAATTCTCCTCAGATCCCATGGTAATGTATTTTTGCAAGGAAGGCGGCATCTTGTCTTTTATGGAAATTTTCTTAATCAAATGGAGTTTGTTTCTATTATGTTATCATTTATTTATCTTTTTTTTTCTTTATATATATATATATATATATATATATATATATGTATGTATGTATGTATGTATGTATGTATGTATGTATGTATGTATGTATGTATGTATATGATTGTTTTTGATTATGTAAAACAGGTTTTACAAGGTGCCTGAAATCCACTACAGAGTTTTAAAAAGATATGAACGAAAACATTACAGAGTTAAAGTTTCATAAAACTTAGGAACAGGCCACAAAAGAGCCAATCATGAAACAACCAAAAAAAAAGCCCTTCCTTGTGGATTTTTTCTCTTGACTAAGGGAAGTCTCCAAATAGCCCTTATCATTTTTCCTCTCTTTTGTGTGTGCATGTTTATTGGACATTCAAATGCATGGAGGTTTTATTGTATTTAATTATCTTATTTATTTATTATCATCTTTATTATATAGTATTCATTGCTATATTTTTAAACATGGGTTTTATAAATTATTCAAAGTATAGACCCGAGTTTTGGCCAAATTCTAGGTATTTTCTATGTTGGTTTGTATATGAATAAAACATGCTATATATATGATGCAGGAGCATCTTGGGTGTAAGAGCAATCTTGCATAATCCAAAAATATTTGTATTTTTGTATTCAATAAGGGCTATCTTATGCAGAGTTGCTATTTGTGAAAACTTTTTATTTTTAGTAAGTTGGTCTTACGATCTTGGAATGTCTAATTTTACATGTGGAGGTTCATCTCAGTCATATCAGCCTACCAACAAAGTTTCATGGCTAGATCAACTGTAGTTTTGAAGATATTAAAAATTTTTGGTATTGGCAGCAGGGTACAAAAACTTCGAACTCAGTTTTGAAGGCTTTAGAGGCCCCGGATGAGGTTACAAATTTGGGTGATGGGCGCTTTGCGTGAGTCAAGCCTATAGAGTGCTTTGTGACATTTCCAGAATCGGGTTATAATAGCCAATCAGGTCAACGGGCGATGACTTATGGTCTTCGGAAGTTGGGTCACCTGAAATGGTGAAAAATAATTTTTCTTCAAAATTTCTGTTTGGGTTTCAAAACTCATTTTGAGCTGACTTTGATGTAATAAATTGTAAAATAAAATAATTCTAAGTTTGGTCGGCCCTAAGCGCTAAATTTCTAGAACCTTCTCGGGCGGTAGAAATTGCCTATATAAAGAAGGCCTGTAGTGTTGTCTAGGGAGTTCTGGGAGTAGATCTAGGTATTGATTTAAAGATTTTTCCTACAAAATAATGTAAGGGAATTCCCATGTGGCTTTGCATATTGTAATTCTGAAATTTTGTAATTCCACATTTGTGGAGATAATAAGAAGCCAATTTTCTATTCTTGCATATTATTGCTGTTGTTTCTTTATCTCTATTATGTGTTTGTGGTACTAAGGGGAGCACCCTTCATCAAGTGGTATCAGAGAAGGAGTTCTTGAGTGTGTAAACAGATCGCCGACTGTGAGGTAGTTTGCACCAGGACCGTGGTTAGGGTTTTAGCGTGCATCGCGAAAATACCTTCATGAAGAGAATGTGGTGGAAGAGCTGGTGCTGTGACACCTGAGGCTAGAGAGCTGCAGAGACAAGTGCGAGCATTGTAAGAAGAGATTCACAGAGGAATGAATCTTAATGTCAGAGATGAAAGCGAGGATGAAGCCGAAGAAGAATATCAAGAAGGAGAAGTTGAAGTTGTGAATCAAGAGGAAGAAAGAATTTTTTGGGCGATTTCCAAGATTGGGAAAAGACCTAAGATTGAGGTTCCTATATTATCTAGAAATCTTAAACCAGAAGAATTGATCGACTGGATCAATGAATGTGAGGAATATTTTGAGTATGAAGATGTTGAAGATCCTGATAGGGTCAAATTTGCGAAGGCCAGACTGAAAGGTCATGCAAAGATTTGGTGGCAAGAGATTCAATTGGAGTGAAATAGAAGAGGGAAAGATAAAATCACAAGATGGGATCAGATTGTGGATAAATTGAAGTGACAGTTCATTCCTATTGATTATGAGTTTGACTTACTAAAGAAAATGCAAAGTTTGAAGCAAGCAGGAAGATCTGTTCAGGAGTATACAGAGGAGTTCTATCGACTCCTCATCAGAACAGGCCATGCAGAAGCTGATAAGGAGAAAGTTGCTCGATACCTTAATGGGTTAAGGCTAAGCATTCAGGAGGAGTTGAATCTGGTTCGAATGAACAGTATTGAGGAGGCATACCAGTTTGCCCTAAAAGTAGAGGAAAAGCTGAACAAGAAGTTTAAGAGCAGACAAAATGGAAGAGGTCGTGGTGGAAGATTTGGTGGATGGTCATATGGTGGCCAAAATGAAGATTCAAAAAAGAAGGATGAGGCCAGTAGCAGTCAGAATCATAGAGGAAATAATTCCAATTGTTTCCAAGATCAGAGTAATAGAGATCAGAGAGGAAGAGGAAGAGGAAAAAGATCTGGAAGAGGAGGCTTCCATGGAACATGTTTTCACTGTGGAGAAGAAGGTCATAGGGCATTTGAATGTCCTCCACACCAAGGCAGAATAGACAGGAGAAATGAAGGCCAGGCCAGAGTTGCACATGTAGATGAAGATGCTAGATCATCAAATTTTGAAGATGCTGAAAGAGGAGAAATGCTAATTAACAAAAGAGTCTTGCTGAGTGGTGAGAATGAACCTGAACAAAGGAGGAGCCTATTTCGCACTAGATGCAAGTGTGAGGGTAAATGCCATGATGTGATTATCGATACTGGAAGCACTGACAATTTGGTGTCAGAAGAGATGGTGACAAAGTTGAAGCTCAAGAGATAAAAACACCCACATCCATATCGGATTGCCTGGGTGCAGGATGACCACAAGGTCATGGTCAATGAACAGTGCCTGATAAAGTTCAAGATCAGCGGGTACCAAGATGAGGTACTATGTGATATCATCTCTATGGATGCATATCATATGTTGTTGGGTAGACCATGGCAGTTTGACAGATGTGCTGTACACGATGGTCGTGCGAATACCTATTTCCTGACAAAGGATGGAGTGCGACATAAGCTAAAGCCATTGAAGGAGACCGAAGAAAAGGTATGAGGTAATGCAAGAATAACTTTTTTTGATGGAAGAAAATTCTTAGATGGTATGAGGCATGAGCATGTGTGTTTTGCTTTAATTTCAAAAGCTAGTAAAGAGGAAGTAGAGGATGTACCTGTAGAGATTGTAGATTTGTTGAATGAGTTTTAGGATATTGTATCTGATAATGTACGTGATGGATTACCGCCGGTAAGGAAGATACGTCATCATATGGATTTGATTCCAAGAGCCAGTTTGCCAAACAAGGCAGCACATAGAATGACACGAGCAGAAAGTGAAGAGTTGAAGAGACAAGTACATGAGTTGTTACAGAAGGGATTGATTCGGGAGAGCCTGAGTCCATGTGCTGTACTAGTAGTATTAGCACCAAAGAAGAATGGAGAATGGAGGATGTGTACAGATTTTAGAGTAATAAACAAGATCACAATCAAGTATAGGTTTTCATTGCCACGAATGGACGATATTATGGACTGTTTGAGTGCAGCTCTGTATTTCTCAAAGATAGATCTGAAGAGTGGATATCACCAGATTTAGATCAGAGAAGGAGATGAATGGAAGACTGCCTTCAAGGCAAAGGAAGGACTGTATGAGTGGTTAGTCATGCTTTTTGGGCTAACCAATGCACCGAGCACTTTCATGCGGCTCATGAACGATGTTCTGAAATAATTTTTGGGTAAGTTTGTCATTGTTTACCTAGATGATATTTTGATTTTTAGCAAGACATTGAAGGAACATATGATGCATATTCGTATGGTGTTTGAGAAGTTGAGAGATGAGAAATTGTTGATTAATTTGGAGAAGTGCAATTTTGTGAAGAAAGAGTTAGTGTATTTGGGATTTGTAGTTTCAGGAGAAGGTCTAAAAATAGACCCAGAGAAGGTACAGGCTATCCTTGAATGGCCTACTCCAAGGAGTGCTACTGCGGTAAAATCTTTTCATGGTTTGGCTAGCTTTTATAAAAAGTTTATCAAAAATTTTAGCAGTATTTGTGGACCCTTGACTGAAACAATGAGAGGGGATAGAAAAGAGTTTAAGTAGACTAATGGGGCAGAAAAGAGTTTTCAATTGTTGAAACAAAAAGTTACAGAACAACCTGTTTTAGCACTTCCAAATTTTAATAAGGTGTTTAAAGTAGATTGTGATGCTAGTGGTACTGCAATAGGAGCTGTTATGAGCCAAGAAGGTAAACCTGTTGCGTATTTCAGTGAGAAGTTAAATGATGCCAAGAGGAAGTATTCTATTTATGATCAGGAATTTTATGCTATAGTTCAGGCATTAAAGAAGTGGAGACATTACCTGCTTCCTAAGGAGTTTGTTTTGTATACTGATCATCAAGCTTTGCAATATTTGAATAGTCAAGGAAAGTTGAATCAGAGACATTTGAAATAGGTTATGTTTTTGCAGAGTCATACATTTGTTTTGAAACATAGAAGTGAAAATTCTAACAGGGTTGCAGATGCTCTTAGCGAAAGGCAACTATTGCTGACAGAGATGCAGATTGAGGTGGTTGGGTTCAAAGAACTCAAGAATTTATATCCATAGGATCCTGATTTTGGTGAAGCTTGGAAAGTTTGTAAAGAACCTGTTACTCTAGATAGGACGAAGTGGCTAGATTTTATCATCCAGGATGATATGCTATTCAGAGGGAGTCAGTTGTGCATTCCAAGAAGTTCTATGAGGGAGAATCTCATAAAAGAGAAGCATAGTGGAAGATTGGCTGGATATTTCTGTCGTGATAAAACCATTGTTTTGGTTAGTGAAAATTATTATTGGCCACAGTTGCAGCAAGATGTGAAGAAGTTTGTACAGAGTTGCAGAGTAGGTCATATGGCGAAAGGAGTGAAGCAGAATATAGGGTTGTATCAGCCATTACCTGTACCAGAGAAGCCTTGGGAGGATATCAGTATGGACTTTGTTCTTGGTTTACCGATGACACAGTGGGGACATGAGTCAATTTTTGTATTAGTTGACAGATTTTTGAAGATGACACATTTCATTCCCTACAAGAAGACTAATGATGTTGTTCATGTAGCAGAATTGTTTTTAAGAGAAGTAGTGAGACTACATGGTTTGTCAAAGACCATAGTTTCAGATAAAGACACTAAGTTTGTTCGATATTTCTAGCGTACATTGTGGAAGAAGTTGAAGATAGATTTGAAGTTCAGTTCATCACATCATCCACAGACTGATGGATAGATAGAGGTGGTGAATAGAAGTTTGAGAAATTTACTGAGATGTTTGGTTGGAGATAAGCCAGCAGGATGGGATTTGATTTTACCATAGGCAGAATTTGCATACAATAATTCTGTCAACAGGAGCACTGGTAAATCACCATTCCAGATTGTATATGGAAGTAGTCCAAGAAATGCATCTGAGTTTAGAAAGATAGATAAAAAAGAAATAAGTAGTGCTGAAGCTAAGGATTTTGTAGAATATTTGAAGAACATCCATGAGGAGGTGAAGAAGCATATTACCAAGATTAATGTGCAGTATAAGACTAAGGCAGATGAGAAAAGGAGGCATAAGAAATTTCAAGTTGGAGATGAAGTCATGGTTCATTTGCAGAAAGAGTAATTTCTGGTTGGTACATATAACAAATTAAAAATGAAGAAGTTTGGACCATGTACGATACTGAAGAAGCATAATTCATGAAATGCATATGAGGTAGAATTGCCTACTGAGCTGCATATTTCACCAGTGTTTAACATTTCAGATTTGACAGAGTATCATGAAGGAGGTGTTGAAGATGAGGTTGCAGTAGCACAGTGGAGTATTCCAACAACCAGTTCAGATATCAAGGAGATTAGAGACATACTGGACAGTTGTGTTGGCAGAAGCACAAGGAACAGGACATATGAAGAGTATTTGGTCAAATGGAAAAGATGACTTGTAGAAGATTCATCATGGCTAACAAAGGAGGAGGTTAACCGTCTTGGTTTTCCTCTGCACACCTGAGTCATGACAGGGTCACTTCTCAAATTACCCTGGGTGTCTAATGCAGGAGCATCCTGGGTGTAAGAGCAATCTTGCATCACCCAAAAATATTTCTATTTTTGTATTCAATAAGGACTATCTTGTGCAGAGTTGCTATTTGTGGAAACTTTCTATTTTTAGTAAGTTGGTCTTACGATCTCAGAATGTCTGATTTTACATGTGGAGGTTCATCTCAGTCATATCAGCCTGCTAGCAAAGTTTCATAGCTAGATCAAGTGTAGTTTTGAAGATATTAAAGATTTTTTGTATTGGCAGCAGGGTACAGAAACTTTGAACTCAGTTTTGAAGGCTTTAGAGGCCCCGAATGAGGTTGAAAATTTGAGTGACAGGTACTTTGTGTGGGTCATGCCTGTAGAGCACTTCGTGGCATTTCTAGAATAGGGTTATAATAGCCAATTGGGTCAACGGGCGATGACTTATGGTCTTTGGAATTTGGGTCAGTTGAAATGGCGGAAAATAATTTTTCTTCAAAATTTTTGTTTGGGTTTCAAAACTTATTTTTAGCCGACTTTGATTTAATAAATTGTAAAATAAAATAATTCTAAGTTTGGTCAGTCATAAGAGCTAAATTTCTAGAACCTTCTGGGGCAGTGGAAATTGTCCATATAAAGAAGGCCCGTAGTGTTGTCTAGGGAGTTCTGGGAGTAGATCTAGGTATTGATTCAAGGATTTTTCCTACAGAATATTGTACGGGAATGCCCATGTGGCTTTGCATATTGTAATTCTAAAAGTTTGTAATTCCATATTTGTTGAGATAATAAGAAGCCAATTTTCTGTTCTTGCATATTATTGTTGTTGTTTCTCTATCTCTGTTATGTGTTTGTGGTACTAAGGGGAGCACCCTTCATCAAGTGGTATCAGAGCAGGAGTTCTTGAGTGTGTAAATAGATCACCGACTATGAGGCAGTTTGCACCAGGACCGTGGTTAGGGTTTCAGCCCGCATCGTGAAAATGCCTCCACAAAGAGAACGTGGTTGAAGAGCTTGTGCTGTGACACCTGAGGTTAGAGAGCTGCAGAGACAAGTACGAGCATTGCAAAAAGAGATTCCTAGAGGAATGAATCTTAATGTCAGAGACGAAAGCGAGGATGAAGCCGAAGAAGAATATCAAGGAGAAGTTGAAGTTGTGAATTAGGAGGAAGAAAGACTTTTTCAAGCGATTTCTAAGATTGGGAAAAGACCTAAGATTGAGGTTCCTACATTTTCTGCAAATCTTAACCAAAGGAATTGATCAACTGGATCAATGAATGTGAGGAATATTTTGAGTATGAAGATATTGAGGATCCTAATAGGGTCAAATTTGTCAAGGCCAGATTGAAAGGTCATGCGAAGATCTAGTGGCAAGAGATTCTATTGGAGCAAAATAGAAGAGGGAAAGATAAAATCACAAGATGGGATCGGATGGTGGATAAATTGAAGTGACACTTCATTCATGTTGATTATGAGTTTGACCTACTAAAGAAATTGCAAAGTTTGAAGCAAGCAGGAAGATCTGTTCAGGAGTATACAGAGGAGTTCTATCGACTCCTCATCAGAACAGGCCATGCAGAAGCTGATAAGGAGAAAGTTGCCCGATACCTTAATGGGTTAAGGCCAAGCATTCAGGAGGAAAAGCGGAACAAGAAGTTTGAGAGCAAACAAAATGGAAGAGGTCGTGGTGGAAGATCTAGTGGACGGTCATATGGTGGCCGAAATGAAGATCCAAAAAAGAAGGATAAGGCTAGTAGCAGTCAAAATCAGAGAGGAAATAATTCCAATTATTTTCAGGATCAGAGTAATAGAGATTAGAGAGGAAGAGGAAGAGGACAAGGATCTAGAAGAGGAGGCTTCTGTGGAACATGTTTTCACTGTGGAGAAGAAGGTCATAGGGCATTTGAATGTCGTCAGTGCCAAGGCAGAACAGATAGGAGAAATGAAGGCTAGGCCAGAGTTGCACATGTAGATGAAAATGCTAGATCATCAAATTTTGAAGATGCTGAAAAAGGAGAAATGGTAATTAATAGAAGAGTCTTGCTGAGTGGTGAGAATGAACCTGAATAAAGGAGGAGCCTATTTTGCACTAGATGCAAGTGTGAGGGTAAATGCTATGATGTGATTATTGATAGTGGAAGCACTGACAATTTGGTGTCAGAAGAGATGGTGACAAAGTTGAAGCTCAAGAGACAGAAACACCCACATCCATATCGGATTGCCTGGATGCAGGATGACCACAAGGTCATGGTCAGTGAACAGTGCTTGGTAAAGTTCAAGATCAGCGGGTACCAAGATGAGGTACTATGTGATATCATCTCTATGGATTCATGTCATATGTTGTTGGGTAGATCGTGGTAGTTTGACAGATGTGCTGTACACGATGGTCATGCGAATACCTATTCCCTGACAAAGGATGGAGTGCGACATAAGCTAAAGCCATTGAAGGAGACCGAAGAAAAGGTATGTAGTAATGCAAGAATAAATTTTGTTGATGGAAGAAATTTTTTAGATGTTATGAGGCATGAGCATGTGTGTTTTTCTTTAATTTTAAAAGCTCGTAAAGACGAAGTAGATGATGTACCTGTAGAGGTTGTAGATTTGTTGAATGAGTTTCAGGATAGTGTATCTGATAATGTATCTGATGGATTACCACCGGTAAGGAAGATCAGTCATCAGATGGATTTGCTTCCAGGAGCCAGTTTGCCAAATAAGGCAGCACACAGAATGACACCAGTAGAAAGTGAAGAGTTGAACAGACAAGTACATGAGTTGTTACAGAAGGGATTGTTTTGGGAGAGCTTGAGTCCATGTGCTGTACCAGCTGTATTAGCACCAAAGAAGAATGGAGAATGGAGGATGTGTACAGATTCCAGAGCAATAAACAAGATCACAATCAAGTATAGGTTTCCATTACCATGAATGGATGATATTATTGACTGTTTGAGTGGAGCTGTGTATTTCTCAAAGATAGATCTGAAGAGTGGATATCACCAGATTCAGATCAGAGAAGAAGATGAATGGAAGACTGCCTTCAAGACAAAGGAAGGACTGTATGAGTGGTTAGTCATGCTTTTTGGGCTAACCAATGCACTGAGCACTTTCATGCGGCTCATGAACGAGGTTCTGAAAGAATTTCTGGGTAAGTTTGTCATTGTTTACCTAGATGATATTTTGATTTTTAGCAAGAGATTGAAGGAACATATGATGCATATTCGTATGGTGTTTGAGAAGTTGAGAGATGAGAAATTATTGATTAATTTGAAGAAGTGCAGTTTTGTGAAGAAAGAGTTAGTGTATTTGAGATTTGTAGTTTCAGCAGAATGTCTAAAAATAGACCCAAAGAAGGTACAGGCTATCCTTGAATGGCCTACTCCAAGGAGTGCTAATGCGGTAAGATGTTTTCATGGTTGGGCTAGCTTTTACAAAAAATTTATCAAAAATTTTAGCAGTATTTGTGGACCCTTGACTGAAACAATGAGAGGGGATAGAAAAGAGTTTAAGTGGACTAATGGGGAAGAAAAGAGTTTTCAATTGTTGAAACAAAAAGTTATAGAATAACCTATTTTAGCACTTCCAAATTTTAATAAGGTGTTTCAAGTAGATTGTGATGCTAGTGGTACTGCAATAGGAGCTATTATGAGCCAAGAACGTAAACCTTTTGCATATTTTAGTGAGAAGTTAAATGATGCTAAGAGGAAGTATTCTATTTATGATCAGAAATTTTATGTTATAGTTCAGACATTAAAGAAGTGGAGACATTATCTTCTTCCTAAAGAGTTTGTTTTGTATACTGATCATCAAGCTTTGCAATATTTGAATAGTCAATGAAAGTTGAATCAGAGACATTTGAAATGGGTTGAGTTTTTGCAGAGTTATACATTTGTTTTGAAACACAGAAGTGGAAAGTCTAACAGGGTTGGAGATGCTCTTAGCAGAAGGCAATTATTGCTGACAGAGATGCAGATTGAGGTGGTTGGGTTCAAAGAATTCAAAAATTTGTATCCAGAGGATCCTGATTTTGGTGAAGCTTGAAAAGCTTGTAAATAACCTGTTACTCTCGATAGGACGAAGTGGCTGGATTTTATCATCTAGGATGATATGCTATTCAGAGGGAGTCAGTTGTGCATTCCAAGAAGTTCTATGAGGGAGAATCTCATCAAAGAGAAGCATAGTGGAGGATTGGCTGGATATTTTGGTCGTGATAAAACCATTTCTTTGGTTAGTGAAAATTATTATTGGCCACAGTTGTAGCAAGATGTCAAGAAGTTTGTATAGAGTTGCAGAGTATGTCAGATGGCGAAAGGAGTGAAGCAGAATACAAGGTTGTATCAGCTATTACTTGTACCAAAGAAGCCTTGGGAGGATATCAATATAAACTTTGTTCTTGGTTTACTGAGGACATAGCAAGGACATGATTCAATTTTTGTAGTAGTTGACAGATTTTTGAAGATGACACATTTCATTCCCTGCAAGAAGACTAATGATGCTGTTCATGTAGCAGAATTATTTTCAGAGAAGTAGTGAGACTACATGGTTTGCCAAAGACCATAGTTTCAGATAGAGACACTAAGTTTGTTAGATATTTCTGGCGTACATTGTGGAAAAAGTTGAAGACATTTAAAATTCAGTTCATCACATCATCCATAGACTGATAGACAGACAGAGGTGGTGAATAGAAGTTTGAGAAATTTGTTGAGATGTTTGGTTGGAGATAAGCCAACAGGATGGGATTTGATTTTACCACAGGTAGAATTTGCATATAATAATTCTGTCAATAGGAGCACTGGTAAATCACCATTCTAGATTGTATATGGAAGTAGTCCAAGAAATGCATCTGAGTTGAGAAAGATAGATAAAGGAGAAATAAGTAGTGCTGAAGCTGTAGATTTTGTAGAACATTTGAAGAACAAACATGAGGAGGTGAAGAAGCATATTACCAAAATGAATGTGTAGTATAAGATTAAGGCATATGAGAAAAGGAGGCATAAGAAATTTTAGGTTGGAGATGAAGTCATGGTTCATTTGTGGAAGGAGCGATTTTCGGTTGGTACATATAACAAGTTGAAAATAAAAAAGTTTGGACCATGTACGATACTGAAGAAGCATGATTCAGGAAATGCATATGAGGTAGAATTGCCTACTGAGATGAATATTTCACCAGTGTTTAACATTTCAGATTTGACAGAGTATCATGAAGGAGGTGTTGAAGATGAGGTTGCAGCAGCACAGTGGAGTATTCCAACAACTAGTTCAGATATCAAGGAAATTGAAGACATACTGGATAGTTGTGTTGGTAGAAGCACAAGGAACAGGACATATGAAGAGTATTTGGTCAAATGGAAAGGACGACCTGTAGAAGATTCATCATGGCTAACAAATGAGGAGGTTAACCATCTTGGTTTTCCTCTGCACACCTGAGTCGTGACAGGGTCACTTCTCAAATTACCCCGGGTGTCTGATGTAGGAGCATCCTGGGTGTAAGAGCAATCTTGCATCACCCAAAAATATTTCTATTTTTGTATTCAATAAAAGCTATCTTGTGCAGAGTTGCTATTTGTGGAAACTTTCTATTTTTAGTAAGTTGGTCTTACGATCTCAGAATGTCTGATTTTACATGTGGAGGTTCATCTCAGTCATATCAACCTGCCAGCAAAGTTTCATGGCTAGATCAAGTGTAGTTGTAAAGATATTGAAATTTTTTTGTATTGGTAGCAGGGTACAGAAACTTCGAACTCAATTTTGAAGGCTTTAGAGGCCCCGAATGAGGTTGAAAATTTGGGTGACGGGTGCTTTGCATGGTTCAAGCCTATAGAGCGCTTCGTGGTGTTTTTAGAATGGGGTTATAATAGCTAATTGGGTCAACGGGTGATGACTTGTGGTCTTCGGAAGTTGGGTCACCTGAAATGGCAAAAAATAATTTTTCTTCAAAATTTTTGTTTGGGTTTCAAAACTCATTTTGAGCCGACTTTGATGTAATAAATTGTAAAATAAAATAATTCTAAGTTTGGTCGGCCCTAAGGTCTAAATTTCTAGAACCTTATCGGGCGGTGGAAATTGCCCATATAAAGAAGGCCCGTAGTGTTGTCTAGGGAGTTCTGGGAGTAGGTCTGGGTATTGATTCGAGGATTTTTCCTACAGAATATTTTAAGGGAATGCCCATGTGGCTTTGCATATTGTAATTCTAAAAGTTTGTAATTCCACATTTGTTGAGATAATAAGAAGCCAATTTTTTGTTCTTGCATATTATTGTTGTTGTTTCTCTATCTCTGTTATGTGT
Organism: Chamaecyparis obtusa; assembly: GCA_027943335.1. Classification (NCBI taxonomy): domain Eukaryota; kingdom Viridiplantae; phylum Streptophyta; class Pinopsida; order Cupressales; family Cupressaceae; genus Chamaecyparis; species Chamaecyparis obtusa. The sequence continues at coordinate 480,724 of BSBK01006333.1, read as the reverse complement.
TTGTGGTACTAAGGGGAGCACCCTTCATTAAGTGGTATCAGAGCAGGAGTTCTTGAGTGTGTAAATAGATCACCGACTATGAGGCAGTTTGCACCAGGACCGTGGTTAGGGTTTCAGCGTGCAACGCGAAAATGCCTCCACAAAGAGAACGTGGTGAAAGAGCTAGTGTTGTGACACCTGAGGTTAGAGAGCTGCAGAGACAAGTCCGAGCATTGCAAGAAGAGATTCATAGATGAATGAATCTTAATGTCAGAGATGAAAGTGAGGATGAAGTCGAAGAAGAATATCAAGAAGGAGAAGTTGAAGTTGTGAATCAGGAGGAAGAAAGACTTTTTCAGGTGATTTCCAAGATTGGGAAAAGACCTAAGATTGAGGTTCCTACATTTTCTGAAAATCTTAACCTAGAGGAATTGATCGATTGGATCAATGAATATGGGAAATATTTTGAGTATGAAGATGTTGAGGATCCTAATAGGGTCAAATTTGCAAAGGCTAGACTGAAAGGTCATGTGAAGATCTGGTGGCAAGAGATTCAATTGGAGTGAAATAGAAGAGGGAAAGATAAAATCATAAGATGGGATCGAATGATGGATAAATTGAAGCAACAGTTCATTCCTGTTGATTATGAGCTTGACCTACTAAAGAAAATGCAAAGTTTGAAGCAAGCAGGAAGATCTATTCAGGAGTATACAGAGGAGTTCTATCGACTCCTCATCAGAACAGGCCATGCAGAAGCTGATAAGGAGAAAGTTGCCCGATACCTTAATGGGTTAAGGCCAAGCATTCAGGAGGAGTTGAATCTGGTTCGAATGAACAGTATTGAGGAGGCATACCAGTTTGCCCTAAAAGTAGAGGAAAAGCTGAACAAAAAATTTGAGAGCAGACAAAATGGAAGAGGTCGTGGTGGAAGATCTGGTGGACGGTCATATGGTGGCCGAAATGAAGATTCAAAAAAGAATGATGAGGCCAGTAGCAGTCAGAATCAGAGAGGAAATAATTCCAATTGTTTCCAAGATCAGAGTAATAGAGATTAGAGAGGAAGAGGAAAAGGATAAGGATCTGGAAGACGAGGCTTCCGTGGAACATGTTTTCACTATGGAGAAGAAGGTCATAGGTCATTTGAATATCCTCAGCACCAAGGCAGAACAGACAGGAGAAATGAAGGCCAGGCCAGAGTTGCACATGTAGATGAAGATGCTAGATCATCAAATTTTGAAGATGCTGAAAGAGGAGAAATGCTAATTAACAAAAGAGTCTTGCTGAGTGGTGAGAATGAACCTGAACAAAGGAGGAGCCTATTTCGCACTAGATGCAAGTGTGAGGGTAAATGCTGTGATGTGATTATTGATAGTGGAAGCACTAAAAATTTAGTGTCAGAAGAGATGGTAACAAAGTTGAAGCTCAAGAGATAGAAACACCCACATCCATATCGGATTGCCTGGGTGCAGTATGACCACAAGGTCATGGTCAGTGAACAGTGCCTCATAAAGTTTAAGATTGACGGGTACCAAGATGAGGTACTATGTGATATCATCTCTATGGATGTATGTCATATGTTGTTGGGTAGACCGTGGCAGTTTGATAGATGTGCTATACACGATGGTCGTGCGAATATCTATTCCCTGACAAAGGATGGAGTGCGACATAAGCTAAAGCCTTTAAAGGAGACCAAAGAAAAGGTATGTGGTAATGCAAGAATAACTTTTGTTGATGGAAGAAAATTTCTAGATGGTATGAGGCATGAGCATGTGTGGTTTTCTTTAATTTCAAAAGCTGGTAAAGAGGAAGTAGAGGATATACCTGTAAAGGTTGCAGATTTGTTAAATGAGTTTTAGGATATTGTATCTGATAATATACCTGATAGATTACCACCGGTAAGGAAGATCAGTCATCAGATGGATTTGATTCTAGGAGTCAGTTTGCCAAACAAGGTAGCACACAGAATGACACCAGCAGAAATTGAAGGGTTGAAGAGACAAGTACATGAGTTTTTATAGAAGGGATTGATTCGGGAGAGCCTGAGTCCATGTGCTATACCAACAGTATTAGCACCAAAGAAGAATGGAGAATGGAGGATGTGTACAGATCCCAGAGCAATAAATAAGATCACAATCAAGTATAGGTTTCCATTGCCACGAATGGACGATATTATGGACTGTTTGAGTGCAGCTCTGTATTTCTCAAAGATAGATCTGAAGAGTGGATATCACCAGATTCAGATCAGAAAAGGAGATGAATGGAAGATTACCTTCAAGATAGAGGAAGGACTTTATGAGTGGTTAGTCATGCCTTTTGGGCTAACCAATGCACCGAGCACTTTCATGCAGCTCATGAACAAGGTTCTGAAAGAATTTCTGGGTAAGTTTGTCATTGTTTACTTAGATGATATTTTGATTTTTAGCAAGACATTGAAGGAACATATGATGCATATTCGTATGGTGTTTGAGAAGTTGAGAGATGAGAAATTGTTGATTAATTTAAAGAAGTGGAGTTTTGTGAAGAAAGAGTTAGTGTATTTGGGATTTGTAGTTTCAGCAGAAGGTCTAAAAATGGACCCAGAGAAGGTACAGGCTATCCTTGAATGGCCTACTCCAAGGAGTGCTACTGCGGTAAAATTTTTTCATGGTTTGGCTAGCTTTTATAGAAAGTTTATCAGAAATTTTAGCAGTATTTGTGGACCCTTGACTGAAACAATGAGAGAGGATAGAAAAGAGTTTAAGTGGACTAAAGGGGCAGAAAAGAGTTTTCAATTGTTGAAACAAAAAGTTACAGAACAACCTATTTTAGCACTTCCAGATTTTAATAAGGTGTTTCAAGTAGATTATGATGCTAGTGGTACTGCAATAGGAGATGTTATAAGCCAAGAAGGTAAACCTGTTGCGTATTTTAGTGAGAAGTTAAATGATGTCAAGAGGAAGTATTCTATTTATGATCAGGAATTTTATGCTATAGTTCAGGCATTAAAGAAGTGTAGACATTATCTGCTTCCTAAAGAGTTTGTTTTGTATACTGATCATCAAGCTTTGCAATATTTGAATAGTCAAGGAAAGTTGAATCAGAGGCATTTGAAATGGGTTGAGTTTTTGCAGAGTTATACATTTATTTTGAAACAAAGAAGTGGAAAGTCTAACAGGGTTGCAGATGCTCTTAGCAGAAGGCAACTATTATTGACAGAGATGCAGATTGAGGTGGTTGGGTTCAACGAACTCAAGAATTTGTATCTAGAGGATCCTGATTTTGGTGAAGCTTGGAAAGCTTGTAAAGAACCTGTTACTCTAGATAGGACGAAGTGGCTAGATTTTATCATCCAGGATGATATGCTATTTAGAGGGAGTCAGTTGTGCATTCCAAGAAGTTTTATGAGGAAGAATCTCATCAAAGAGAAGCATAGTGGAGGATTGGCTGGATATTTTGGTCATGATAAAACCCTTGCTTTGGTTAGTGAAAATTATTATTGGCCACAGTTGCAGCAAGATGTCAAAAAGTTTGTACAGAGTTGCAGAGTATGTCAGATGGTAAAAGAAGTGAAGTAGAATACAGGGTTGTATCAGCCATTACCTGTACCAGAGAAGCCTTGGGAGGATATTTGTATGGACTTTGTTCTTGGTTTACCAAGGACACAGCGGGGACATGATTCAATTTTTGTAGTAGTTGACAGAATTTCAAAGATGGCACATTTCATTTCCTGCAAGAAAACTAATGATGTTGTTCATGTAGCAAAATTGTTTTTCAGAGAAGTAGTGAGACTATATGGTTTGCCAAAGACCATAGTTTCAGATAGAGACACTAAGTTTGTTGGATATAGCTGGCGTACATTGTGGAAGAAGTTGAAGACAGATTTGAAGTTTAGTTCATCACATCATCCATAGACTAATGGATAGACAGAGGTGGTAAATAGAAGTTTGGGAAATTTGCTAATATGTTTGGTTGGAGATAAGCCAATAGGATGGGATTTAATTTTACCACAGGCAAAATTTACATACAATAATTCTGTCATCAAGAGCACTGGTAAATCACCATTCTAGATTGTATATGGAAGTAGTCCAAGAAATGCATCTGAGTTGAGAAAGATAGATAAAGGATAAATAATTAGTGCTAAAGCTAAGGATTTTGTAGAACATTTGAAGAACATCCATCAGGAGGTGAAGAAGTATATTACCAAGATGAATGTGCAGTATAAGACTAAGGTAGATGAGAAAAGGAGGCATAAGGAATTTTAGGTTGGAGATGAAGTCATGGTTCATTTGTGGAAGGAGCAATTTTCAGTTGGTACATATAACAAGTTGAAAATGAAGAAGTTTGGACCATGTATGATACTGAAGAAGCATGATTCAGGAAATGCATATGAGGTAGAATTGCCTACTGAGCTGAACATTTCACCAATGTTTAACATTTCAGATTTGACAGAGTATCATGAAGGAGGTGTTGAAGATGAGGTTGCAGCAGCACAGTGGAGTATTTCAGCAACCAGTTTAAATATCAATGAGATTGAAGACATACTGGACAGTCGTGTTGGTAGAAGCACAAGGAACATGACATATGAAGAGTATTTGGTTAAATGGAAATGATGACCTGTAGAAGATTCATCATGGCTATCAAAGGAGGAGGTTAACCATCTTGGTTTTCCTCTGCACACCTGAGTTGTGACAGGGTCACTTCTCAAATTACCCCGGGTGTCTGATGCAGGAGCATCTTGGGTGTAAGAGCAATCTTGCATCACCCAAAAATATTTCTATTTTTGTATTCAATAAGAGCTATCTTGTGTAGAGTTGCTATTTGTGGAAACTTTCTATTTTTAGTAAGTTGGTCTTACGATCTCGGAATGCCTGATTTTACATGTGCAGGTTCATCTCAATCATATCAGCCTGCCAGCAAAGTTTGATGGCTAGATCAAGTGTAGTTTTGAAGATATTGAAGATTTTCGGTATTGGCAGCATGGTACAGAAACTTTGAACTTAGTTTTGAAGGCTTTAGAGGCCCCGGATGAGGTTGAAAATTTGGGTAACGAGTGCTTTGCATAGATTAGGCCTGTAGAGTGCTTCGTGGGGTTTCTAGAATGGGGTTATAATAGCCAATTGGGTCAACGGGCGATGACTTATGATCTTCAAAAGTTGGCTCACCTGAAATGGCGGAAAATAATTTTTCTTCAAAATTTCTGCTTGAGTTTCAAAACTCATTTTGAGCCGACTTTGATGTAATAAATTGTAAAATAAAATAATTCTAAGTTTGGTCGGCCCCTAAGGGCTAAATTTCTAGAACCTTCTCGGGTGGTGGAAATTGCCTATATAAAAAAAGCCCGTAGTGTTGTCTAGGGAGTTCTGGGAGTAGATCTGGGTATTGATTCAAGGATTTTTCCTACAAAATAATGTAAGGGAATGCCCATGTGGCTTTGCATATTGTAATTCTGAAAGTTTGTAATTCCACATTTGTGGAGATAATAAGAAGCCAATTTTCTGTTCTTGCATATTATTGTTGTTGTTTCTCTATCTTTGTTATGTGTTTGTGGTACTAAGGGGAGCACCCTTCATCAATATATGTTCATGCACCGCGTAGGTATCCTTGACAAATATGTCCAAATTCTAGCTAAAAACTGAATGTCATTTGTACTTTTCACTTCTATAACAAAAACAGTCATTTTCTTTATCTTTAACATTTTCATTGGTTTATCTAGTTGGAGGTATCTAAATTTGTGTTGTCAACTTGGATTTTATCGGAGAATAGTTTGCTTTTCTATAAGGTCAGATTTACTTCAGTAAACATACTATTTTGTTCCACATCTATCTTGTTATTAATGACATTAACCCTTTCCTTGAGAAATTTAACTTTAGACTCACACCATCAATTTAAAAAGGTCATTTTCCCCTCCAACACATCCTTAGAAATGAGCATTATGTCACCTATTCTAGTAAAAAAGGAACCCTCTCCCAATTTACAATGGTACATTTCTCTATTTCAACAAAGATTTATATGTGGGCATCCATCCCCTTTGGGTCAATCCCTGAATTAGGGAATTCATCCTTGTTCTCTATCTCCTTATCTTTCTTCTTCTTGACATTGACACTAGACATATACAAAGTCTCCATGGCATGAGGGGTATAAGTCTTTCTTTTCTCTTCAATCATAGAGTAAGACAAATTAGGGCCATTGTATTCTCTTAATCCTTCTTCTACTTTGAAGATTTGGAATATTCATCAACTATAGATTTACCCTTATTAGAAAAAATGGGATTGGGTGATGAGTCAAGTTTATAGGGTGTTTTGTTTATGGCTTTCTAAGTATAGACTTGAATATCCTATAGTTTTTCATAAACATTATACAGTCTTTTATGTTTATAAGCTTTAATCATATGTATGTTTGATACTTATGAAACTTTAAGACAATACTGAATATATATCTAGATTAATGAATGTCATGGTAAATCTGGTATATTTCTTCTCTAGCTTTAATGGGTAGACCTCTTGCAGTTGTGTGACAAGGCTACATTAAAATAGGGAAAACTTATTATGATCTATGCCTTGGATTCATGTTTTGGATTTTGTTGTGTTAACCTTTTGCAGGAAGAATAAGTTAAGAAAGGAAGCGCGGACTAGAAGATGAGTGGAACTTTCAAGGCGGGTGATTGTTTCAGAGTTCTTTATGGCTCCACTCCTTCCATCACTTTGTGGTTGCTGATTTAGTCCAAGACAATCTAGTTGCCGAGCCTTCCTATATTTCTGAAGCATTGAATGTGGCCTATCTTCTTGCATAAATGATGTTGTCACTCCTAAACTAAAAGTTGTTATGCTATGTAATGGAAGACCTAGTTTTTAGGTGTTCTATTTTTCCTAGTTTCCTTTAAATAAGTTGGAACTTATGTTTCTAGGCTAGTTAGATGTTCTAAGAAATTCATGATTATAATCCAGCAATAGAGTAAAGTATTTTGATATTCCATCTTGTATCCATGTTTTATTGAATGAATATATGACAGTTCTTCACTTTAATCTCTGAGTTATAATTCATTCATACTTCCATGGGGGGCCACATGGGAGATGAATTTCTTGTTCATGCTTAAGTAGAATTCAGTTTTCAGTTTAGTCTAGTTTAGTTAAGTTTCCTTCAAGTTATTAAGTACTATTGTTCTTGTAGCCATTGGTAGCAGAACCATTGACTGTATCCTATAGCATAGATTTACTTCCTAAGCATTATTTATTTACTGTTATGTTTTTCGTTCAAGATGAGAATTAATCTGTAAGTTCAGTTTCTAGTATAAGTTTCCTGTAGTAACTGCTTTTACCTTAGTAGTGATGACTATTGAAAAGAACTAAAGCATAAACTTTGCAGTCACTATCTCAAGTTCACGTTCCCGGATTGATACATTAAATGATTCTAGCATGATGTTCTAAGTAGAAACATGATGAATTTCAGCAATGAATCATTGTTTAAGGGTGTCCAATCCTTGTGTTACTAGGCTATTATTCTAACCAACAATTTTTGGTGCCATTGCCAGGGATGGTGTCAATTTAGTTCGAACCAGAAGTCATTAAATTAGTTTACATTTTGCTTAATTTTGCATGCATAGGCGTAGGGACCATCTTGGGTGATTTCTACCTAATCTTAACCAAGAAGAACCATTTGAGGTTCTCAGTTTAGCACTTGAGGAAACCCAATTAGAAATTCCACAACAAGAAGAACCATTTGAGAATGTGTTTGCTGATGCCTTTGACCAATTTCCTTCACCACCATCATCTGAAGAATCCTACCATCTAAATGCTCTTTTTGCTGACCCAGAATATCTAGAGAATGTAATGGCTCACCCTACCTTCCCTTTTCCTATTCCTACTCAGCAAGGTAACCAGAATCTGAAGAATATTCCTACAGCTGCACTTCCTAAATTCTATGGACTCATCACAGAAGACCCAAAGACCTTCCTCTTTGAGTTTGATGTCATTTGCCAAAGCTATGACTACACCACTGATGGCCATAAGCTTAAGTTATTTCCTTCCACCTTAAAAGAGGCTTCTCTCAAATGGTTTATGAGTTTGGGTGCTAATGTTGTAGCAGATTGGAATGCAATGTGTAATTTGTTTCTTGAGAAGTACAAATATTATTGCAAAGGAGGAGACTTAAAGGGGGATGACATCTTCAAGATGTCACAGAAGGAAGATGAAACCCTAGAAGACTATGTCTCCAGGTACATGTTCAGCCTGTAGCGTAACACACAACATGAGCTGAATGAAAAATCTTAAAAGCATTTGTTTTTGAGAGGTGTGAATGATGGAAGCATAGAAGCCCTTGATGTCATGGCAGGAGGAGACATTACATAGAATAATTGGGATGCAATAAAGAATATATGTCTTAACTATTCTAGAGCTACTATCAAGAAAGGACGAGGCTTGAGAGCCCTGCCTCACAAGTCTAATGGTGGAGGTGTGTCTAAAATGGAGTTATCCAATCTATTGTCAGACTTCAAGAAAGACATCATTAATGATGTTGCTACTCAGTTGGATATAATGTAAGCAAGGAGAAAGAAAGAAGAATCTGATGCAATGTTGGCAGAGTATTGTCCACATTGTAGGGAGAAGAAAAAGAATTGCTGATGCAAGTTTGTTGCAAGCCTAGAGTCTCAACCTATGCCTACAGAGTTCAAAGCCATTGATGAGAATGGAGAGGTCCTATACGTTGCTCAGCAAAGGCCATGGGCTTCGAGACCAGGTATTCCCCAAGATCCTCTTCAAAATTTTAATAGTAATAATGCATGGAAAAACCAACAGCATAGTGGATTTAGTGGATATAATAGTTGGCATTAGCCCCAACAAGGTTGGCAACAACCTCAGCAAGGCTAGCAACAACCCCAGTAGGGTTGACAACAACCTCAATAGGGTTGGTAGCAACCTCAGGAGGGTTGGTCACAACCTTAGAAACCATGGCAATAGCCCCGACAGGGGTGGCAAAAACCACACAATTGGTCTAACCAATCAAGCCAGCAAGCTTTTATGCCACCACCTCCATAGAAAGCTTTGATGCCTCCTCCTGCAGCCAATACTAATTCCCCTAAATAGACTCAATTGCCTACTCAGCCTACTCCTAATCCCAACAATGCTAAGCCAACAACGCAGTAGTAGAGCTATGCAATTTCCCTGAATAACATCCATTTAAGATCTGGCACAAATCTTCCTCCTCCACAGCAGCCTATTATTACCAAAGTTGAGGATAATTTAGTAGAGCCAACTATGATACCAATCCAACCTACTGCTCCTATTGCTCCTACAGCACAAGAACCCTCATTTCCTCATAGGTTGGATGAACAAGTTAAGCCGATGGAAAATTAGGTTGTATTGGATTTGCTTACTCAACTAAAGCAAATGACAATAAAGATTCCTTTGTTAGATGCCATAAAAGAAGTACCTACATATACCAAAGCCATCAAAGAAGCTTGCATAAAGTAGCCTAGAAGAAAGAGAAAGGATCCTAAAACCATTCATGTCCTAGGTTAGTTATCTAATCTCATGTTGGAGAAATTAACAATTCCAAAGTATTCTGATCTTGGTAGTCATGTGGTAATAATCACTATTCAAGGAGTTCAAGTCCACAATGCCCTAGTTGACTTAGGTGCTTCCATAAATGTCATGACCAAGGAAGTAATATCTCAGTTGCATATCATCGGTCTTAGGGAGACACCCACCATCTTTCAACTTGCTGACAGTTCCACCATTACACCTGATGGGAGGGTAGAAGATGTTATAGTCACCTTGAATTCTTGGGAATATTTGATTGATTTTGTTGTCCTTTCCCTAAAGGCTAACATGGGAGGATATCCAATAATCCTAGGTAGACCTTGGCTAGCTACTGCCGATGCCTACATAGCTTGTCACACTTGAAAATGACTATATCTAATGGAATCAACACCAAAAATCTAACTCTGTATTCCCCAGCTCAACCTCTATTACAAGATGGTCAAATCATCTAGCCGAATTTGGGTGATACTAAACTTGAGGTTAATTCCATTCATCAGTTAATGATGATATCTAGGGAACCTTTTATAGCTTCTAGGGAAGAAGATGAGATCCTTTCCTCCATTATCCTGAATGAGTATGGCATGGAACCCCAAGAGTGTTCTCAAGAGAACTGTGTTCTTAATAGTTTGTTGCCACCTATTGATACTCTACAGTATTCAAAAAATTCAAAATTTCTTCACACATTACTGCCTCATGAAATGGAGTCTTTTCCAATTGCTCAGTTGTCCATGGTAGAAAAGGTCACTAAGATAGAGGTCAGCTCAGGAAGGGAATTAAATGTAAGCAGTGCTTTGACTTCCTCTCAACGGTCAGATGTCCTGCAGCTTCTTAAGGAACATCAATCAGCCTTTTCTTGGGATTATACTGACATGAAAGGCCTAGACCCTAAGTTCTGCACTCACAAAATTTATATCAGCTCTAAATTTAGACATATTTGCCAACCTCAGCGTTGGGTAAATCTAGCTCTTAGGGATATAGTCAAGAATGAGTTGCAAAAGTTATTAAATGCCGGCTTCATCTATCCTATTTTAGATAGTCAGTGGGTCTCTCCTCTTGTTATAGTACCTAAGAAAGGAGGGAAGTGGAGAGTTTGTGTCGACTATAGGGAGCTTAACATTGCCACTAAAGAGGACCACTTTCCCTTACCATTCATAGATCAAGTCCTTGATAACCTTGCTGGAAAAAGGTATTTCTCCTTTCTGGATGGATTCAGTGGTTATAATCATATTCAAATAGCCCCTGAAGACTAGGAGAAAATAACATTCACTTGCCCATGGGGCACATTTTCCTATTTAGTGTTGCCTTTTGGGTTGTGTAATGCCCCTGCTACCTTCCAACAAGCTGTGATCAATATATTCTCAGACATCTCTGCTGATTGCATGGAGATTTACATGGATGATTTTACAACATATGGGAATACCTTTGAGGAGGCTAAAGAAAACTTGGAAAAAGTTCTTATAAGGTGTCATGAATACAACCTCACTCTCAATAGTGAAAAGTGCTTCATGATGATGGAAGAATGGGTTGTCTTAGGACATTTCATATCTTCCAAAGGTATACAAGTGGACCTTGCTAAGATTGAGGTGATTAGTACATTACCTACTCCATCCAAACAAAAGGATGTACGTAGTTTCCTTGGACATGCCAGATATTACAGAAGGTTTATAAAAGATTTCAGTCAGCTTGTAGCACCCCTGTATAACTTGCTCAAAAATGATGCTGAATTTGCTTGGGATTCTGAGTGTGAAAAGTATTTCCTGTAGCTGAAAGAAGTACTCACTATAGCACCGGTTTTGAGAGGACCTAATTGGGGCTTGCCTTTTTACATTTATATTGATGCCTTAGACTATGCTATAGGTGTTGTACTTGGACAAAAGGTAGACTCAGTTGAGCATGCCATTTACTTTATCAGTAAGAACTTGGAAGGAGTTGAGTTTAATTACATTGTCACTGAAAAAGAACTACTTGCAATCATCTATGCCTTGAACAAGTTCAAACACTACATCACTGGGTATGAGATCTATGTGCATATGGACCATTATGCAATTAAGTATCTCATGAACAAGCCTCCAAGATCTGGCCGGTTGGCTCAATGGTTGTTGCTTATGCAGGAGTTCGACATTACCATCATAGATAAACCTGGTAAGGCCAACATGGTAGCTGATTTTCTTTCTAAGTTGCATGTGCCTAATGATCTTGCAACCATTGATGAAATCTTTCTTAATGAACATCTTTTCTTGCTGACTACCCACAATCCTTGGTATGCTGATATTGCCAATTATCTCACAACTGGTAAGACCCCAGCTCATTTCTCTACTAAAGAAAGAAGATTACTAACTGAAAATAGCTTTAATTATTCATGGATTTTTGGATTCATGTTTTACACTGGTCCTGACCAAGTCACTAGAAGATGCATTAGAGAGGATGAAACTTATGATATCCTCAAGGCATGTCATGATGAACCTTGCAGTGGATATTTTGCTGCCAAAAGGACAGCATTGAAGATCTTAACTACAAGATACTATTGGCCTAGTTTACATAAGTATGCTGCTCAGTACACTAAAAAGTGTGACAAATGCCAATGCATGAGACACCCCACAAAGATAGATGAAATGCCCCTACAGCCACAAGTCATTGTTGCACCATTTGATAAATGGGGCATCGACTTTGTCAGTCTTATTGGGCCATCCTCACAAGGTAAATCCTATATCCTTGTCTGCACTGATTATGTTACAAAGTGGGCTAAGGCTAAACCTATGAAGCACCCAAGAGATAACAATGTTGCAAAGTTCCTTTATGAATTCATCTTCACTAGATTTGGTGTACCGAGGGAGATTCAATCTGACCAAGGTCCTTAGTTTACTTCTAATCTGATTGCTGCTCTAATGGAGGAATACAACATCAGACATGGTGAATCTTCACCTTATCACCCTTAAGCTAATGGGCAGGTTGAAGTTACTAATCAAGAGTTGGAGTCTATTCTCACTAAAATAGTAGCCATCCATAAGAAAGATTGGGCTATCCGACTTCCTGAAACACTTTGGGCTTATCGCACCACATGGAAGTCTACAACTGGTTTTACACCATTTGAGCTTGTTTATGGTCGTTCTACAGTCATGCCAATAGAGTTTGAACATAAGACACTCAGGATAGCTCTTGATCTTGTGATGGATCTCACTACTACACAACAAGAAAGGATACTGAGTTTGAATGGTCTTGATGAGTGGCGCAAATCTGCCTTGCACAACACATAATTGATACAAAACCAATGCAAGCAATGGCATGACAAGTATGTTAAGGACAAAGTTTTTTCTATTGGTGACTGGACACTCCTCTATGACTCCAGGTATCAGCATAATCCTAGCAAATTCCAAACCAGATGGTTGAGACCGTATGAAATTATTGCAGTCTTTCCAAATGGAGTAGTCTAGCTCTCTACAGTGGATCTAGTTCGGTTCAAATTGTTGGTCAATGGTCACCGGTTAAAATTGTATCAGAAACCAATGAGTAAGGTAGAGTTCCTACAAAAATTCTCTTCTGCTGCTGATGCTGTAGTTCCTGTAGCCTCTCCTAATGAGATTTTTGCTCATTTGGCTTCCTCCCTCTAGCTATTCTTATCACTCTCATAATAAACACTTTCCTAAGCAAAAGTTGATTCTCCATTATTGATGTCTCCATTACTTGTAAATTCGGAAAGTTTGGACAGTTTCAACATGCAGGAAGAAAAGGATAGGTGGAAGAAACACAGGAAAACAAAAGGGTTCTACTGGAGTTTTGCAGGAGGATCTAGACAGAGAATAGTTGTTGACTATAGATTGACAGCCAGGTTAAAGAATTTATTTTCTGTGGGACCAGCAAATACTTAAGCTGGGGGGAATGATGAGTCAATTTTATAGGGTGTTTTGTTTATGGCTTTCTAAGTACAAACTTGAATATCCTATAGTTTTTCATAAACATTATACAGTCTTTTATGTTTATAAGCTTTAATCATATGTATGTTTGATACTTATGAAACTTTAAGACAATATTGAATATATATCTAGATTAATGAATGTCATGGTAAATCTGGTATATTTCTTCTCTAACTTTAATGGGTAGACCTCCTGCAGTTGTGTGACAAGGCTACATTAAAATAGGGAAAACTTATTATGATCTATGCCTTGGATTCGTGTTCTGGATTTTGTTGTGTTAGCCTTTTGCAGGAAGAATAAGTCAAGCAAGGAAGCATGGACTAGAAGATGAGTGGAACTTTTAAGGCGGGTGACTATTTTAGAGTTCTTTATGGCTCCACTCCTTCCATCACTTTGCAGTTGCTGATTTAGTCCAAGACAATCTAGTTGCCGAGCATTCCTATATTTCTAAAGCATTGAATGTGGCTTATCTTCTTGCATAAATGATGTTGTCACTCCTAAATTAAAAGTTGTTATGCTATGTAATGGAAGACCTAGTTTGTAGGCATTCTATTTTTCCTAGTTTCCTTTAAATAAGTTGGAACTTATGTTTCCAGGCTAGTTAGATGTTCTGAGAAATTCTTGTAATCTAGCAATAGAGTAAAGTATTTTGATATTCCATCTTGTATCCATGTTTTACTGAATGAATATATGACAGTTCTTCAATTCAATCTTTGAGTTATAATTCATTCATACTTCCGTGGGGGCCCACACGGGAGATGAATTCCTTGTTCATGCTTAAGTAGAATTCAATTTTCAGTTTAGTCTAGTTCAGTTAAGTTTCCTTCATGTTATTAAGTACTGTTGTTCCTATAGCCACTGGTAGCAGAACCATTGACTGTATCTTGTAGCATAAGTTTACTTCCTAAGCATTATTTATTTACTATTATGTTTTTCCTTCAAGATGAGAATTAATCTGTAAGTTTAGTTTCTAGTATAAGTTTCCTGTAGTAACTGTGTTTACCTTAGTAGTGATGACTATTGAAAAGAACTAAAGCATAAACTTTGCAGTCACTATCTCAAGTTCACGTTCCCGAATTGATACATTAAATGAGTCTAGCATGATGTTCTAAGTAGAAACATGATGAATTTCAACAATGAATCATTGTTTAAGGGTGTCCAATCCTTGTGTTACTAGGATATTATTCTAACCAACCATTGGGTAGTTTGAAATGTAATCCATCGAGAAAACATAATAATAGTCTTCTTTATCAGCTTCATAGCCACGCAGCCAATTAGGGGTGGACTTATTCTTCTTAGGGTGTGTAATTTCTATTATAGTATCAAGTCCCTTCATCATACCAAGTCATCCTCAAGGTCAGTACATATAAATACAAATAATACCTATGGAGATTCTAGATCAATTTATTTTTTTATTTAGAATTGGAAGCCTAAGGTTAAATAAATCCTACACATACTAATACCATTGCATAGAGACAAAAGAAGATAAAATGTAAACTATCCATCTATAATGCCTAAAATAATTTAAAATTGTGAAATGATAGGTAAAATGGCTATTAAAGAGAACATCAAGGGTAATTTACCTAATCAGAACTTCCACAGCCACATCCCAAATATGTTTGGTGGAAGCTTTATCATATCCGCTAACTTTTTTCTTGACTCCCTCTCATTCACCTTTTTTGAAGAATATATTAACCTATTAATCTAAATGCTTTTAGTCTCTTGCCCTCTATCAACATACCAATGGTTTTAGCTATGAGGCTTTTGGTTACTAAGATTTACATCTTATACGTATGCAAAATCCTATTCTCACACCCCTCTAGAAAATAATTGATCACTAAGGGTCATGACCATTAGTTTCTCTAAGTAAGGAGTGTAAAGAAAAAATCCATGTCTATTTTGGAATATGAGCAGAAATGTTATGAGTTGAAACCCTTTTCTAGCTACAAAGAAGATAGCTACCACCTATCAAGAGCTTGACCCATCCTACATGGTTATTCTACCCATTTTTTGAAGAAGTGGGCTCTACTCTATTTCTATCTTTTCCCATAAAATAGTTGGAGAAGGGTCCCATTGGAGGCCAAAGGCCTAAGAAAAATGAAAAATATCCCAAAAAGAAAGTAAAGATAATACTGAAGAATATGGTGGGTGTGGAAATTTTTTCAATTAGAATATCTATCTTTACATCCCATAATTGGATCTGTATAGTGTATCCTTCCCATTTATATGATCTAAGTGTAATAAGCTATCATTACATTTAAATCCATTGATTTAGAAAAGTCATCTATCATAAAAGCAAGGTTTTTTAATCTCAATAGGGATTTCATTCATTTGGCCTGAACAATTATATATTAGGTAGGTTAACCCCAACATTAAAAAAACCATTTGCAAAATTTTATTCCCTCCATAAAAAATATGAAAGATTGTGTATTCATCAAAATATTTAAGTATCGCAAGGCTATCAAGGATTAAGAATCTTATTGTCCAACTTGGATCTTGAATACCCTTCAGACAATTGATAATATTTAATGAATCACTCTCTAGCCAAATCATATGGTAACCTTTAGAAACCACCATGTATTAATTTCAATATAGGTTGCATGTGTATTGGTATAATAGTTTTTCTAGATTCATAGGATGGGCATATCTAAGATGAAGCTACCAGTATGATCATGTGCCACTCCTCCAAAACTAGCAAGAATATTGATAGATTAGTTGTATACTATCACCACTCTAAAAAATTAAAGGTAACAGTACCTACATATTATAAGAATAACACATGAACTCCAGATCCCAATATCACTTGAGAAATGAAAGGTAAGTTTCAACAAGCTCGAGTAAGATGAAAATTAGTTTATTGATAATGCATGCAATAATGATACAATGATCAAACAAAAAAGTACTAGTGTACCATCCTAAATTGTAAGAACCTATAATTGGATGCTTAGTTAAGACCTATTTTACTGATCTTGGGCATCCTTGTTCATTATAATTGATCCTTCGCCGATTCTAATTGTTGTTCTAGAAAATTATCTTTTCATTCCTATCTTCCAAATAAAATTTCATGGAGTTTTTTGGTGAATAGTTGGACTAGGTCATCCTATTCCCTATGCTTTTCCTCAAAATTTGAATTGGGGGTATGTCTCAATGGTTATGTGGGAAATCTCAAATATTTCCAATTTCCTTCAAGTTGTGAGATCCAAAAAATTTCAAAGGGGTATGTAAATATTATCTCTTTAATTTGTGTTAGTTGAGGAAGGTCTCCCAAATTAATGAAATAATGTTAGCACCCTCATATATCTGAAAAGCTTAATATTGCAGCTTTCACAAATTATTGGAGAAAAATCATATAGCATGTTAGATTATTTAGCTAACATTTAAAATAACCTAGTGCACCAACACATTTGGCTAATGGCTGATAGTGTAATGCATAAGGAATACAATATTTTCTATTCAATTTTAGTGGACTTATGAAATTATATAGCAGACTAATAACTTCTTGAGTTGTTTATGTGGTCCTATATTCTTTGTGATTCTTGTTTATTAAAATAAATATAAAACATTATGTGCGAATAAGTTCAATGGGGAAAGGGTCCAAATCCATCAAAAAGTAATTTACAAGCTGTGAAATCAACATGAGAAGGACCAACAAATATATAACATTATGTTTGGATTGATATAATTTCTACAAGCTTCCATTACATTAGTTTTTATTCATTGTAAAACTACTATAGACCGACCCAAAAGTATTCAAATCAAGTCTTTATCTTATTCTATCTATATTACTAACTAAATCTAACATCAACAAAACATTTATAATTATTCTTGATTTTTGTGCAATAATGTTACAATTTTCTAAACTTCTAAATTTTCAAGATATTACTTGCTAGTTGAATTCTATTTATTATCATAGAACAACTTTTATACAAGAAACCCCCCCTTCAGAAAAGGTGTTAAAAAGTGGTGAAAGTTAGAAAGAAAAAATAAATTATTAGCGAAATATTTTTCTTTTCAAAGAAAAAAAAATAATCTCAAATGGCAAATCATTCATGCTCCCTAAAACTATGTGGAATATTTTGGCGAAGCATTGATGCTTGCTGAAACTATGTGAAACTATCTTGGCGAATTGTGTTTTTGTTTCATAACAAACCAAAATATATATTGGTGAATATAAAACAATATTTATATTATAAAAAATATAAATTGGTGAATATAAAATAGTATTTATATTATAAAAAATATAAATTGGCAAATATATAACAATATTCATATTATAAAAAATATAAATTGGTGAATATAAAATAGTATGTATATTATAAAAATATAAATTGGTGAATATTCAAAACATAGTGATAGGACTACGTATCAAGTTGGGTGCTACGTGTCATTTACTGATGAGTTGATGACCAGTTTGTGAGGACATTTTGCATAGCTTCAGCAGGCTAAAATGAGGGTCGATGGCTAATGGTTACGAAGATTCACAATGGTCACATTGATGGTGTGCATGACTTCGGCTGTTATGTTGGCGGTTTAGAGTTGTAGGCCATGAAGATACGCAAAGTTAAAGTTTACATTGTGCATAGTTTTGGTAGGCTAAAAGGAGGGTCGATGCTGACACTTATGAAGATACGTAATGGTTAGGTTGATGGCGTGTGTGACTTTGGCAGTTATGCTGGAAATTTGCAGTTGAAGGCCATGAAGATACGCAAAGGATAGGTTGACAGTGTGCGTGACTTTAGAAGTTATGATCACAGGTAAGATATGGGGGTTCTGAGGCCACATTGGCAGTCTGCGTAACTTAGCCGCGAAGTTATAGTGACATTGAACACTAAAGTACAATTAATGAGACTTAATGACGATAAGGTTTTGATTAGATGTTAAAAAAGTTTAATTTGTACAAGATCTCAACTATGAATCATAAACATTCATTAGCTTTCTTTTCAGAGCCAAGTCACATTACACGAAACATTGCTTCATAATTAAATGTGGCTACCAAGTTGTCAATTCAAAATTTACAATCACAACTAAGATATGGTGGTTCCGAGGCAACACTGGTAGTTTGCGTAACTTGAGTGGTACATAATCCAGGCCAAAATTTTGATTAGACATTAAAAAGGATAATTTTACGGGATATGAGCTGTGATTCATCAACATTCAATGTTCATTATTCTTCTTTTCAACTTTGGAGCCAAGTTACGCAGGATAATCATACAATATTACTATGTCTGCAATTTTTCTTTATCGATATTCATTAATTTCCTTTTCCTAGGCAAGCCACCTTATGTGAAACATTCCTTCAAACTTTATTGTGGTTGGCAAGTTGGTGATTTATTTTCTTTATATACTCATTGGTTGTGGAATTGCAGAGCATGGGTGCTTTCTAAATTTCTAAATTTGGATGACAAGTTGGAGATTATTTGTATTTTCTGGGTGCTTTCACAAAATGGGTCTTCCAATAGTTGAAAATCATCAAATGAGAACCTAGAACCTGTTATCCAACCAAATTTGGATATGGAGGAGGAGATTCAGCAGGATGTCCTCAGTCATCTAATGTCTGCAGCATGGGATCATGCTACTAGCTATGCTGGTTATCAGAGTGACATGTTTGAAATTGGACTATAACATGACAAGGCAGAGATGTCCGCCATTTTTTCCAATCATGGCTTTGACCAAGAGGCATTCTAGGAGGAGATGAATCGAATGATCCCATTATTTTCTGGTCTGCACATCGACTAATATTTTTTTCTTTGTGGATCTTACAAAATTTTTTGTTACTAACTTACTTGTAAATATGAATTCAAAATAATCAAATGTACTTTTCATTATAGTTTTGGAAACGGTTGGAAGCTTGTCACTTCTCCTTCTAGGGAAACCACAACCATTCAGTGAAATTGTGAATTTGTGAATCAGTGATTCAGTTTAAGTTACAACTTACCAGTATTATGTACATTGTATATAATATATTGTATACCAATTTTTCAATTTCATAGTAATACTGTACTCTGTAAATTTGTAATACTATATACAAATGAAACATTGAGAAGTCAGAAGACTTTTTTTCAAATAGTGTTACTATTTTTAGTTTTACCTAATACGCGTTATTTGCTAATACTTTAAATTTCAATAGTCAATACACTAAATTCTAATATAGTAACATGTCATGTGAATCATGAAATTGAAGTATTGAACAATAGTTTTATTATTTATAAATTAAAAAATATGTAAATTGTAATTACTAAATTAGAATGCTAAATCATAATACTAAATAAATTGGAACCCACTCCAAGCTCTGAAGTTACACCTAGTTGTTTCGTAACTTCTCAACGTTTAATTTAATATGATGGTGATCTATTCTAAAGTTATGCCTGGCTATTTCGTAACTTCTCAACGGTTAATTTATTATGATGGTTAGGGGTTCCGCAATTATGCTCGGTTGTTATGTAACTTCTCAACAGTTAATTTATTATGATGGCTAGGGGTTTCAAAGTCCTGACTAACTTCGTAAGGTGTTGAAAAGTGAGAGACGAAGAGTACGTTGCATGCGAGGATGTGTCGTAACATCTAAAGGTTTCATTTTTCTAGTTAGTTTAACAGTCTTGAAGTTTTGAAAGGTGATGCATGACTTCAAAAGTCTCAAAGTTTTCGGATTTCTAATTGAAACAGCCAAGGGCCAAGGCCCCTGATTTGCAGGTAGAAATTTAGCAAAGTAGAGATAGGGACATAGGGTTTGATGTACCATTAGCATCACTTCACCAACACACTAATTATTTTCTCTTGGATTGCCACCAAATTTATGCTCGAAGTGACAGTTGATAGTGACACTTTTTTGAAAAAGGTAATTACATGCGTGTGTACTTGATGAGATTTTAATTTTTAATAGAGTAGGTGGCCTAGTGGCTAGTAGCCTTGTTGTACTTGTGAGTTGCTTATTACTTGTTAGTTATTAAATATAGTTCACACTTCAGTGACTTCACAGAGCATCCATAATTTCTAGAGTAGCCAACTAGAGAGTTGAAACCTTTGGCTTTAAGTGCAAAGTCCAGACAGAAAAGGAGCTTACTACTTGGAGTTTAGTTACTAGTATACTTAAAAGAATGGCAGAACAAGGATCTCCTGATGTTGTTGTACTAGAAAAGAGTGTCGTTGTGCATTCAAGAACAAAGATGCCAAACATATACACTAAAGAATGGATGAAACTGTTGCCTGGATCCTCAAATTTTCAATCAGCTAACGCTTTTGAATGGAGGGACCCTTATGCATTCTATAGGGATGCTCACTGCCCAAACACAACTAGGTATGAGCTCTTCATGTTTTTCTATAACAATAGAATTAGAGGCCCTCCTGTTTCAAACCCATGGGATAGGAACTTGGGAAATTTGATAGTACCTGAGCTATTTTTGGATGTAGACCTCATGAAAGTGCTAATTCAAGCATACAATCTAGTGACACAAGCTTTCCACAAGCATGACAAGTCTATACTCTGCATGTTAGATAGAGTGACTTTTACTCAAGCTTTCGACCTTCAGGGACCTATGAGTGTGGATATTGACCTAGTAGCAGAGGAGGCCTTGTTTAATAGACATAAAAGTTACTACCATGGAAAGGTTATGAGGAGGCATATTCCTAGAGAAAAGAAAGAGGCATGGTTGTTACCGAAGAAGGTTGCAGATTCATTTGATATTGAGCTTTTCCATCCCAATTTACAGAATACCATCTACAGTCTACACAAAGTTATTGGACTAGATGGAGGTTTGACAGTGACCCCTGACATTTTTTTCATGGCTACAGATGTTCAGGACCTATACACCAACCAGGAGTTTGATTATGTGGGGTACATAATCAATGAAATGCACATTGAGTTGATGAATGCAAAGGTTGATTTGAAAAGCTTCAAGTTCAATCACTACTCCATGCTGATGCACGTGATCCTCTATTGCAATATTGGCTACATCAACCCAGACTTCATCGATGAGACCTAGAATGTAGGAGGAACTATTCTGGTTTAGCTATGGACTAGGTTATGGTATAGAACTTACCATTTCTCTAATTCCATTTCTTTTTATAGTGATTTTTTGGATCTAGTAATGAACATGTTAGGTATTGTGAGGGATAGATTTCCTTTACTTGTTAGAAAATTGCTTAGACCCTTAGCATGTAAAATTGACAATGACATTAAGCACAATTGGGGTGATATATATATTTTTTTATAGTTTTACTATTATAAGAGTGTATGCTTGCTCTCAACCTCCACACATACTACCAACATTTGTCCCAGAAAGATTGGCAATAGTAGAATTCACGTGGCAGCTTATCATGATGGATAGAGAGCACTTAGGCCCTAAAAGACATAAGGGAACCTTTCTGGCAAGGAGGTTCCAAATAGGGGATTTCTCTATAGGTAAAGATGATGTGGACCAAATCCATGAATTCCTGAGACAATTTAGATTTCCCTCTGGTAAATCAATGATGTATGACCCTGAAGACTTCCTTAGAGTGGCATTGAGAGAAATGAGGAATCACAATTTGGTTATAAATCAACCTATGGTAGAGGAATATGCTATTAGAAATGCTTTTAGTAAAGATATCTATGAAGAGAGAACCTTTAAATGGAATAATATTGTAAGGGTAAAGGAACAATTGAAAAAGGCAGACCCTACCTTCCTCGGTTTCTTTCCTGATCTCCTATACATTCGGAAAATTAACAAGTGTATAGAGAATTACGAAGATATTATGTCTAAATTGCTAGACATCCCTGAGGAGAAGGAGGAGGATAGAATAAACCTTGAGGAAGTTGAACCTGATGTGGTGTTTATGGTAGAAATAGAACAAGCTGAGCCATCCACATCTGAGCAGGGGCCATCAAAGAAATAAAAGTTGATGAATATAATAGAAAAGGAAAGGCAAAAGGCACTACAAATCCTGCCAGGTAATAGCCATTACTTTGCTGACTTAAGACAACATTTTTTGACATCAATGGTAGATGAGGGAGAAAAGGTCCTAGATGAGTTAGAATTGGCTACAGCTAGATTGGATGATAGGATCATCCAAGCTAAAGAGTTTATAAATGATGATGAATTCATCAAGTTTGACGAATTTAAAAGTTTTCTCTTTAGAGTTAAGAAAAATGAATGAACACTATCTTTGAAACTAGGGGAATCACAGGAAAACACTGTTGAAATGATTGAAAAATTATAGTCCTATGATCCCAATAGTGAAACATTAACTGTGGAGGAGGCAAGAGATCTTGTAAAGAGAAGGGACATGTTGATGATCCCTAGATGGGACTTGGAGTCCTCATTCCTAATTGACCAAATCAAGAGGCAAGATAAAGTTGTAGCTTATGAAGCTTTCAGCCCTGATGGACTACAAAGGGGTTTTGGATTCAATATGGACACTAAGAAACTAGTAGTATGGTGTGTGGCCCCAGAATCTAGAAAGGCCAGATTGGTTGACATCCAAGACATAGCACAGGGTAGCCAATTAATATGGAGGTTGCAGGACACTATAGGATTAGAGATAGAAAATCTCCTACATCATGCATCCACCATGAATAAAGCAGTGGTTGAGGACTTGGAGAATAGGCTGGCTAGGACATTCAGAGATTATGTGGCAAGTAGAAAAAAGTTTGAAGAGGAACTGAAGAAGAATTTTTTCCTAGAAAAGACTATGAAGGAGCTAAAAGATGAAATAAATACTCTAAAAAATTATTCCAAGGCAGTTACAGAGGTCAATGATGCAGGGGTCCAAATTGAGCATGAGGGGGGCTTAGCTCTAGAGCTTGCAACAGAAAAGATAATAATGGATGTTAATCAACCTAAGCCCGCTGATACTAGAATTGCTGAAAAGGAGACTTTGAAGAAGGTGCTATTGCAAAGAGTAAATAATTTAAAAGGGAAGTCTCAAATCCTTCATAGTAATTTCATTTCTTTGCAGGGGACAAAATATCAATGTTCTAATGCCTTGTCTGTACTAACCCCATTATTTAATACTTGGGGCCCATACTTGCAATTCTTTGATAGGTTAGTTTTACTAATGGGAAAAAAAATTGAGTTACCTAAAAAAATAATTGATGTTAAGGAAATTGTGTTATTACTAAAGGATTTGAATGCATTTTTCACTAGCAAGTTACAAAACGTTCAGGCAAAGCTTAAGGTTTTTGCTGAAGAGTCTGAAGGATATATCCCTGATATTGTGGACAAAGAGGGACACTTGAAGGATTGGCAGGAGTGGGTTGATTCTTTCAACCAAATTTTGGAATGTAGCAAGGTGGATTCTTATTTTGTTGGTGATGCTGATATTTCAACTTTTTATGAAGTTGTAGATGAATTGTACAAGCAGGAGATTGACATGAATAAGTTTGTTGCTAAATCTCGAGCCATAAAAGATGCCAAGTGGAACAATTGCCTTGAAGACTTGGAGACAGTTAGAGAGGTAGCTTGGCCATCAAAGAGGGATATTGTGGTGTAGGAAAACATTGGAGAGATTCAAGCCTTTGTCTTGCCACATTGACATGGATGATCATTGATGGAAGTAGTTGAGATAGTTCTGGTATTAGATAATAGATGAAGAGCCAATAGAGGGAGGTCAGTTAATTCAAATAGGGTATCTTATGTTTGCGGTTCACCTGCTATGGATACACCTTTGGTGCAAATGAAGACTGATTTTGAAGAATCCAGGTTGCCAGCTGTGACTCTAATAATTGTTTCCAAATTTGTTTAATTTGCCAAATGCCAATGTTAGTTTTTATTTTTTGATAATTGATCATTGACATTGATGTGTAAATTTCAAGGAAGTTTTAGTATATATTTTGTAATTTTCAATTTTTCTGTCACTATGCCTATGTAATTTTGTAAATTGGCTGATTGGCTCAGGTCAAGAATCTAAATTATAATTAAGTAAATGCTTAGTATTAGGAAATTGACAAATAATAAATTGACTAATGAGTATGAACTATGAACTATGACAAATAAATTATAATAAATTGACAAATGACAATTTCTAAGATATTAGGAAGCTTTGACCATGTTGGTAGTATTTTCAATTTTTCAGTTTTCACAATTGCTTTGAAAATTTCCTGCAATTTTCCTCAGTCCTCATTGTTGGGTATATGTTTAGGTTTTCTGAGATTTTTTTCTTTAGGTCCTTGATTTTTGTCCCCGCAATTGTTGTTGTCTAGTCCAGGGTTTAAATTTCCTCAAAATCATTCATGTTTGTGTTGGATAAACCCTTGCCTTGTGTCTTTTTGCCCATGGAAGGAAGTAATTCTCAAGTTTGTCCTAAGTGTGCCCTAGTTTTTATGTTTCAGCATTACTTTTCAGCCACTTATGTTTTAAGATTTTGCACCTAGTCATTCTTTTCCTTAGTGTTCACTGAATTACGCAATAATTTTCATGTCACTTAGTCTTTGAGCGAACTAGTGACTACATTGTTCATCCTTGCTAAATGCTTGTGAAAATCCAAATACCTGCAAATGCTTGATCGGGTTCTAATTTGCCATTAATTTTCCAAATAACTTAAGTGATCCTTTAAGAATGTGTGCTTTATATTACTACTTAGTCTCCTTGTCTTAGAATGCATTCAACATATTCCTTTTAATTCGTCGATTCAAAAAATGTGCTTTGTCGTGCAATCTCTATAAGTCTAGAGAATATTCCCTCTTATCATGAGACTCAGCAAATGTTTGTAGTTGCCAAGTCTCTAAATATGCTTAGTCTCCAGATCTCTAGAGGAAGTCAAAATTAGAATGAAAATGCAGAGATTACATGACTACCGTTGATATTGTTCCTTATAAATATAGATAGATAACGGTTGTCTCTCAATCACTAGATAATAGTGACGTAATCCAAAAGATGTTGAGACTTAGCAATTACCATCAGATTAAGATCCTATGGCTATCGTGCAATCACATAAAGAAATAAGAAACTGAACAAACATCCAGCAATCAAGAGACTTCTGTTGTAGTCGCTAGGTCTCGAGATGGGTAAAGTCAGGTAATCTCCATAAGAAGTTTGAAAAGTCAAGAAGTTCTGGCAATCAAGAGATTTGCTTTATAGTCGCTAAGTCTCATAATAGGAAAATAATGAAATTTGACTTGTGAAAGACTATAGTTTCCAGATATCAAAATGGAAAATATAGTTTTATACAGTCGCCAGATTGTGTGATAGAATTATCAAAGGCTAAAACATTCAATGACTATGATTTTTTACTATAGTCACCAGATCTCTAGAAGTTATTTCATAATATAACAATTAAAGATTTCCCTTTAGTCACTTGATCTTTGAATAATATGAAAAAGTGCCAAATCTTTCAGCGATTATGGTTGGCATGGTAGTTGCTAGGTCACCAGAAATAGAATTTGATTACCTGTCATTATCTTATCCCATGGCTAGTGAATTAAAGTCCAGGGCACGCCAAGTAATAGTGGAAGTGACAAGATTTACAGAATTTGAAATCTCAAAAGGGCAAATTGCATTCAATCCTCCACATAAATATAACTAACTGTCAATCATTACCAAATTACCAAGTATTATAGAGAGCTAAAGCTAAAAGTATGAGAGTTTTTGAGCTTTCTATAGTCAGAGGATTTACAGCTTCAAAGTTTTCAGAAGAATTCATAGTTGTAGTTAGAATGAGTCAACCATCAACCAGTGGGGCTTCTACTAGCAAGGGTTCTAAGGAGAAGGTAAAAGAAAGTTACTCAGATGAGTTTCTCACCTTGCTACTAGGATCATCACAAAATAAAAAGGTTAGTGATGAATGTTTCGTTGACAATTTGAGCTATTTAAGAGATGCTAGGATGCTTGAATTTTATGGAATGCATTTGTTTAAATATTTCTATAAAAATGATGAGAGTCCAGTTCTTGTGTCAAACCCTTGGATATCAGGATTAGCCAAGTTGATAGTCCCAAATGTTTTCTTGGATGTTGATTTGATGATTGGATTGGCAAGTTGCTATGACCCCCTATCTAGAATGATAAGAAAGCATGATGGCTCAGCCCTAGTTACATTAGATAGGAGCTCTTTCATGAAGGCTTTTGGTATCAATATCCCCATGGCCACATAAATTAACCTACAAGCCTAGGCCAATATATATATTTGGGAAAGTATACTTGTGACAAAAGAAATCCAGATCCATGTTCACCGAGGTAATAGAAACTACATTGCACCAGTGCCTAGGTCAACCCCTTACTTCTACAAAGACTTAGCCTTCTATGTGAAGTATATTGCTTATGGTTTGTGTAGAGTGCTTGGAGTAGATGGTGGGGCAGATAGGATTACATCTGACCTTTTGATGATGGTATTGGACTCACAACACATGCATACCAACAAAGGATATGACTACATTGGGTATGCCATTGATAAAATGTACAAGGGATTGGAGGCATTAAGAAACATAGAAGATTCCCCTAAGTTTTTGCATTACTCATTGTTAATGCACCTCATTCTATTCTACAATTACAACATTATGAATCTAGATAACCTATGTCCTCAAATGATGTGGAAGGGTCAACCCAATCCAATACAGTTTTGGATAGGAGCTTAGAGCCCTACTTTCCCTAATTGTGATTTATGTGCTTTCTGAAATTGGATGGTGTGGCCTTCATACTCAACCTAGGGTTAGATCTTTGCAGGCTATGAGTAAAGGCTTTGGAATTTTTAAGACCTTGTCAATTTGTTGATAAATGGCCTAAAGGACACAATTGGGGAGACTTTTACTATGAAAGGACATACAACATAATAAGAGTTTATGGATGCCCCCAACCACCCCATATACTACCATTCTTTCTTCCACCAAGGGTTTCCTTCTTGGAGATTATTTGGCAACTAATGTTAAGAAATAAAGAGCATCTAGCCTCCCTCAGAAAGGGTACATTTACCCCCAGACACTTTTATGTATGCAACTTCACAATTGGGAAGAATGCATTTTCCAAGTTAAATGATTGACTGGGCCAATTCAAAATGAATGTTGCATCACTTAGATATGTTGATACAGAGGGTTTCATGGTAATGGCTACAAAATACTACACTCCTACCATTCCTATAAACAAGAGACATGAGGAGTATCCTGAAGAAGATCTGATCATGAACATTGTTGAAGAAGATGTGATAGAGAAAAGAGCATACCAATTCAATGAACTGATGAAATTTGAGAAGCAATTGAAGACAAAGGGGATTCCCTTTGGAGGCTTCTATCCTAATGTACCTTATTTGCAAAGATTGGATATGATGATGGATAATTACCAAACATTGCTCAACTCTATTGAAGACCAAATTGATGATAAGGATAGAGAAAAAGAGAAGCATTCAAAGTCTAATTATGAAGAGAGTGATGGACATTACCCAATCTACAACCCTCCTACTATGGAACAAGGATATCATGTTGCTCAACAAGGAGAGGAAAATGTAACAATGCACTTGACATAGCTTCCTAGTTCTCAAGACACCAGTGAGCCTCCTCAAAAGAAACATAAATTGTAAATAGGAGAATCTTCACAAGATAGGGTAAGAGAAAAGAAGGGAGACAGAGTGAAAGCTTTATTTCTAGGAAAGAAAGACCATGATCATCAGCTTAGGTAGAGGATCAGAGAGGAAAAAAGAAAATAGAAAGCAGTGACAGAAGTAGTTTAGTTACCTTTGTTTTTAGGTAAAGATGAGAGGATGTTGGAGCAAGATGCCTTCTTGAAGGATGACAATTTTATTAAGTCAAATAAATTCAAAGACTTCCTTTTATGGCACAAGCAACAATAGGTGGCCTCTAATGTACAAATTAAGGAAGATGGCCAAATACCAGATGAGGCCATACAGATTCTAAAGGATTATGATCCAGAATCAGAAATAATTACCCTAGAAGAAGCTAGGCAATTGGTGAAAGCCAGCAATATACTGCTTGTACCTGGGTGGGATTTGGCTTCAGCTTTCATTATTGACCAGATCAGGAAACAAGAGAATATAAATCTAACTTAAGAAACCCAAGTGGGGGATTTGATAAGAGGGTTTGGGTACAACCCTAAAAATAAGGCATTGGCTATGTGGAGCTTGTACCCAAAAGATCAAAAGCCTTCTTTGTTGAACATCCAAGAGAAGATGGATGGTGATAAAATGATATGGTCAATTCACAATACTGGAGACCTAGAGATCTCATAGGTATTGACTCATTTTTCCAGATTGAATGAAGATAAAACCAAACAATTATCAGACAGGCATCAAAATTTGTTTAATGATTACAGTGCATTGGTAAAAGATATAGAGATTTTGATAATGAAGGAAAAAGAACTAGAAAAATGTGTAGAGGACTTGCAGTTGCAAATTTTCAACATGGCCATAGTAGCCCCTACTCTATCACCATAGGCATTACTAGAAGTTCAGGGTATTACTAAGGAAGAAGCTGATGCTATAGAAGAAAGGATGAACAAGGAAAAGACTAAGAGTATAGTGCAGTCCCTGTTGAAAATCTTGTAGCATAGGATATAAGTTTTGAAGGATAAGGTAGAGGCAGTTTATACTGCATATAATAAATTGCCTAGTTTACAAGGTGAAGTAGCCAATTTTGTTTCTATTTTGAGTACCTATCATATAGCTTGGTCCACAAGGGAGCCATTGTTTGAGAGACTAGCAGCAGTACAGTCCCTAAGGAATGACATCCCAGATATAGTATTACAAGTGGGAACTGAAATTGCAAAGATTGGTATTGTTTCCTCTTTCTTCAAGGGCAAGGAAAATCTGGTGGAAGCAAAGATGGAAATGTTTGGACCTGATTTCAATAGGTTCATTCCTAAAATCAAAATAAAAGAGGGAGAAATAAAGAACTTGGATACGGGTATGTGCAAGATCATGAGGGGCCAAAAAGTGGCGATGTCAGTTCCACACTTTGACAATGTAGTTGACAACTTTTTTTTCACCCGAATTTGATAAAATGAAAAGGGTATCTTAAGGAGATTATCAGTTTTCTATCGATATAATTGTTATCAAATTTTGAATTCGGTAAGTAATTATTAGTTATTTTCTAATTGAGCTACCTCTAAAGTGTTGATTTATATACTGATTGAAAAATGACTATAACTTTCAAATGGTATAACATTTTTGAAATCCAAAAAATGCGTCACATTCTATGCTTCGCCTACTATAAGGAAAAAAAATAAAATTGAATTAAATTGTAAAGTTTTGAATGAGTTAAGGTGGTCAGACATGAGAGTTTTTTATTCTGAAAACCTTGTAGCAAAAAATTCATAATCAATTATTTTTTTGGAATAAAATTACAAAAAAATATGCATCACATCCGAGCATGAGTCTGCTACTTATATATAAAATCTTATAATAAAATATTATCATTTGATTATGATTAAGGTGGTCAGACATACACCTACTTATTTTTTTCCTAAAATTTTTGTACTACTGCATTGAAATCTATACTTTTCACCAATCATACTAACTTTTTCTCAAAAAAGGCCTAGTATTTTAGAAACTACATTCAATTTCCTATAGATTCTATTCTTACAACTTTTTGATATTAGGTTCATAGCTAGTTGAAATTTTCATGTCAAGTTGACTAACCCTGATTTGCTGATTGTTAATTGCCACTTAAGGGCATAGTTTGGCCCCTCATGATCTTGCACATACACTTTTGTAAAGTTTTGAATGAGTTAAGGTGGTCAGACATGAGAGTTTTTTTAATTCTGAAAACCTTGTAGAAAAAAATTCATAATTAATTATTTTTTTGGAATAAAATTACAAAAAAATATGTGTCACATCCGAGCATGAGTCTACTACTTATATATAAAATCTTATAATAAAATATTATCATTTGATTATGATTAAGGTGGTCAGACATACACCTACTTCTTATTTTTTTCCTGAAATTTTTGTACTATTGCATTGAAATCTATACTTTTCACCAATCATACTAACTTTTTCTCAAAAAAGGCCTGGTATTTTAGAAACTACATTCAATTTCCTATAGATTCTATTCTTACAACTTTTTGATATTAGGTTCATAGCTAGTTGAAATTTTCACGTCAAGTTGACTAACCTTGATTTGCTGATTGTTAATTGCCACTTAAGGGCATAGTTTGGCCCCTCATGATCTTGCACATACCCATACATGGAGGTCAGATTTTGATCTCTTACTACCTAAGAAAGATGTCTTTCTTAAAGATAAAAATGATGTTGATTTAGATCATTTTAACAAAGTTTTGGATGAAGCTATTAGGGAAGAAATAAACATTAGAAATTTCATCACAAATGTAAAGCAAATTGTTGAAGCAAGATGGGAAAGACAAAACAAGCAATCGCAGAGCATTCAACAATTCCCATGGCCAATAGAAGATCAAGTTACTACATAGGACAACATGACAAAGCCTAAGGTGAATAGGCCTACAACAGATGACTTGGATGACTTGGATGATGAATGAGTTCCGGCAAGGATCCTTTTCTCAAGGATCCCAAGGTGGTCTCTCTATATATAGTTATTTCTTTCTCACACCAAAGGGTGGTGAAATACTTATAGTCATAGGATTTGATAGATTTAGTCTTTTGATTCTCAGGAATCCATTTTCTCTAAATGTATTGACATTGAAAGTTTATCAATAAAATATACTAGACTTCCATGTATATTTCTTGTTGTCTTCATGTATGTTCTTTTAATTTCTTTGTATGTTTAAATTTGCAAGGCATTTTAGGCATATCTTTCTACAAGGTAGATAGTGGGTTGAAATTTGAGTTCCCTTCAATTTTGTAGTCATGTTCATCATAAATCAAATTAAAATAATTTACTTTAAACTGTATGAGTTATATGATTAGATCTGTATCAATTATATAGATCATAGTTGTGATATTTGAAGAATTTAATCTAGAAAGGTAATACCCACTTGAAGCTTTAAGCTCAAAGAGAAGAAGGATTGAAAATCCTTAATACCTTAGTATTGATTATTGCTGATGCATCTATTGGGACATCTAGAGTTACAAATCAAAGTTTTCTGATTGAGTTTTGATCATCTGCAATTTTGAGTACTAACATGCCTAGTAATAATTAAGCAAGAGGCTTTCCTTAGAGGTGATAGTTCTTTGGACTTACAAGGATGTAACAACATAATAGAAAACTTGATAAAAGTTGAGAATGATTGAACAAAGTTTTTTATAGATATTAAAGGCATCACTAACTCCAGGTGGGAGTTGCAGATTAAATCATTGCAGAACTTGCAGGGTTATGGTTGGTCCTCTAATGATGATGTAGCAGCCTGGGATAAAAGTACAAAGCAAAAGAAGAAAAATCCAGTTGAACATGAGTTTTGATTTTAGGAGTATTTGAATCAGTTTAAAATCATCTACAAGTTTAAGTGCTAACACTCCCCAAGGCCTTAATTTTGATAGAAATGTTAAAACCTTAAGTGCTAGGTTGAGATATGCTATACAAATCCAATAAACCCTAGAAAGGCTCAGATCGGTTCTATTTTGTCATTACTTTTTCAAGTCACTTAAAAGAACCTTTAAGCATGTACGGTTGCACATTACTAACAGACCACTGGAAATGTTCCGAAGTAACGCTCGGTTGTTTCATAAATTCTCAATGGTTAAGTGGTTAGGATGCTAATGGGTTCCAAACTTTTGAGGGACTCCTGACTAACGACGTGCATAACTTCTGAAATAAAGAGATAGTTAGTTAAAAGTGATAGTTAGTTGCCAAATGCCACATGGAAAGAGTGAAGGAATAGACTGTGACATGTGTCAATGGATGGATTAATATTTGAAACTTTTTTAGAATAGTTGGTTTATAGAGCTTCGCAAGGGTTTGTTGGCCTTTAGTGTTGGCGGTTACGAAGCTGCGATGAAGCATTTGACAGAAAGGTGTAACTACAGAAAGTTTAATCAGTTACAAGATTAAACAGTTGAGAGGTTACAAAAGGCTTTGTGCGGGACTTCGCAAGGTTATATGAGAACAGAGAATCAGAGAATTATATGAATTAATAATTACATGAATTCAAAATTCAAAATTCAAAATTTCTTGAACATTCTACATTACAAAAATCATGATTCAATGAATTCAAATTATAAATTACAAAAATCAAAATTGAAATTACAAAAATCAAAATTCAAATAACAAAAATCATGAACAATACTTATTACATGTAACTAAATATGAGTCAAATTATCAATAATAAATATTCAGAATCAAGTCTAGTATGAAGTATCAATTTATCCAACAAGTACAATAATAAGTATACAATGTTGAGTGTATAAAATTATAAATACCTATTAACTGAATGCTAATTCTAAATCACTTCACTCTTCACTTAGTGTTAGTGAGCAGTCAGCCTCTTCTATATCACACATAGAATCTAGCTCATCAAATTGACTACTACTACTAGCAAGAGGTTCTTCTTCATTCTAAGTTGGATATTCAAAATCAAAACATTCTTCATCTTCATTTTATGTCTGGGACCGAGATCCATTGTTTGTCTTAGAACCACCATGTTTTGAACTAGTGTTCAAAAGCCCTACTCTTTCATGCAGGGAATTCCAAATTGCCAATGCCCTATCATAAGGAAAGTCTCTGACATTATACTGAGTTACAAAAAACCTCAAGCAAGTTTCCAAATATGTGTCCAGTTTGTTTCTGATCTTTGATTTCAAAAAACTCAATGCACGAAAAACTCTTTCATCTTCCACCGACCCCAATATCATTGTTTGACATAAATCGACAAGCTTGAAATATTTTGATATTGAATCACACAATACTTCACTCTGCTCTATCCTTTTCCAATGTCTGGTTATCACACCAGGTTCAAATGGTTTCTCCAAGTTTTTAATTTCAATTTCATACATGATGCGAATTGTCTACATTGTTTCTTAGGATTAGCTGAATCTATAATTCCATTAATTGGTTGTCCATTGCAATTTACATGTTTTGAAAATTGTCTGATCAATTCATCAATTTTTTTATGAAACATATGAGCATCAAGTTGTCCATCTCTGATGTTTTTCCAATAATGAGGAAATACACAACCCATGGCTTGAAGAATTTCTTCTCGAGGGAATCTTTCATGAATCTCACTTGAAAGTTGGTAGGAAATTGACTTCAAATTCTTAGTAACAAATTTAACAAACCTGTCAAAATCAGCCCTTTTAACTGGAAGTAGTCTGCCTCGCTTCCCCATATTAGATTGGTGCATTGGTATTTCATATCCTTTCACAAACAAACATAAATCATTTTTTGCATTGAATTGTAAACAAATCTCAGCATGATTCAAGTCTGAAATTATTTGCCACCTAAAAAAATTCGGTCTTTGAAGTGTTTTCATATTTGAGTATAAATTATCCAAGGCAATGAATATCATTATATGTAAATCTGAGTACTCATGCATATACATAGTCCTATCTTCAGCTTTCTTAAAAGGTTTTTTCATTAAATCTAGCATGGGGAGAATACTGGGTAAAGTTAATAGAGTCTCTATATCACCTAACTTATGTAACAAATTAGCATCTTTGTCTACTATGAGACGTTGCTCATATATTACTCCGATCAAGGATTGATATTCTGTTAGAACTCTTTCTACTGGTCCATGCAAAGAGATCCGTCTAGTCTCAACATCCTTGAGAAGCTTGTTTCCTAGTGTTACTCCCTCTGAGAAAATCTTAAATTCGGGAAAACATTTAGGATTTCTATAGAAGTAAGAGTATATGTCACAAACTAGATCTTCAACTTTTGACACTATAGGAAAATCGCTTACAATTTTATATGCTAAATTCATTCGATGGGCCATCCAATGTATGCCAAGCATGTAAGGTGCAATACTAGTTTGTAATCTTGCACAAAGACCATTCCTTTGGCCTTGCATTACTACACCTCCATAAGCTCCAACACACACTAACTTCTTTCCAATTGTCAAATCATCCATACCAGCAACTTCATTCATAGCATTCTTCACTTCAAAATATAAGTTTTCTTTTGTTGAATTGCCCCTCATTTTATGAACATAGAGTAGATAAGCTTGGTGGACATGTTATTTTACTGTATACAAATGCATAAAGACCCAAGCAGTGTTATCTACTATAGTAACTTCATCTATGGATAATGAGATGAATCTAGATTGTTTTACTTTCTCATGTAAATTTTTCGTTTCCACGTCAAAAAGATAGTTTGACATTTCCCATCCAATGTTTGTTGACCAATGTGACATAGGATAGTGAGGAACCATAAAAAATGATGATAAATTACAATATTCTGAGAAGTCTCTCATAGGAAGCCCTCTAGACATAATATGAAAAACAATAGTCATAAAGAGAAGAAGGATTTAAAATCCTTAATACCTTAGTATTGATTATTGCTGATGCATCTATTGGGATGTCTAGAGTTACAAATTAGAGTTTTCTAATTGAGTTTTGATCATATACAATTTTGAGTACTAACAGGCCTAGTAATAATTAAGCAAGAGGCTTTCCCTAGAGGTGATAGTTCTTTAGACTTACAAGGATGTAACAACATAATAGACAACTTGATAGAAGTTGAGAATGATTGCACAAAGTTTGTTATAGATATTAAAGGCATTACTGACTCCAAGTGGGAGTTGCAGATTAAATCATTGCAGGACTTGCAGGGTTATGGTTGGTCCTCTGATGATGATGTAGTAGCCTGGGATAAAAGTACAAAGAAAAAGAAGAAAAAGCCAGTTGAACATGAGTTTTGATTTGAGGAGTATTTGAATTAGTTTAAAATCATCTACAAGTTTAAGTGCTAACACTCCCCAAGGCCTAAATTTTGATCGAAATGTTAAAACCCTAAGTGCTAGGTTGAGATATGCTATAAAAATCCAATAAACCCTAGAAAGGCTTAGATCTATTCTATTTTGTCATTATGTTTTCAAGTCACTTAAAAGAACCTTTAAGCATGTGCGGTTGTGTATTACTAACAAACCATCAGAAATGTTCCGAAGTAACACTCAGTTATTTCATAACTTCTCAACGGTTAAGTGGTCAGGATGCTAATGGGTTCCAAACTTCTGAGGGACTCCCAACTAACGACATGCGTAACTTCATAAATAAAGAGACATTTAGTTAAAAGTGATAGTTAGTTGCCAAAATGCCATGTGGAAAGAGTGAAGGAATGGATTGTGACATGTGTCAATGGATGGATTAATATTTGACACTTTGTCAAGAATAGTTGGTTTACAGAGCTTCACGAGGGTTTGTTGGCCTTTAGTGTTGGCGGTTACAAAGCTGTGATGAAGCATTTGGTAGAAATGGTTAACTATGGAAAGTTTAATCAGTTACAACATTAAACAGTTGAGAGGTTATGAAAGGCTTTGTGTGGGACTTCGCAAGGTTATTGTAGAACAGAGAATCAGATAATTATATGGATTCAAAATTTTAAATTACAAATTTCTTGAACATTCTACATTAAAAAAATCATGATTCAATGAATTCAAATTACAAATTACAAAAATTGAAATTGAAATTCCAAAAATCAAAATTCAAATAACAAAAATCATGAACAATACTTAGTACTTGTAACTGAATATGAGTCAAATTATCAATAATAAATATTTAGAATCAAGTCCAGTATGAAGTATCAATTTATCCAACAAGTACAATAATAAGTATACAGTGTTGAGTGTATAAAATTATAGATACCTATTAACTAAATGCTAATTCTAAATCACTTCACTCTTCACTTAGTATCAGTGAGCAGTCAGCCTCTTCTATATCCCACATGGAATCCAGCTCCTCAAATTGACTACTACTATTAGCAAGAGGTTCTTCTTCATTTTGAGTTGGGTATTCAAAATCAAAAAATTCTTCATCTTCAGTCTGAGTTTGGGACCAACATCCATCATTTGTCTTAGAACCACCATGTTTCAAACTAGTGCTCAAAAGCCCTGGTCTTTCACACAGGGTATTCCAAATTGCCAATGCCCTATCATAAGGAAAGTCTGTGACATTGTACTGAGTGACAAACAACCTCAAGCAAGTTTCCAAATTTTTGTCCAGTTTGTTTCTGATCTTTAATTTCAAAAAACCCAATGCACTAAAAACTCTTTCATCTTCCACCGACCCGAATATCATTGTTTGACATAAATCAACAAGTTTGAAATATTCTAATATTGAATCATGCAATACTTCACTAGATAATCTATCCTTTTCCAAAGTTTGGTTATTCCACTAGGTTCAAATGGATTCTCCAAGTTTTTAATCGCAATTTCATACATGATGCAAATTGTCTACATTGTTTTTTAAGATTAGCTGAATCTATAATTCCATCAATTGGTTGTCCATTGCAATCTGCATGTTTTGGAAACTCTTTGATCAATTCATTAATTTTTTTATGAAACATATGAGCATCAAGTTGTTTATCTCTAATGTTTTTTCCAAAAATGAGGAAACACACAACCCATGGCTTCAAGAATTTCTTCTCGAGGGAATCTTTCACGAATCTCACTTGAAAGCTGGTAGGAAATTGACTTCAAATTCTCACTAATAGATTTAACAAACCTGTCAAAATCAACACTTTTAACTAGAAGTAGTCTGCCTCACTTCCCCTTCTTAAATTGGTGCATTGGTATTTCATATCCTTTCAAAAACACACATAAATCATATTTTGGATTGAATTGTAAGCAAATCTCAGCATGATTCAAATCTGAAAGTATTTGCCATCGAAAAAAATTTGGTCTTTGAAGTCTTATCATATCTAAGTATAAATTATCTAGGGCAATGCATGTCATTTTATGTAAATTTGAGTACTCATGGATACATAGTCCTATCTTTGGCTTTCTTAACAAGTTTGTTCATTAAATCTAGCATGGGGAGAAGACTGGCTAAAGTTAACAGAGTCTCTATATCACTTATGTAACAAATTAGGAGCTTTGTCTACTATGAGGCATTGCTCATATATTACTCTAATGAAGGATTGATATTCTATTAGAACTCTTTCTACTGGTCCATGCAAAGAGATCCATCTAGTCTCAACATCCTTGAGAAGCTTGTTTCCTAGTGTTACTCCCTCTGAGAAAATCTTAAATTTTGCAAAACATTTAGGACTTCTGCAGAAGTAAGAGTATATGTCGCAAACTAGATCTTCAACTTTTGACACTGAAGGAAAATCGCTTACAATTTTATATGCTAAATTCATTCGATGGGCCATGCAATGTATGCCAACCATGTAAGGTGAAATACTAATTTGTAATCTTGCATAGAGACCATTCCTTTGGCCTTACATTACTGCATGTCCATCAGCTCCAACACACAATAACTTCTTTCAAATTGTCAAATCATCCAAACCAGCAACTTCATTCATAGCATTCTTCAATTCAAAATATAAGTTTTCTTTTGTTGAAATGCCCCTCATTTTATGAACATAGAGTAGATGAGCTTGGTGGACATGTTATTTTACTATATACAGATGCATACTGACCCAAGCAGTGTTATCTACTGTAGTAACTTCATCTATGGATAAGGAAATGAATCTAGATTGTATTGCTTTCTCTTGTAAATTTTTCTTTTCCACCTTAGAAAGATAGTTTTCCATTTCCCATCCAACATTTGTTGACCAATGTGACATATGATAGTGAGGAAGTTTCAAAAAGGATAATAAATTACCATTTTCTGAGAAGTCTCTCATAGGACGCCCTCTGGACATTATATGAAAAACAACACTCATAAAGACAAGAAGGATTGAAAATCCTTAATACCTTAGTATTGATTATTGCTAATGCATCTATTGGGATGTCTAGAGTTACAAATCAGAGTTTTCTGGTTGAGTTTTGATCGTCTGCAATTTTGAGTACTAACAGGCCTAGTAATAATTAAGCAAGAGGCTTTCCTCAGAGGTGATAGTTCTTTGGACTTACGAGGATGTAACAACATAATAGACAACTTGATAAAAGTTGAGAATGATTGCACAAAGTTTGTTACAAATATTAAAGGCATCACTGACTCTAGGTGGATATTGTAGATTAAATTATTGCAAGACTTGCAGGGTTATGGTTGGTCCATTTGATGATGATTTAGCAACCTAGGGTAAAAGTAAAAAGAAAAAGAAAAAAAAGCTAGTTGAACATGAGTTTTGATTTCAGGAGTATTTGAATCAGTTTAAAATCATCTTCAAGTTTAATTGCTAACACTCTCCAAGGCCTAAATTTTGATTGAAATGTTAAAACCCTAAGTGCTAGGTTGAGATATGCTATACAAATCCAATAAACCCTAGAAAGGCTCAGATCGGTTCTATTTTGTTGTTACTTTTTCAAGTCACTTAAAAGAACCTTTAAGCATGTGCAGTTACACATTACTAATAGACCACTAGAAATGTTCTGAAGTAATGCTTGGTTGTTTCGTAACTTCTCAACGGTTAAGTGGTTAGGATGCTAATGGGTTTTGAACTTCTGAGGGACTCCCGACTAACATCATGCGTAACTTCAGAAATAAAGAGATAGTTAGTTAAAAGTGATAGTTAGTTTCCAAATGCCACATGGAAAGAGTGAAGGAATGGACTGTGACATGTGTCAATGCATGGATTAATATTTGACACTTTGTTAGGAATGGTTGGTTTATAGAGCTTCGCAAGGGTTTGTTGGCCTTTAGTGTTGGCAGTTACAAAGCTATGGTGAAGCATTTGGCAGAAAGACATAATTACAAAAAGTTTAATCAGTTAGAAGATTAAATAGTTGAGAGGTTACGAAAGGCTTTGTGTAGACCTTCGCAAGGTTATATGAGAATAGAGAATCAGAGAATTATATGAATTAATAATTATATGAATTCAAAATTTTAAATTACAAATTCCTTGAACATTCCACACACAAAAATCATGATTCAATGAATTCAAATTACAAATTACAAAAATCAAAATTCAAATTACAAAAATCATGAACAATACTTATTACTTGTAACTAAATATGATTCAAACTATCAATAATAAATATTCAGAATCAAGTCTAGTATGAAGTATCAATTTATCCAACAAGTACAATAATAAGTATATAGTGTTGAGTGTATAAAATTATAAATACCTATTAATTGAATACTAATTCTAAACCACTTCACTCTTCACTCAGTGACAGTGAGCAGTTAGCCTCTTCTATATCCCACATGGAATCTAGCTCCTCAAATTGAATACTACTACTAGCAAGAGGTTCTTCTTCATTCTGAGTTGGGTATTCAAAATCAAAAAATTCTTCATCTTCATTCTGAGTCTGGGACCAAGATCCATCATTTGTCTTAGAACCACCATGGTTTGAACTAGTGTTCAAAAGTCCTCGTCTTTCACGCAGGGTATTCCAACTTGCCAATGCCCTATCATAAGGAAAGTCTCTGACATTGTACTGAGTTACAAACAACCTCAAGCAAGTTTCCAAATTTTTGTCCAGTTTGTTTTTGATCTTTGATTTCATAAAACCCAATGCACTAAAAACTCTTTCATCTTCCATCGACCCCAATATCATTGTTTGACATAAATCAACAAGTTTGAAATATTTTGATATTGAATCATGCAATACTTCACTCTGCTCTATCATTTTCCAAAGTCTAGTTATTGCACCAGGTTCAAATGGATTCTCTAAGTTTTTAATCACAATTTCATACGTGATGCAAATTGTCTACATTGTTTTTTAAGATTAGCTGAATCTATAATTCCATCAATTGGTTGTACATTACAATTTGCATGTTTTGAAAACTCTCTAATCAATTCATCAATGTTTTTATGAAACATATGAGCATCAAGTTGTCTATCTCTAATGTTTTTCCAAAAATGAGGAAACACACAACCCATGGCTTCAAGAATTTATTCTTAAGGAAATCTTTCATGAATTTCACTTGAAAGTTGGTAGGAAATTGACTTCAAATTCTCACTAACAAATTTAACAAACCTGTCAAAATCAGCCCTTTTAATTGGAAGTAGTCTCCCTCGCTTCCTCATCTTAGATTGGTGCATTGGTATTTCATATCCTTTCACAAACACACATAAATCATTTTTTGCATTGAATTGTAAACAAATCTGAGAATGATTCAAATCTAAAATTATTTGCCACCTAAAAAAAATTGGTCTTTGAAGTGTTATCATATCTAATTATAAATTATCTAGGGAAATGCATATCATTATATGTAAATCTGAGTACTCATGGATATACATAGTCCTATCTTGGGCTTTCTTAAAAATTTTGTTCATTAAATCTAGCATGGGGAGAAGACTGGCTAAAGTTAACAGAGTCTCTATATCACTTAACTTATGTAACAAAATAGCAGCTTTGTCTACTGTGAGGCGTTGCTCTTATATTAGTCCGATCAAGGATTGATATTCTGTCAGAACTCTTTCTACTGGACCATGCAAAGAGATCCATCTGGTCTCAAAATCCTTGAGAAGCTTGTTTCCTGGTGTTACTGCCCGTGAGAAAATCTTAAATTCTACAAAATGTTTAGGACTTCTGTAGAAGTAAGAGTATATGTCGCAAACTAGATCTTCAACTTTTGACACAATTGGAAAATCACTTACAATTTTATATGCTAAATTCATTCGATGGGCCATCCAATGTATGTCAAGCATGTAAGGTGCAATACTAGTTTGTAATCTTTCACAAAGACCATTCCTTTGGCATTGCATTACTGCACCTCCATCAGCTCCAACACACACTAACTTCTTTCCAATTGTCAAATCATCCATACCAGCAACTTCATTCATAGCATTCTTCACTTCAAAATATAAGTTTTCTTTTGTTGAATTGCCCCTCATTTTATGAACATAGAGTAGATGAGCTTGGTGGACATGTTCTTTTATTGTATATAGATGCTTATAGACCCAAGCAGTGTTATCTACTATAGTAACTTCATCTATGGATAATGAAATGAATCTGGATTGTTTTACTTTCTCCTGTAAATTTTTCTTTTCCACCTCAGAAAGACAGTTTGTCATTTCCCATCCAACGTTTCTTGACCAATGTGACATAGGATAGTGAGGAACTTTCAAAAAAGATAATAAATTACCATATTCTGAGAAGTCTCTCATAGGACGCCCTCTAGACATAATATGAAAAACAACAGTCATAAAGAGAAGAAGGATTGAAAATCCTTAATACCTTAGTATTGATTATTGTTGATGCATCTATTGGGACGTCTAGAGTTACAAATCAGAGTTTTCTGATTGAGTTTTGATCATCTACAATTTTGAGTACTAACAGGCCTAGTAATAATTAAGCAAGAGGCTTTCCTCAGAGGTGATAGTTCTTTAGACTTACAAGGATGTAACAACATAATAGACAACTTGATAAAAGTTGAGAATGATTGCACAAAGTTTGTTATAGATATTAAAGGCATCACTGACTCTAGGTGGGAGTTGCAGATTAAATCATTGTAGGACTTGCAAGGTTATGGTTGGTCCTCTGATGATGATGTAGCAGCCTGGGATAAAAGTACAAAGCAAAAGAAGAAAAAGCTAGTTGAACATGAGTTTTGATTTTAGGAGTATTTGAATCAGTTTAAAATCATTTACAAGTTTAAGTGCTAACACTCCCCTAGGCCTAAATTTTGATCGAAATGTTAAAACCCTAAGTGCTAGGTTGAGATATGCTATACAAATCCAATAAACCCTAGAAAGGCTTAGATCGGTTCTATTTTGTCGTTACATTTTCAAGTCACTTAAAAGAACCTTTAAGCATGTGCAGTTGTGCATTACTAACAGACCATTGAAAATGTTCCGAAGTAATGCTCGCTTATTTCATAACTTTTCAATGGTTAAGTGGTTAGGATGCTAATGGGTTTCAAACTTCTAAGGGACTCATGACTAACGGCATGCGTAACTTTGAAAATAAAGAGACAGTTAGTTAAAAGTGATAGTTAGTTGCCAAATGCCATGTGGAAAGAGTGAAGGAATGGATTGTGACATGTGTCAATGGATGGATTAATATTTGACACTTTGTCAGGAATAGTTGGTTTACAGAGCTTCACGAGGGTTTGTTGGCCTTTAGTGTTGGCGGTTACAAAGCTATGATCAAGTATTTGGCAAAAAGGCTTAACTATGGAAAGTTTAATCAGTTACAAGATTAAATAGTTGAGAGGTTATGAAAGGCTTTGTGCGGGACTTCGCAAGGTTATATGAGAATAAAGAATCAGATAATTATATGGATTCAAAATTTTAAATTACAAATTTCTTGAACATTGTACATTACAAAAATCATGATTCAATGAATTCAAATTACAAATTACAAAAATCAAAATTTAAATTACAAAAATCAAAATTCAAATAACAAAAATCATGAACAATACTTATTACTTGTAACTGAATATGATTCAAATTATCAATAATAAATAATTAGAATCAAGTCTAGTATGAAGTATCAATTTATCCAACAAGTACAATAATAAGTATACAGTGTTGAGTGTATAAAATTATAGATACCTATTAACTGACTGCTAATTCTAAATCACTTCACTCTTCACTTAGTGTCAGTGAGCAGTCAACCTCTTCTATATCCCACATGGAATCCAGCTCCTCAAATTGACTACTACTACTAGCAAGAGGTTCTTCTTCATTCTGAGTTGGGTATTCAAAATTAAAAAATTCTTCAATCATTATGAGTTTGGGACCAAGATCCATCATTTGTCTTAGAAACACCATGTTTCAAACTAGTGTTCAAAAGCCCTCATCTTTCACGTAGGGTATTCCAAATTGCCAATGCCCTATCATAAGGAAAGTCTCTGACAATGTACCGAGTGACAAACAACCTCAAGAAAATTTC
Organism: Chamaecyparis obtusa; assembly: GCA_027943335.1. Taxonomy (NCBI): domain Eukaryota; kingdom Viridiplantae; phylum Streptophyta; class Pinopsida; order Cupressales; family Cupressaceae; genus Chamaecyparis; species Chamaecyparis obtusa. Next base: position 437,611 of record BSBK01006333.1, on the reverse strand, counting down.
CAAATTTCTGTCCTGTTTGTTTCTGATCTTTGATTTCAAAAAACCCAATGCACTAAAAAATCTTTCATCTTCCACCGACCCCAATATCATTGTTTGCCATAAATCAACAAGTTTGAGATATTCTGATATTGAATCGTGTAATACTTCACTCTGCTCTATCCTTTTCCAAAGTATGGTTTTGGCACCAGGTTCAAATGGATTCTCCAAGTTTTTAATCGGAATTTCATACATGATGCAAATTGTCTACATTGTTTTTTAAGATTAGCTGAATCTATAATTCCATCAATTGGTTGTCCATTGCAATCTGCATGTTTTGAAAACTCTTTGATCAATTCATAAATTTTTTTATGAAACATATGAGCATCAAGTTGTCTATCTCTAATGTTTTTCCAAAAATGAGAAAACACACAACCCATGGCTTCAAGAATTTCTTCTTGAGGGAATCTTTCATGAATCTCACTTGAAAGTTGGTAGGAAATTGACTTCAAAATCTCACTACGAGATTTAACAAACCTATCAAAATCAACACTTTTAACTAGAAGTAGTCTGCCTCACTTCCCCATCTTAGATTGGTGCATTGGTATTTCATATCCTTTCAGAAACACACATAAATCATTTTTTGCATTGAATTGTAAACAAATCTCAGCATGATTCAAATCTAAAATTATTTGCCACCTTGAAAAATTTGGTCTTTGAAGTGTAATCATATCTCAGCATAAATTATCTAGGGCAATGCATGTCATTTTATGTAAATCTGAGTACTCATGGATATACATAGTCCTATCTTGGGCTTTCTTAACAAGTTTGTTCATTGAATATAGCATGGGGAGAAGACTGGCTAAAGTTAACAAAGTCTCTATATCACTTATGTAACAAATTAGGAGCTTTGTCTACTATGAGGCATTGCTCATATATTACTCTGATCAAGGATTGATATTCTGTTAGAACTCATTCTACTGGTCCATGCAAAGAGATCCATCTGGTCTCAACATCCTTGAGAAGCTTGTTTCCTGGTGTTACTCCCTTTGAGAAAATCTTAAATTCTGCAAAACATTTAGGACTTCTGCAAAAATAAAAGTATATGACGCAAACTAGATCTTCAACTTTTGGCACTATAGGAAAATCACTTACAATTTTATATGCTAAATTCATTCGATGGGCCATGAAATGTATGCCAAGCATGTAAGGTGCAATACTAGTTTTTAATCTTGCATAGAGACCATTCCTTTGGCCTTGCATTACTGCAGGTCCATCAGCTCCAACACACAGTAACTTCTTTCAAATTGTCAAATCATCCAAACCAGCAACTTCATTCATAGCATTCTTCACTTTAAAATATAAGTTTTCTTTTGTTGAATTGCCCCTCATTTTATGAACATAGAGTAGATGAGCTCGGTGGACATGTTCTTTTACTGTATACACATGCATATAGACCCAAGCAGTGTTATCTACTGTAGTAACTTCATCTATGGATAATGAAACGAATCTGGATTGTTTTACTTTCTCTTGTAAATTTTTCTTTTCCACCTTAGAAAGATAATTTTCCATTTCCCATCCAACGTTTGTTGACCAATGTGACATATGATAGTGAGGAACTTTCAAAAAAGATAATAAATTACCATATTCGGGGAAGTCTCTCGTAGGATGCCCTCTAGACATAATATGAAAAACAACAGTCATAAAGAGAAGAAGGATTGAAAATCCTTAATACCTTAGTATTGAGTATTGCTAATGCATCTATTGGGATGTCTAGAGTTACAAATCAGAGTTTTTTGATTGAGTTTTGATCATCTGCAATTTTGAGTACTAATAGGCCTAGTAATAATTAAGCAAGAGGCTTTCCTTAGAGGTGATAGTTTTTTGGACTTACAAGGATGTAACAACATAATAGACAACTTGATAAAAGTTGACAATGATTGCACAAAGTTTGTTACAAATAATAAAGGCATCACTAGCTCTAGGGGTGAGTTGCAGATTAAATCATTGCATGACTTGCAGGGTTATGGTTGGTCCTCTGATGATGATGTAACAACCTAGGGTAAAAGTACAAAGATAAAGAAGAAAAAGCTAGTTGAATATGAGTTTTGATTTTAGAAGTATTTGAATCAGTTTAAAATCATCTACAAGTTAAGTGCTAACACTCTCCAAGGCCTAAATTTTGATTGAAATGTTAAAACCCTAAGTGCTAGGTTGAGATATGCTATACAAATCCAATAAACCCTAGAAAGGCTTAGATCAGTTCTATTTTGTTGTTACTTTTTCAAGTCACTTAAAAGAACCTTTAAGCATGTGCGGTTGCGCATTACTAATAGACCACCGGAAATGTTCTAAAGTAACACTTGGTTGTTTCGTAACTTCTCAATGGTTAAGTGGTTAGGATGATAATGGGTTCTGAAGTTCTGAGGGACTCCCGACTAACGTCATGTGTAACTTTAGAAATAAAGAGGCAGTTAGTTAAAAGTGATAGTTAGTTGCCAAATGCCACATGGAAAGAGTGAGGGAATGGACTATGACATGTGTCAATGGATGGATTAATATTTGACACTTTGTCAGGAATAGTTGGTTTATAGAGCTTTGCGAGGGTTTGTTGGCTTTTAGTGTTGGCAGTTACAAAGCTGCGATGAAGCATTGGCAGAAAGGTGTAACTACGAAAAGTTTAATCAGTTACAAGATTAAATAGTTGAGAGGTTATGAAAGGCTTTGTGTGGGCCTTCACAAGGTTATATGAGAACAAAGAATCAGAGAATTATATGTATTAATAATTATATGTATTCAAAATTTTAAATTACAAATTTCTTGAACATTCCACATTACAAAAATCATGATTCAATGAATTTAAATTAAAAATTACAAAAATTGAAATTGAAATTACTAAAATCAAAATTCAAATAACAAAGATCATGAGCAATACTTATTACTTGTAACTAAATATGAGTCAAACTATCAATAATAAATATTCAGAATCAAGTCTAGCATGAAGTATCAATTTAACCAACAAGTACAATAATAAGTATATAGTGTTGAGTGTATAAAATTATAAATACCTATTAACTGAATACTAATTCTAAACCACTTCACTCTTCACTCAGTGTCAGTGAGCAGTCAGCCTCTTCTATATCCCACATGGAATCCAGCTCCTCAAATTGACTACTACTACTAGCAAGAGGTTCTTGTTCATTCTGAGTTGGGTATTCAAAATCAAAAAATTCTTCATCTTCATTTTGAGTCTGGGCCCAAGATACATCGTTTGTCTTAGAACCACCATGTTTTGAACTAGTGTTCAAAATCCCTCGTCTTTCACGTAGGGTATTCCAAATTGTCAATGCCCTATCATAAGGAAAGTCTTTGACATTGTACTGAGTTACAAACAACCTCAAGCAAGTTTCCAAATTTTTGTCCAGTTTGTTTCTGATCTTTGATTTCATAAAACCCAATGCACTAAAAACTCTTTCATCTTCCATCGACCCCAATATCATTGTTTGACATAAATCAGCAAGTCTGAAATATTTTGATATTGTATCACGCAATACTTCACTCTGCTCTATCATTTTCCAAAGTCTTGTTATTGCACCAGGTTCAAATGGATTCTCCAAGTTTTTAATCACAATTTCATACATGATGCAAATTGTCTACATTGTTTTTTAAGATTAGCTGAATCTATAATTCCATCAATTGGTTGTACATTGCAATCTGCATGTTTTGAAAACTCTCTGATTAATTCATCAATTTTTTTATGAAACATATGAGCATCAAGTTGTCTATCTCTGATGTTTTTCCAAAAATGAGGGAACAAACAACCCATGGCTTCAAGAATTTATTCTTAAGGGAATCTTTCATGAATTTCACCTGAAAGTTTGTAGGAAATTGACTTCAAATTCTCACTAACAAATTTAACAAACCTATCAAAATCAGCCCTTTTAACTGGAAGTAGTCTGCCTCACTTCCCCATCTTAGATTGGTGCATTGGTATTTCATATCCTTTCACAAACACACATAAATCATTTTTTGCATTGAATTGTAAACAAATCTCAGCATGATTCAAATCTGAAATTATTTGCCACCTAAAAGAATTTGGTCTTTGAAGTGTTATCAGATCTGAGTATAAATTATCCAGGGCAATGCATGTCATTTTATGTAAATCTAAGTACTCATGGATATACATAGTCCTATCTTGGGCTTTCTTAACAAGTTTGTTCATTAAATCCAGCATGGGGAGAAGACTGGCTAAAGTTAACAAAGTCTCTATATCACTTAACTTATGTAACAAATTAGGAGCTTTGTCTACTATGATGTGTTGCTCATATATTACTCCGATCAAGTATTGATATTCTGTTAGAACTCTTTCTACTGGTCCATGGAAAGAGATCCATCTGGTCTCAACATCCTTGAGAAGTTTGTTTCCTGGTGTTACTCCCTCTGAGAAAATCTTAAATTCTGCAAAATATTTAGGACTTCTGTAGAAGTAAGAGTATATGTCACAAACTAGATCTTCAACTTTTGACACTGTAGGAAAATTGCTTACAATTTTATATGCTAAATTCATTTGATGGGCCATGCAATGTATGCGAAGCATGTAAGATGAAATACTAGTTTTAAATCTTGCACAGAGACTATTCCTTTGGCCTTGCATTACTATAGCTCCATCAGCTCCAACACACACTAGCTTCTTTCTAATTGTCAAATCATCCATACCAACAACTTCATTCATAGCATTATTCACTTCAAAATATAAGTTTTCTTTTGTTGAATTTCCCCTTATTTTATGAACACAGAGTAGATGAGCTTGGTGGACATGTTCTTTTACTATATACACATGCATACAGACCCAAGCAGTGTTATCTACTATAGTAACTTGATCTATGTATAATGAAATGAATCTGGATTGTTTTACTTTCTCCTGTAAATGTTTCTTTTCCACCTCAGACAGACAGTTTGCCATTTCCCATCCAACATTTGTTGACCAATGTGACATAGGATAGTGTGGAACTTTCAAAAAAGATAATAAATTACCATATTCTGAGAAGTCTCTCATAGGATGCCCTCTGGACATAATATGAAAAACAACACTCATATGAATGGTCTTTGTCAGGTTTGCTTCATTGGTTGCATGTTTAAACCTAGCCTTGATTGGATTTTCACTAGTAGCAATTTATGCCATTATCTTGTTATTCTCTTCATATTCTATGGCATACTTAATATGAATACATTCTTCCTTTGATTTCCATCTCACTACTGATATTTCTTGTCCATCTATGGTTTGTTTTTCATAAACCTTACCAATATGCTTTTCTATAGTGTCGAGCTTTAGCTGGAACTTCTTGTCTCTTTTAAGTTTCCTGGTACAAATCTTACACCTGCATTCTATTGGTTGTTGATCATTGCTTAAGACTGGTTCAATGAACCAATACTTTGCTACCCAATCAACCTTAAAATTTCTTTCCATTTCCCACTCCTGCCCCATTTTTACTTCCATTTTTCTTTTCTTCCTACTAACATCATTATTATCTTCATTGCTAGCATTTTCTTCCAACTAGTTTTGTGTATCCCTTATAACATCTTCTCGTGTGCCACCATTGTTATCCTCATTTAATGCATTTTGATTTTCATTTAACTCAATGACAACCCGAGCTTGTGGTACTGGTACTGGTGAGCTACTGTGAATGGCTTTTGCACTCGCAACTGTAGATGTTTATGGAGCAGAAATATTGCCAACTCCAAAGAAAGCCTTTATGGTAGTATCCTTAAGTTTTGGGCATTTTGATGGCCTCCCAGGCCCTTAACTACCCTGAGGAGTCTTACCCTTGTTTGGCTTTCCAATCTCTTCACTGCCCTGAGCACAGTGAGTAGTCTGAGTCTCAACCTCCCTTGATATTTGAATCCCTTCAGCAGTAGTGGCTTGAGGATACTCAATCTCAGGATAGTCACCCTTGTTCGACATCTTCACCCAATGACCTCTCACTAGTCACTAGGATTCTAGCCTCTAGGAATTAAAATTAATAGCAATAATATGAAATGTGAACAAATAATTGTTTACCTTTGTCCCGCTTCTCTGAATTTTGACTCTCTGAAATACTGAATCCTCTGTTTATTGTTGCAAGATTGTTATTTGTAAATCTGGCCCTTCGGCTCCAAAAATTTGTAATGACGCACAATAAGACTACTTTTAAGTTTTCTAAATTTGATTTGAATTTATATCAATCCATGATTCCAAATTCCAAATTTCTAATTTTTTTTTTAAAACAAATTCCCAGGCTTTGGTGAAAATGAGCCGAGTGCCGACTTGATCAATGCTATTTTTGGCGAAAAATTAAAAAGACATGGTGGACCAATAATTAACGGGTTGGCAAAATACATCATGGACCAATAAAATAATTAATTAACGGGTTGGCAAAATACATTGTGGATCAATAAAATAATTAATTAATGGGTGGCGAAATAGGTTATAGTTAAGAAAATAATATAAACCATTTGGCTATTTTAAATTTTATATGCAATTCATAATTAATATCGTTGGTGAATAAGCGACCGTTAAAAGATCCACGTCCAATTAGTTATAGGTGAATTAATGGTCAACAACGTCAAACAACAAATCTGATTGGCGATTCCAATGAATATTTAGCAGTTACCGTGTCAAGATTGGGTTAATATGGGCCAGTCTATACCTGCGCAATTTTCCAATTCCATGAAATGATTCCCCAGAATTCGCCAAAAGGTGAATATTCGCCACTAAAAATTATGCTGATGTACAATCTAAAGAAATAAATATTGTGCACAAAATATATTTTAAATTAAAAATAATTATGAGATAAATATATTTTAAATTAAAAATAATTATGAGATACTTTATCCATAGTTGCACTTATTTTTTAAATATTGACTTCTTGTAAAAACAAATGTAAACAAATACTACTATTTTATAAATATTTCTTTTAATTTTCTTTTATGTACCTTATATTAACTCTTCTCACACCTAAACAAATAATTTACATTCCAAATACAACATATGAAAAAAAAATGAATCACTCTATAAAATTATTTAGAAACTTATTATTTTTAATGAAATATTCATGTACTTTACACAATAATATATTAAATAGCTAAAATAGAAAAATAATATAACTTTAGTTATATAATTAACCTAAAATACAACTCAAAAATAATTTTTCTTTCCACTGATTATTTTAAATAATAAAAATTCTATGATGAATATTGGCAAATTCATCATCACCTATAATAAAATCCAAGATGATATTATAAGGTTTTAACAGCATTTCCTCTCCAAACACATAAATCATTTCCAAGACATTAAAGTGTTGAACATTTTCTAAGAATTGCGAATAGAGAAATCACTCTAGCGTTTTCTATCAATGAGTTAAGAAGTAGGTGCCACAACAATTGACAGCAAGTATGACATTTTCACTTACAAGTGTCGAAAAACTTTTGTAAAGTTTTCCTTGTTTCTGTCAAAAAATATTCAGTGTGGATGTGACGTTGATAGTGAATGGGAGTTATCATGTTTGTTGCAAATTGAATATTATAGCAATTTTTCATCCAACGCAAAGAAGCCTTAGCTGTTGTGAACACAAATAAAATGAAGAATCCATTGAGTAATTTTTTGTCAATACATAAAAGTCTTTTGTCATATCAGATTCAATGAAAGAAAAAGTTAATGTTTTGATAGTCTTGTCATATCAAAACTAAAGATAGAAAGAAATAATTTAGTACTTTCTAATTTAAAAAAAATTATATATTATATTATTAAAATATTTCTGAACATTTTCTAATTGATGTGAAGCGAGCTGCAAAGTGAAAAAGCAACAAAGGTGGCGATAAGCGACAGTGTTTCCCAAGATGGCAAGCGACAACTAGGCTTTTCCAGTGAAGGCAATGTGACAGGTGTGGGCGTTTCATACTCCCCCTTTGATGCTTCTAAAATGAATGCTTTTTCTCCTTCCTCCCTCTTCCATTCAGCAGAGGCCTTACCCCCATCTACCCTGCATTTGTGACTAAGGAATTCAACATCAATGTTAACATTACTAAAACCAACCCTATTCATCCTACAAAACCTAAATCTTTTTCTGAGGCAGTTGCTAACTCTGGTACTATCGTTGATGCAAACACAAGGTTTAGTTTGGCCAGTGGTCATGGTGCCTTCGTTCCCAGTGAGAACTCTGAGGTTGTTCCAGTTCCTTTCTCCTTTGCTCCTAATCCTAAAATGCTTGCTAAAATTGTGAAGGAAAAGAATAGATTAAGATATACTGCTATTTTTTTTCTCTGTTGTTGAAATTGACAAATGCCCTCCAAGGAAATTTTTAGATGATTGGTTTCATAATTTCTGGAACTTGAAGCTTGGTTTTCATATTTCATTTTGTAGGAAAATTCAGAAGGGTTTAATTTTTATTTTCTTTGCTAACAATGAATCTCAAGTTGAAGTTCTTAAAAAATAGTACTAGTCTGTTGGCTCTACCTCTTTCTATGCCCTAGCTTGGTCTCTTGAGGTTGTTCATGAGGAAGTCCTTGCCCTCTCAACCCCTCGGTGGATTCTAGTTAAACAAGTCCCTCCTTTATTGTGGTGATTTCTCCCTTAATTACTTGAACCACTAGGAAAATTCATTCGTATGGATGACATGGTTAGATTGGTGCCTCATATTGATGCTAGGGTTCTTATTTCATTTAATCCCGATAAAGAAATTTCACCTGATATGTGCATTAATATCTCTAAGGACATTGATGCCTATCCCATTGAAATCCTGGGGGGTTTGAACGCCTATTTTTCTTGTGTCGAAAAGAGGGGCATCTAAGGAAAGATTGCCCCATCCTTTAAAAAAAATGGTCCCTATTAAATCTTCACCTCCCCTAAACCCCATTAATTCGGCTAACCCTACTTTGGAATCCTCTGTTAATAAATCCCCTTAGGTTGAGGTGCCCTCTAATCCTTTTCCTGATTTGACCTTCAACTCTCTGTCCTCCCCTACTATCTCGTCCCCCATTTCTTTCTCAACCGTTTTAGTTTACGTTGATAATATGACCCAAAATGATAGTTTCCAAACCGTGACAAAAAAATGTAGAAGAAGAGCCAACAAAATTGATAGCACATCTCTGATTGCTCCCCAACATGGTAATCCTCTGCTCCCCTCTAGCTTGAGTAGTCCTATCCCTCTTGGAAACCAAGTTAATTCCCCTATTTTGGAAATTATCAGCATTGTCCCCTCTAACAATTGTATCTGCTCCAACCTTCTTGGAAATTCCCACACAAGTTTTTTAGAGAGCTTAGTGACAATTTTTCTCTTGAGCTTATCCTTGCCTCTAAATTCCCCTCTGAGTCCATGCCCATCCCTCATAAACACTCCATGGATGTGGATTACTAGTCCCATGTTGGCTCTGACAATGATGATGAGTTCAAAGGTGACCTCCCTACATCTAAATAGCTGGGGAGGCCTTTAGGCTCCAAAAATAAAAATTCCTCTGGTAAAAGGAATGGGGAAATCTCTCTTGTTGCTATAACCCCCATAGAGGGGGCTGTAGACTAGTGCTCTACCCCTTCACGTATCTCCTCATGAATTGCACCTCCTGGAATGTTAGGGGTCTTGAATCCTCGAATAGGAAGTTTTTCATTAAGCAGTTCCTTGATACTTATAAATCCATGGACTTTCTGATGTTACAAGAAATCAAAGATGTCAGTTTTATTCTTGATTCCAACCTTAATTTCATCTAGAAGGATGGGCTCAAGTATTATACTGCTCACCCTAGATTCAGGGGTGGCATTGCATTACTTGTTATCTCCAAATGTGGAAACTATATAACTAGCAATGGCCTTGTAACACCCCATCTATACTAAAAGATAAAAGATGATACTAAAGAAGAAACCATCATAAATAAAATCACATAAAACCACAATAATAATTTTTATTTTTTTTTCTTAAAAGAACAATCTGAAACTTATAATCATAACAACCGCTTCTAAGAGCTTTATAGTTTACAATCGATTTACAACAGAGTAATAATAATACTCTTTATTCAAAGATTAAGTCTCAAATAAAATTTTCCTTCTTTCCAGAAACCATTATATTCTACGAATAGATCTGATACCTAATAACCATGAAATGATCTGTTTCCCATAAAACTTAACAACTGTTATCCACTGTCCCATATTCATTGATTTATCCATCTAAAACCTGAAAACCAAAAACAACACAAATGCAAACAGCAAACAGGGCTCAGTCACAATGATAAAGAAAATGAATCATCTCCAAATATCTGCAATCATAAAAGTCAGTACAAAATAACATTTATGCAGATTTAGATACAGATGTATTTGAAAACTAAATAACATAATTTCCATTCTTTTACACCAAAATCATCAAGCACTAAATTTCCTTCTAACAGAAATAAACTCGCAAAGAAAATGACAAGTAATGATCCAATAGTTCATGGTTGTCCAAATAAGGACCTACGCTATGTATCGGTAAGGAACCTCATAGTAATCCATTATGTCTGATGAAACCATAATGTTTTATCTTTGTTAATTGAAACCCATAACCCTTGAATTTATAATTATCACTTAATTAAACAACTGACAGAAATTCTTTCCCATAAGGATATAGACTAGTGTCAGTCACAACTGACAGAAATTCTATCATCACAAGGTACTAGACTAGAGTCAGCCCCCAATCTACAGATCATTCTTGCATTATCTAAAAAACACTTGATCTAGCAATCAATGAAAGCAGTGAAATGAACTACATAACACAATTTCACTAACAATCCATTTCTAATGTATCAATTTACAAAATTGAAACAGCAAACAGAAAACCATTATAAAACCATATTAGCATATTTCTTAATATAAATATGATGTTTCACGTAAGATGGAAAGATCACAACTCTTTCTCCATCAAAAAACCAAACAAAATAATCTCCATATTAACTTAACATTAAAATTGTAACTGTACAATAAAATATCCATATCAAATCCATGTTTCCATTGAATAGAAAAGAATGAACATAATCATACATCAACTGAATCAACACAACACCCATCACTTTTAACAAACATACTAGTTTATCATAACTGAATTATTAAACTAAATGGCCATACACCCTGCTCTATTAATTACAAGTTTATACCATTTATATACATGTTGGCGTATGTACATGTATACACCAGGGCTTGTGTATACATATACATATCCCAATAGGTATATGTATATATGAATACATAATTATATAAGCTTGTAATTAATAGTTCAGATTGACAGTCATAGCATCTATTATATACATGTTGGCATATGTACATGTATACACCACGGCTGTGTATACATATACATATCCCAGCAGGTATATATATATGTTTATGTAATCATATAAGCTTGTAATTAATAGTTTAGAATGACAATTATATCATCTATTATATATCTAATTGCATAAACTGTAATTAATAGTTTAAGTCCATGAATATGCAATAGAAAACCACACTAATCTTCACAGTGCTGTCACAGAAAACAACTACCTTATTATGCTACTAATCTACCGAATACATAAAATAATGATAGAAAAATAACCAACTTCTACCTCTTAATCAAATTACCAAAGTGTTTCTTTTCTTTCCTTACTGTCTGTACAAGATAGGAATTGATTTTTCCCATAAATCCCTTACATTTCCTAATGTTGTATCAACTGTAATACACACTGGTGTTAATTACTAAAGATCTTAAAGCTCGCAAACAAGTTTGAGATAACCAAGACATCCACATTCCTCTATCGACTGATACATAAAGTGACACACACTTTTTAACCAAACAAAGACACCAAAAAACTAAAGGAGTTCGCCCAAAAGAAATACCTTAATCCAAACTTAAGTTGCAAGTGTTAACACAAAATATGACAGGTATCTAAAACACTAAGAAATACCATTAATTCCCTTTTTCACAATTAAGCTTAAAAGACAACATCGATATCAACCTCGGTTTATAACAATGACAGAGAAACCCGATATCATCTTAAAACCTAGTCTATACAAACTGTATACATTATGATGCTACAGTACCCTAACAACAGGCACAGTGCGAGAAGATCTAAAGAAGTTTTAACAAGAACACTCATGCTGGTTTCATTCTCCATTAATATGCTGATACCAAAACCTGACTAACTCCCTTAACACTTGTCCAAAGCAAGAAGACATCGACACCAAACACACAAGGATATAACCATACAACATCTACATAACTATATTCCAAAGATCGACACAGACTTAACTAAACATTGCCAACTTCATACTCTGAACAGAGATCTCCCTTATTACACTAGGCTAAAAATGTTAGAGTAGTCTTATGTTAGCTAATAATTAAATCATTTAATTATTAGTTTATCATACTCTAGGCTTAAGTTTCACTTAGGCGCTTTATATTTCTTTAGGGTTTTAGCCTTTAGGGTTTCGTGTTTCCTTTTATAAGGATTCACTTCTTTCATTTCAATAAGGAGATTGTATTGTAATTTCATTTTGTTAATAGAAGCTTTTTCTATCACAATGATTTTCCTGTCTCTGGCCTTTTGGCCGCCATAGCTTCTGCCTTCTCTTCTGTCTTCATTCTTGTAGCAGTCTTTGCATGCAGGTGTTCTTGGGAAGATTTGATGCTTATCAAATCTAACATGGTATCAGAGCCATCTTGCTGCTCGCTGTTCGTATTTTTGTTGAAGTGATTCAGAAGCAAGACGTTATTTTTTGTTTCTTTTTTGCTTGCAAAAAAGAAAAAAAAATTTTTGGGGGTATTTTGAGCAAAAACGGACGCTACCATTGCGCTCAGAAGGTCGGGGAGAGTCAAAAATCATATAAAATTTACAGTTTTTGGCCACTGTGACTTCTGGGAGAAAATTTTTGCCCTCCTAGGGCCGTACGGCTCGAAAATCGAAAAAAAAAATTTAAAAAAAATCATTTTTCAATGATTTTTTGTGTTATTTTTAATGCAGCCAATGCAAATGTTTGGGCCGCCGCCGCGCCACCCCGGCGCCACCCGCGCCCGGCCTCAGCGCCACCGCGCCGCCACCGGGCATTCCCCGCCGCCGACGCTCCGCCGGGCCGCCCCCTCTGCGCCGCTCAGCCTCCGTTCGCCGCCCCCCGCGCCGCCCGGGGCAGCTTTAGCCCTACGGGTGGTCACATGGGTGACCGGGGGCTTCGCCCCAGCCCCCTGCGGGGTCACATGGCGCCCAGGGGCCCAGTTTCTTAGCCCCAAGGGCTTAGTTTTTTGCCTTTTGGGGCCCTTTTGACCTACCTGGATGTTTTTTGCTCTATCTTGAGCATCCGGGGGTTTTTTTCTGACTTCCATATATCGTCGGAAAGATCTTTTCGAGCACTTTTCGATGGTGGAGGTTAGGTTTTTTGGTTCCACCGTTTCAACAGTGTTTTTTGCTGTTGAAGTCTGATATCTCTTTTTGCCTTCCGGGAGTCATATCTGGCTCATCCGGACTCCTTTTTCGGCAAACGAGATATCGTCGGAAAGCTGATTTTGTGTACTATTCAGTGGTAGAGGTATTTCTTCCAGATTTTGCTCTAGATTTTCACTCCTCTGAGTTATGCAGTTTATGCCCTCTGGTGGTGTGCTTGGTTCTACAGGTCCGGGGATCTCTTCTTCTGGTTTCTTAGTGCACTCTTCTTTCTGACTTCTGAGCTTGCATGCTCTTTCTGATGTATCTTTGTTCTGTAAATGCACTGAGATAAAGTGCCCTCTTCTGCATTTCTGGGATCTTTTTCACCTGGTTCAGTTTTAGTATTCGCACTCAGTTATAAAGTGCCATGGGGGGATTCTGATGCATTTGCCACTATAGGCGCATCCACTCTTGTCAAGTGAGCGTACCTTCCACGACATTAGCCCATGTAGACTGTGTCTATGACACCGCCCTTTATCCTGTGTGTGTGCTTCTGTTGCACTGTTGGTGTTCCTGGTTCTTCTTCTGCAGCTGTTTCTGGCATCGCATTTCAGTGTTCCTGTCACCTCTCCCAGTTCAGCATTATGGGGGGGTTCACCTGTTGGCTCTATTTCTTTCTTGGTTCGGTTGAGTGATCTACGTATACAGTTTTTGTTCCTATGTACTAGGCGGATGCAGTGGCTAGGCACCTATGCATTTCGGTGAGATGGATCATCTACTATATAGACACTCATTCATTCCTTTTTTGGAGGTCACCTCTTCGATTGATCAGCTCTTCAGACACTTGTCTTCTCTACCTGGTCATGCACTTCAGTGGGGGTTCCAGCAGTATCTTCTGACAGAGTTTTCAGACATGCTTCAGAGGAGTTTCTTGCTCTCTTCTTGTTCCTTTCTCTGGGACATCTTTTGCTTTGTTTGGGTACCTGATCAGGCCTAGTTGTCAGGACCCATCTTTCCTGCTTTCTGCAGTAGTTTAGCTTTTTTTGCTTCTCCCTAAGTTACACTTAAGGGGGGGTGTTAGAGTAGTCTTATGTTAGCTAATAATTAAATCATTTAATTATTAGTTTATCATACTCTAGGCTTAAGTTTCACTTAGGCGCTTTATATTTCTTTAGGGTTTTAGCCTTTAGGGTTTCGTGTTTCCTTTTATAAGGATTCACTTCTTTCATTTCAATAAGGAGATTGTATTGTAATTTCATTTTGTTAATAGAAGCTTTTTCTATCACAATGATTTTCCTGTCTCTGGCCTTTTGGCCGCCATAGCTTCTGCCTTCTCTTCTGTCTTCATTCTTGTAGCAGTCTTTGCATGCAGGTGTTCTTGGGAAGATTTGATGCTTATCAAATCTAACAAAAAATAGCATATAAAAAAAAAACAAGTGTTAAATACCATACTAAAACCAGACACTTACTAACCAGTCATTTTGTTACCAAGTTTCACCACTAATCACAACATTATAACTAGATTTCTTTCTAATCTATCCAAGAAAGAAACGATTGATTCATGACCGAGCTTACAAAATAATCAAACACAAAATTTCACATTTCATCAACTAACAATCAGTGATAACCAACATTCCATTAATACATTTGCAGAATCACAAAATGGAAACAGAGGTTAAGGTAAGAGATGCCCCTGCCTGGTATTCGTATGGAGAAGATATCCAGAACCAGAATGCTAGTGCTAACCCCTACCTGGTGAGCTTCACAACGAATCCCAAACTCAACCTCAAAGATCCCTATCACAGATTACCAAAATGCTGTGCAAGAGAACCCAAAATGCAGAGATAACAGTATGAAACTTCCCACTTCCTAAATGACCATGAACAGAAGGGTTTATCTTTGGTGTGAAAACCCCTTTCATTCCATGCCACTTATCAAGAAGGATACAACAATAACACGGGTCCATAACCAACTATTTACCCAAAATGCCACAGCATAACATGGTAAAAAAAATGGAGTCATATACAAACTGCAATTCCTTAACCAGAGCAAATGGCAGATTTCAAACTCAACAATGAATTCCCATCGATAAGTTCATTCAATGCAAACTTATCTCTTGCAGTGAACACAACTCAAAACCTGCCAAATGTCCAACATAGTACATTTCCACAACCTAAAAAATATCTGAAACCCCACTAATACCTCAAAGCAATGCAAGTGCATTAAATCCCTTTCGTGAGTCATGTCTTCGAGCCAATTAATAATATGAAGACTTAGGGATAGGTTAATACATGTCTTGCCAATAACATTAGTCATATATACTAACTTAAACATCTAAGATAACAGCACATTCCAATGTCAATTAACTAACACTAAAACACACTAACCTCCTACTAACATACACCATAGGATATACTAACTTAGTTAATTCACATAGTTTTAGTAAATGAAATACCACATTATTACTAAAACATACACTCATAGTTATATGTATAAAAATACATATATTTCAAATTCATTAATTTTGAATTCAGAATTTGATTAATGTTAAATAACAATAGAACTCTAAATACTGTCTATACACATCAAGATATAGTTAATAATAATAATGTAACCATTTCTAATTACGTCTAACATATTACTAAGGATTCCAAAACAATGAATCAATAATCAGACAATTAACTAACCGTATAGTTTGTCCTTATTACATAATCAAACCAATGTTCAAAATTTAGTCTAAGCCAATTCTGTCATCAGAATAGGACTCATAAAGCGACAGAAGTAGACATAATTCCCTAAATGTCTAGCAGAATAACAGAGATAACATGTTTAATCTAATTAACAAAGTTCAAAAGAACGCAGTCAGAGTTCGAACTCAAAGGAATCTAACATAACATAACATTACATAGAAAAGTAAGTTCTGGAACTGTCAGGGGCATGACACCCTTCCCCACCAGTCTAGGCTTACTCCTGAAAGCCTGTAAACAAATGAGGATGTGTAGCTCTCATAGCCCCTGTATCCTCCCAAGTTGCAGAAGCTACATCATCAAGATCCCATAACACCTTTACCTGCTCCACCTTGCATCCTCTGAGATTTAGCTCTCTTTGCTGGTTGATCTGCACTAGTTCCAGCATCAGTTGACCATCTACCACCTATAAATTTTTCCAATTTAACACGTGTGCAATGTCAGGTATATATTTCCTTAAGATGAAAATGTGAAATACATCATGAATTCTTGAAAGACTGGGTGGCAAAGCAAGTCTGTAGGCAACTAGACCCACTCGTTCTAGGATCTCAAATGGTCCCACAAACCTTGGAGACAATTTTGACTCTTTACCATACTTAATAGGACTTTTTCGGGGTCTAACCCGAAGAAATACCTTATTCCCAACCTCAAATTGACGTTCAATCCTATGCAGGTCTGCATACTTTTTTTGCCTATCCTGAGCTGTAGACAGGTGTTCTCTAATGTGCTTAACCTACTGTTCTAAATCCTGAAGCATCTCGGGACCCAAAAGAATTCTGTCTTCAAGATTGTCCCAGCTTAAAGGTGTTCTATAAGGTCTTCCATACAAAGCTTGGAAAGGAGCCATACCTATAGAACTATGGTAACCATTTTTGTAAGAAAATTCAACCAAATGCAAGTACTCTTCCCATCTATTTTGCCTATCCATCACGTACATTCTAAGCATGTCTTCCAAAATCTGATTGACACGCTCAGTCTGTCCATCAGTTTCAGGATGATATGCTAAACTAAAGTTCAGCTGAGTACCTAATTCATGCTGCAAAGACCTCCACAGAGATGAAGTAAAAACTAAATCCCTATCAAATATGATCTTCTTAGGAATCCCATGCAGCTTAACAACCTGGTCCATATAAATCTGTGCCAGAGATGCAGCATTATAAGTGGATCTTATAGGAATAAAATGGGCAACCTTGGTTAACTGGTCAACAACAACCATAATGGCATCATGTCGCCTAGCTGAAAATGGTAACCCCACTATGAAATCTATGGATATGGTATCCCATTTCCATTCAGGCACGCTGTGAGATTGAAGTAAACTAGCTGGATGTTGATGCTCAGCTTTAACTCTCTGACACTCCAAGCATCTAGCCACAAAATCAGCAATATCCCTCTTCATACCCGGCCAGTAGTGATGCTGCCTAAGATCAGCATGCATCTTCTTCACACCAGGATGTGCTGAATAAGGTGCCTTATGTACTTCAGTCATAACTAGGTTCCGAAGATCCCTGACTTCTGGCACATATATGCTACCTCGGTAAGTCATTAATCCTTTAGTGTTGATAGAGTAACCCTCAAATCTGCCTTCTAATACACTGCCACTATCAATCACTACCTTGACATCTAAATACCAAGGATCAGTAGCTAAATTCAGAAGTATTCTCTCTTTCAAATCAATTGTAAGGGTCAAAGAAGAGAGTTCATGACGCCTTCTGCTAAGAGCATCCGCTACTTTGTTCTCTTTACCCTGAATATACTTCATTTTGAAGTCATACTCACACAAGAACTCCATCCATCTGCGCTGACGTGCATTAAGATTGGGTTGCGTGAACAAATATTGTAGACTTCTGTGATCGGTATGAAGCTCAAAATGTTGACCAAGAAGAAAATGCCGCCATTTGGTCAAAGCATGGATCACTGCTGCGAGTTCCAAATCATGAGTAGGATAATTAATTTCATGATCCTTTAGTTTCCTGGATTCATAAGCAATGACCCTGCCGTCCTGCATCAAGACAGCCTCTAAACCATCCAATGAGGCATCGGTGCACACAACAAATTCCTTAGAAGGATCAGGTATCGCTAAAATTGGTGCACTAGTCAAATGTTCCTTTAGATGTTGGAATGCTTCTTCACATTTATCTGACCAGATGAATTTCTTACCCTTTCTCTGGAGAGAAGTAATGGAATGGGCTATCTTTGAAAAATTAGCCACAAATCTTCTGTAGTAGCTAGCCAGACCCATAAAACTTTGTACTTCAGATACATTGGTTGGAGTTGGCCACTCTACAATTGCCCTGATCTTAGCAGAATCAACAGCTATTCCATCTCCTGTAATAATGTGACCCAAATAACTTATTTCAGTTTTGAAAAATTCACATTTTTCAGGATTGGCATATAGCTTGTTCCTGCAGAGACATTCAAAGACTTGCCTCAAATGCTGCTCATGCTCCTCCAAGGAGTTAGAATATACCAAAATGTCATCAAGGAACACTACCACAAACTTGTCTAAGAAAGTCTTGAATACTCCCTGCATCAAACTCATGAATACTGATGGTGCATTAGTCAACCCAAACGGCACTACCATGAATTCATAATGCCCATACCTTGTACGAAAAGCTATTTTATGAATGTCAACTTCTTGAATCCTTAACTGATGGTATCCAGATTTGAGATCAATCTTGGAAAACACCTTGGCACCCTTCACTTGATCAAACAAATCATCGATGCGAGGCAAAGGATATCTATTTTTGATAGTAGCTTTGTTCAGTTGTCTATAGTCGATACAAAGCCTCAAAGATCCATCCTTCTTCTTGATGAAGATAACAGGTGCTCCCCAAGGTGAAACACTAGGTCTAATAATTCCCTTCTCAAGAAGTTCTTCAAGTTGAACCTTGAGTTCCACTAATTCTTGAGCGGTCATACGGTAAGGAGTCTTGGAAATCGGTTCAGTTCCTGGCAAAAGATCAATCCTAAAATCAATTTCTCTTTTAGGTGGGATTCCCGGACTCTCCATAATAAATACATCTGAGAAGTCCTTCAAAATTGGATGATCTAAGCTGGTGTTCCAAGAAACTGGTTCATCAAAATCATTGATAGAAATAGCAAACAATTTGCATCCCTTTCGAAAACATCTCTGAAGTTGCTTAGCAGAAATAGTTCTGACTGACATAGGCCTCTTAACACCTATAATAAACTTGATGGTTCTATTATCATCGATGCATCTAACAGTCTTCTCTCTACAATCGATGACAGCTTGGTGTTGCTTTAACCAATCCATTCCCAGAATAATGTCATAAGAACCTAAAGGAATAACCCTAAGGTTAACTGTAGTAGTAAAAGCCTTAAATTGAACCTTACAATTTTCAGCTATAAACCCTGATTCAACCTTTGTCCCTAATGCTAACTCGACTTGCCATGCCAATTTAGCTTTACTCACAGGAATTCCACATTGCTTAACCAAATTGGAAGAAACAAAAGAGCCAGTGGCACCGGAGTCAAATAAAATAGAGATCTTCTTACCTTGGTAATTACCTCTAGCTTCAATCACAGTGTTTTGATGATCTTCTTGTTTCTGATCCATAGTAGAAAAGATGGGATGATTCCTTCCAGAATCACCAATAGTAGCCTCTGAACCTATGGCTTTAGACCTGACCTGACTATTGCCTCGAAGGGGACAATTCCATTGCAAATGCCCCAATTTCCCACATTGCCAACACTCTGCTCCTCTCTTGGTACTTTCATCCTGTGATGAGTTCACTGGAGGTGATGCATAACTCTGTTGTACACTCTGAGTTGGTTTAAAGGACTTAGGTTGCTCAGGAACCTTTAAACTCTTATTTGATTTGGAAAACTTTTCAAACTTCCTCTTCTGAAACTTACCACTCGATCCACTGGAAAAAGCCTTGATATTATCTTGATAAGGTTTCTGATTCTTCCCACTGCTTTGAGCTGGTGGATTCATAGATCCTTTGGCTGAAAATCCTGATTTTAATTCTGTGAGCTTGGCTTGATCAGTAGCTTCTTTCACTGTCTTAGGTTTGAAAGTTCTCACTTCTTCTCCAATTTTAGGGTTCAAACCCCTAATGAAGTGTTGTACCAAAGGCTTATCGTTCTCTAACCAACCAGAAGATTTCTTCAGTTGGAAAAACCTCCTCTCATACATTTCCATTGTTGAGCTGCCTTGAGAAATGCTGAAGAATTCTTCGGATCTAGTTTGCTACCAATAATCCGACATGAATCTCTCACGGAATCTTTCTATGAAAAGCTCCCATGTAACCTGAGAGATGAGAATTCCAAGTTGTTCTAGTTCCATATTCCACCATATGGAAGCAAAGGATCTCAGCTACATTACGGTCCAACGAACCTTCACATTACCATGATAATCATGGAGAATAAAACACCTTTCGATGTTCAAGAGCCATGCTTCAGCTTGAGCACCACCCTCTATTCCATTGAAATATGGTCCTTTGAGCTTAGAAAGGTCTTTTAACTGAGTCCTGATAACAGGATCTTCTGCTACTGGGACTCGTATAACATGAGCATTTGCTACACCATCTGGAACATTGTTCCTAGCTTCAATGTTATCCAACCTATCAAGAATCCGTTGGAGAACTTCAACCTGAGGTACCTCTCGATCTTCCTGATCCATTCCTACTAAAGGATCAACTTGTTCATCACCAAGTATTCCTTGGCGACCTCATCGTCTACCTCGGCCACAACCACAACCGCATCGTCCACCCCTACCTCTACCTAAATCAGCATCAACTGGGTCACCACGCCTTTGTGCTCCTCGTGTGACATGAGGCATGCTTGAAACCCTATAGAAAAGTTCAATAACATCACTAACAGAAGCATAATGATAAAACCCTTTTAAAAACCCTCAAGCCCTAAGTGTTTAAACTTGGGCTTTGATACCAAATGTAACACCCCATCTATACTAAAAGATAAAAGATGATACTAAAGAAGAAACCATCATAAATAAAATCACATAAAACCACAGTAATAATTTTTTTTTTTCTTAAAAGAACAATATGAAACTTATAATCATAACAACCGCTTCTAAGAGCTTTATAGTTTACAATCGATTTACAACAGAGTAATAATAATACTCTTTATTCAAAGATTAAGTCTCAAACAAAATTTTCCTTCTTTCCAGAAACCATTACATTCTACGAATAGATCTGATAACTAATAACCATGAAATGATCTGTTTCCCATAAAACTTAACAACTGCTATCCACTGTCCCATATTCATTGATTTATCCATCTAAAACCTGAAAACCAAAAACAACACAAACGCAAACAGCAAATAGGGCTCAGTCACAATGATAAAGAAAATGAATCATCTCCAAATATCTGCAATCATAAAAGTCAGTACAAAATAACATTTATGCAGATTTAGATACAGATGTATTTGAAAACTAAATAACATAATTTCCATTCTTTTACACCAAAATCATCAAGCACTAAATTTCCTTCTAACAGAAATAAACTCGCAAAGAAAATGACAAGTAATGATCCAATAGTTCATGGGTGTCCACATAAGGACCTACGCTATGTATCCGTAAGGAACCTCGTAGTAATCCATTATGTCTGATGAAACCATAATGTTTTATCTTTGTTAATTGAAACCCATAACCCTTGAATTTATAATTATCACTTAATTAAACAACTGACAGAAATTCTTTCCCATAAGGATATAGACTAGTGTCAGTCACAACTGACAAAAATTCTATCATCACAAGGTACTAGACTAGAGTCAGCCCCCAATCTACGGATCATTCTTACATTATCTCAAAAACACTTGATCTAGCAATCAATGAAAGCAATGAAATGAACTACATAACACAATTTCACTAACAATCCGTTTCTAATGTATCAATTTACAAAATTGAAACAGCAAACAGAAAACCATTATAAAACCATATTACCATATTTCTTAATATAAATATGATGTTTCACGTAAGATGGAAAGATCACAACTCTTTCTCCATCACAAAACCAAACAAAATAATCTCCATATTAACTTAACATTAAAACTGTAACTGTACAATAAAATATCCATATCAAATCCATGTTTCCATTGAATAGAAAAGAACGAACATAATCATACATCAACTGAATCAACACAACACCCATCACTTTTAACAAACATACTAGTTTATCATAACTGAATTATTAAACTAAATGGCCATACACCCTGCTCTATTAATTACAAGTTTATACCATTTATATACACGTTGGCGTATGTACATGTATACACCACGGCTTGTGTATACATATACATATCCCAGCAGGTATATGTATATATGAATACATAATTATATAAGCTTGTAATTAATAGTTCAGATTGATAGTCATAGCATCTATTATATACATGTTGGCATATGTACATGTATACACCATGGCTGTGTATACATATACATATCCCAGTAGGTATATATATGTTTATGTAATCATATAAGCTTGTAATTAATAGTTTAGAATGACAATTATATCATCTATTATATATCTAATTGCATAAACTGTAATTAATAGTTTAAGTCCATGAATATGCAATAGAAAACCACACTAATCTTCACAGTGCTGTCACAGAAAACAAATACCTTATTATACTACTAATCTGCTGAATGCATAAAATAATGACAGAAAAATAACTGACTTCTACCTCTTAATCAAATTACGAAAGTGTTTCTTTTCTTTCCTTACTGTCTGTACAAGATAGGAATTGATTTTTCCCATAAATCCCTTACATTTCCTAATGTTGTATCAACTGTAATACACACTGGTGTTAATTACTAAAGATCTTAAAGCTCACAAACAAGTTTGACATAACCAAGACATCCACATTCCTCTATCGACTGATACATACAGTAACACACACTTTTTAACCAAACAATGACACTAGAAAACTAAAGGAGTTTGCCCAAAAGAAATACCTTAATCCAAACTTAAGTTGCAAGTGTTAACACAAAATATGACAGGTATCTAAAACACTAAGAAATACCATTAATTCCCTTTTTCATAATTAAGCTTAAAAGACAACATTGATATCAACTTCGGTTTATAACAATGACAGAGAAACCCGATATCATCTTAAAACCAAGTCTATACAAACTGTATAAATTATGATGCTACAGTACCCTAACAACAGGCACAGTGCGAGAAGATCTAAAGAAGTTTTAACAAGAACACTCATGCTGGTTTCATTCTCCATTAATATGCCAATACCCAAACCCGACTAACTCCCTTAACACTTGTCCAAAGCAAGAAGACATCGACACCAAACACACAAGGATATAACCATACAACATCTACATAACTATATTCCAAAGATCGACACAGACTTAACTAAAGATTGCCAACTTCATACTTTGAACAGAGATCTCCCTTATTACACTAGGCTCAAAACAGCATATCAAAAAAAAACAAGTGTTAAATACCATACTAAAACCAGACACTTACTAACCAGTCGTTTTGTTACCAAGTTTCACCACTAATCACAACATTATAACTAGATTTCTTTCTAATCTATCCAAGAAAGAAAAGATTGATTCATGACTGAGCTTACAAAATAATCAAACACAAAATTTCACATTTCATCAACTAGAAATCAGTGGTAACCAACATTCCATTAATACATTTGCAGAATCACAAAATGGAAATAGAGGTTAAGTTAAGAGATGCCCCTGCCTGGTATTCATATGGAGGAGATATCCAGAACTGGAATGCTAGTGCTAACCCCTGCCTGGCACTAATACATTTGGGGGCATTTTGCGATGGCTATGTGTCACAATTGCGACGGCTATGTGTCGCAATAGCAACACCCATAGACGTCGTTGTTTTTTAGTCACAAATTGTGACGTCTATGGGTAGCCGTCGCAATTGCGGCGCCCTCCCATCGCAATGTGGCTAAGATTTGTTAGCGGCATGGGCATCGCCCCCCCGTCGCATGGCTTCGGAGGGCCGTCGCAATTGCGACGGGTGCCTGCATCGCATTACGACGGGTTCCCGTCGCAATTGCGACGCCCGTGGGTGGATAAAAAAAATAAAAATTATTTAATACATTGCTAATGAACCACATTAATGCTTTTTTCTTTCAACAAATGAGGACAGCCACTGTAAAGACAACATGATAATGTACACTCACTGTAAGGATAGTCACAAATGAGGACATCTCACAGTGACTGTCCCTTGTGTAATTGCCACTTGAATGTATTGCTATTCAGCCACATTAATGCTTTTATTCTTCAACAAATGAGGATAGTCACTCTAAAGACAACATGATAATGTACACTCACAGTGAGTGTACATTATCATGTTGTCTTTAGAGTGACTATCCTCATTTGTTGAAGAATAAAAGCATTAATGTGGCTGAATAGCAATACATTCAAGTGGCAATTACACAAGGGACAGTCACTGTGAGATGTCCTCATTTGTGACTGTCCTTACAGTGAGTGTACATTATCATGTTGTCTTTACAGTGAGTGTACATTATCATGTTGTCTTTACAGTGTCAATATATGCATTATTACTTAAACTGAAGAGTACTCTAAATAATATGTCATTGTGGAGTTCTGATTGCTTCCAATTTGATATACGCTTGTTCTACTTATGTATCCAGCATCATGTAAGAAAAGTTGATGCTTTTAAAATAGATTCATTTAGCCATGAAATGCCTGTGCATGTCACATACAAGATTCCAAGGCCCAAAACTGATTACTCATTATAATTCATGTACAGAATGATAATCAACCACAACGAGGCATGCGTAGGCACTGCTTAGATTTTGAGGCATCAGAAGCTCGTAGAAGAAACTTGACCAATGGCTCATGGAATGCAACAAACTTATTGCCTAAAACAGGAGCATTGGTAACCACAGATGATGGTTCTGAAAAGAACACTTCACCATCAATGTCACGTGAGGGAACTGCAATTTCTGATGGCAAGCAACTTGTAGTATATAAGAGAGATGTAGGTACAGATGCTGGGAGAAGTTCCCAATCTTTATCTGTTGGATAGTTTTCATCTGCAAAATAGATTATAAAAACATGAAAATATATCAGAGATGTTTGATATTGATACAAAACAACACAGATTCATTTCTTCGTACACCTGTATATCATAAAAATCCTTGCACACTTCGAAAAATTGTATTGCCTTTTACTTACTCAAAAGTAATTTACATAAAGCAGTCATTTGATTAACATGGATCCTAATATTCACAAGTACATGGTCATGTGCTCCATCGTAGCATCTTATAGATTTAGATCTGTTCTCTGAAATAATTCAATGTTTTGTTTACAATCCACAAAAGAAATATTTTCCCTCGTCTACTTAATCCTAAACAAAAGGCCATATAGAAATATAGATAGAACTATATAATAGAAACCATAAACAATGGTAACCTTAGCAGCAGCAAGAAATTGTTGCAAAAACTTTACCTTATCATACCCAGATTGTTGCTTTGCTTGGCGGAGGGAAATTTGATCAGTAAAATTGACACAGAGTATGCTGTCTCCATTGTCATGTTGGATAACAAAACACCAACTTTAATGGGCATGTACTATCCCTTGTGTAATTGCCACTTGAATGCATTGCTATTGAACCACATTAATGCTTTTTTCATTCAACAAATGAGGATAGTCACTGTAAAGACAACATGATAATGTACACTCACTGTAAGGATAGTCACAAATGAGGAAATCTCAGAGTGATTATCCCTTGTGTAATTGCCGCTTGAATACATTGCTATTGAACCACATTAATGCTTTTTTCCTTCAACAAATGAGGACAGTCACTGTAAAGACAACATGATAATGTACACTCACTGTAAGGATAGTCACAAATGAGGAAATCTCAGAGTGACTATCCCTTGTGTAATTGCCACTTGAATAAATTGCTAATGAACCACATTAATGCTTTTTTCCTTCAACAAATGAGGACAGTCACTATAAAGACAACATGATAATGTACACTCACTGTAAGGATAGTCACAAACGAGGACATCTCACAGTGACTGTCCCTTGTGTAATTGCCACTTGAATGTATTGCTATTCAGCCACATTAATGCTTTTCTTCTTCAACAAATGAGGATAGTCACTCTAAAGACAACATGATAATGTACACGGGTTGTAAGTGTACATTATCATGTTGTCTTTACAGTGACTGTCCTCCTTCAAGTGGCAATTACACAAGGGACAGTCACTATAAAGGAAACATGATAATGTAGAGAAACGTTGTCATTTGTATTTTCAATAGTGCCGAGAGAGATTCCCTCCGTGAAATCACAGCTACAATTTCTGAGTACGTTGGGTTTATTTTTCTTTTGTCATTATTATGTAATCTGGTATTCAGCTGTTACAGAGCTAAAATACCTAGAAATGAGGACATATCTGTGTTGAATTTATTGTTAGCGACTTTGGTTATTTAGAAGTTTAATTTTATTTGTTCATCTTTCAAGCACAAATGTTTTGTGGACCGTAACATCTTCATTATTTTGGGTATGCAATGAAACAGCCCTAACTTGCAACTACCTTCACGGTACTTGTGTACATTATCATGTTGTCTTTACAGTGACTGTCCTCATTCAAGTGGCAATTACACAAGGGACAGTCACTGTGAGATGTCCTCATTTGTGACAAGGACAGTCACACATGAGGACATCTCACAGTGACTGTCCCTTGTGTAATTTCCACTTGAATGTATTGCTATTCAACCACATTTATGGGCCCGTTTGGACCACAGCACACAGTAGCATCTACAGAGAAGAATATCCCAGGTGTAACAAGTTGTAAGAATATATCAACAGTTCTAAGAAGTTCCCTAGCACATAGTAGCATCTACAGAGAAGAATATACAACATGAGGGCAGCCACTGTAAAGACAACATGATAATGTACACTCATTTTATGTTAACATTATCATGTTGTCTTTATAGTGACTGTCCTCATTCAAGTGGAAATTACACAAGGGACAGTCACTGTGAGATGTCCTCATTTGTGACAAGGACAGTCACACATGAGGACATCTCACAGTGACTGTCCCTTGTGTAATTTCCACTTGAATGTATTGCTATTCAACCACATTTATGGGCCCATTTGGACCACGGCACATAGTAGCATCTACAGAGAAGAATATCCCAGGTGTAACAAGTTGTAAGAATATACCACCAGTTCTAAGAAGTTCCCTAGCACATAGTAGCATCTACAGAGAAGAATATGGGTCAACGAGGTTGACTTCAAAGCCATGCAATCTAATGGTAATAGTAATATCATAATTTGACATACTATCAGAAATGCTTCCTAAATAGACTATTCAATCTTATAAGAGATGGATTCATGAGAACTATTATTTATGAAATATGAGTCAATGACTTTAATTAAAAAAATTACACAATCTAATTCTTGTAAAAATATCAAAATTTGACACATTGAAAATACCTTCCAAAAGTATCGTTAATTGATTAATATGAATCACTACTCATGAAATATAATTTTATAAACCTAATCTAAAAACTACACAATAAAAATCTTAATAGCAATATTGTAAGAAACTATTCCCAAAAGCAAGCCTAACAAAATTTGATGAAAATAATTTTTGTTTCACTCAACTTTGACATTCACAACTTCCTCTTTTATTATAATAAGAAAAAAATGTCTTTTTAGATATACCTCATGAACCATACTCGAATAATCTATCATTTTTCTTCTCAAAAACATATCTGCAGAGCCTGCTTCTTTTACTTGTTTGTACTTTTATCTCTCTGATGGAAAGGGTTCCTTCAGGACACATTTTTCCAAGTTCACTGCTTGAGATATTTGAGGAGGGTTCCCCTACTTGAGTATCCATCCAACCCATATTCGAGTAGTTCTACAATTGCACAGTCTAAATTAATAATACTGACAATTGAATGACGAATGATGATACATAGAATTGATATAAACTAATCCTAAAAACACTAATACATTATTAATATATTTATATTTCATAAATAAAATTGATATAAAAGATCTGGAAAGATACATTAAAAAATAGAAAAACAGTAATTTATAATAGAAGGAAACTTAAATTGCTATTTAAAAAAAAAACAAGAGTCTTAAATCTTATCATTTTGTTTCATTATCATCCATAAGTACACACCTCTAGCATAATAATTATATTTTACCACCCATAAAATGAAAAAAAGATTTTCACAAGAGAAATTGAAGCTAGATTATAAAAATGAACCATCTTATTGGAAACTGGAACTGTTATCATACCCAAAAGGACAAAAACTGAAACTGGAACTCTTATATGAGCGAGGTAGAATATTTGATGGTGGTAACAAAAACTCGCCTATCAATCTACAGCAAAAAATATAAGTTGTTAATATAAACAATATTAGTGGTACATTATTCACCCTTTGTTAACTATAAAGACATATATGACATACCTTAACATACGTGACATTGTTATGTTGGATAAACCATTCATAACCTTCAAGTTCAACAACAAAAATACAGCAGAGAGAAGAGTTGTTTGGGAGTCTTTGTATAGGGGCTCGTATGCCTTCTCAAGTAGAGGTACATCGAGGCTATCATCATCATCATGATCAGATCTGCTTGGACTAAATGTGTCATGGATCAATGTATTTATACCATCATCTTCAATTGTGTTTTCTGGTGCATGATCATCATCTTCCATGGGATCATTATCTTCACCTTGGATATTCGCACCCCCATGTTCCTCCATATCATGTACTTCCCTGGGGAGATCAACCTATATAAAATTGATTAACATAAATAAACCATGATCTTCAACTCATCATCAAGTGATTTCATATGTATATAAATTGTTAAAATGATATAATGAACAACTTACCAGTGGATGATAGTCATGCCCCCCTTCAATGTGACCATTCTCCCTACAATGTCTCTTAACTGTTTTGATTAGCAGTCTTCTACGGTTTAAGCCCTTACAAATTTTGCAGGGACAATAACATTTTCCATCACCTTTTCTTTTCAAGTTAGACCACAATCTAGCGATTGTCTCCCTATTTTGTTCTTCACTTATATTATCTGACATGATCGTTCTTCGCAGGAAGCAAAAATTGGGCTATGAAAACTTCGGTCTACAACTTTCAGTGGCTAAGCAAAATTGTCAAAAGTACACAAATCTTCTTAGACCTAGTTAAATCCTTTAATATTTTAAAAGTCTAGTTAAAATATACATTAGATTAAAAAATATACAATTTTCATGCCTGAGTGCGTGGCTACGACTAGTGCAATGGTCTTCTTGCTTAGCTCTAGAAGCTCTCTAGCAATCAAAACATATAAGCTACAAGGCCTAACAGCAATTTCAAAACATATAAGCTACAAGGCAAGACATATTACATGACATGGCAAAAGGATTAAAATATACATTAGATTAAAATATATACAATTTTCAAACCTGAGCGCGCGGCTATAACTCGTGCAATGGTCTTCTTGCTTAGCTCTAGAAGCTCTCTAGCAATCAAAACATATAAGCTATTAGAATTCATTAACTTTCTGTAATTGGAAAACTCTATTTGATATTAGACCGTAAACTACTACTATTCTCTCCATAAGAACTAAGTACAAAATTCTTTCAAGTTCACATCCATGATTCCCTTTAGATTAAAATATACAGCAAAAATAAGCTAAAAGTCTAGTTAAAATATACATTAGATTAAAAAATATACAATTTTCAAACCTAAGCGCACGGCTATAACTCGTGCAATGGTCTTCTTGCTTAGCTTTAGAAGCTCTCCAGCAATCAAAACATATAAGCTACAAGGCCTAATAGCAATTTCAAAACAAGGGTCATCAAAAGAACCAAAAACAATGTGTGCAAACAATACCTTGTGAAGTGGTATAGACAATTAGAAGATGCTACTATGTGCTAGGGAACTTCTTAGAACTATTGGTATATTCTTACAACTTGTTACACCTGGGATATTCTTCTCTGTAGATGCTACTGTGTGCCGTGGTCCAAACGGGCCCATAAATGTGGTTGAATAGAAATACATTCAAGTGGCAATTACACAAGGGACAGTCACTATGAGATATCCTCATGTGTGACTGTCCTTGTCACAAATGAGGACATCTCACAGTGACTGTCCCTTGTGTAATTGCCACTTGAATGAGGTCAGTCACTGTAAAGACAACATGATAATGTACACATACAATGAGTGTACATTATCATGTTGTCTTTACAGTGGCTGCCCTCATGTTGTATATTCTTCTCTGTAGATGCTACTACGTGCTAGGGAACTTCTTAGAACTGTTGGTATATTCTTACAACTTGTTACACCTGGGATATTCTTCTCTGTAGATTCTATTGTGTGTCGTGGTCCAAACGGGCCCATAAATGTGGTTGAATAGCAATACATTCAAGTGGCAATTACACAAGGGACAGTCACTATGAGATGTCCTCATGTGTGACTGTCCTTGTCACAAATGAGGACATCTCACAGTGACTGTCCCTTGTGTAATTAAGTATTGTGGGGAAGCATTCTAAATAACCAAAGCCGCTAACAATAAATTCAACACAGATATGTCCTCATTTCTGGGTATTTTAGCTCTGTAACAGCTGAATACCAGATTACATAATAATGACAAGAGAAAAATAAACCCAACGTACTCAGAAATTGTAGCTGTGATTTTGTGGAGGGAATCTCTCTCGGCGCTGTTGAAAACACAAATGACAACCCGCTTGATTTCGCGGAGGGAATCTCTCTCGGTGCTGGTCAAAACACAAATGACAACCCGCTTTGTTCAAAACACAAATGATAACCCGCTTGATTTCGCGGAGGGAATCTCTCTCGGTGCTGTTGAAAACATAAATGACAACTTTCCTTTTTTTTTTTGCACTTATATCCCGACCAACATAAGGTCCATTTGTAATACAACATGATAATGTACACTTACAGTGAGTGTACATTATCATGTTGTCCTTAGAGTGACTATCCTCATTTGTTGAAGAAGAAAAGCATTAATGTGGCTGAATAGCAATACATTCAAGTGGCAATTACACAAGGGACAGTCACTATGAGATGTCCTCATTTGTGACTGTCCTTACAGTGAGTGTACATTATCATGGTGTCTTTAGAGTGATTGTCCTCATTTGTTGAAGAAGAAAAGCATTAATGTGGTTCAATAGCAATACATTCAAGTGGCAATTACACAAGGGACAATCACTGTGAGATGTCCTCATGTGTGACTGTCCTTGTCACAAATGAGGACATCTCACAATGACTGTCCCTTGTGTAATTCAAGTGGCAATTACACAAGGGACAGTCACTGTGAGATGTCCTCATTTGTGACTGTCCTTACAATGAGTGTACATTATCATGTTGTCTTTAGAGTGACTGTCCTCATTTGTTGAAGAAGAAAAGCATTAATGTGGTTCAATAGCAATACATTCAAGTGGAAATTACACAAGGGACAATGTCATGAGCCGTGACATATTGAACTTAGTATAATAATAAAATGATTAGATGATATATAATAATCTATTATTAACGGTATATAACAATAATATATAATTATTATCAAAAGATAATAATAATATATAGTTAGGATAATAAGTAATATGTTAATTAAATAATATTAAAATATTAATAAATAATATAATTATGATTATAATTATAATATAAATTAATAATAAATAATTATTAATAAATTATATATATTATATTATAATAATATATTAAGTAATAATATTAAATCAATTATTGATATAATAATTTTAATATATAAATAATATTAATAAACCTCTCAATATAAAACAATATGTTATCACTATAATAATATTTATTATAATATTATTAATATTACTAACATCATTAATTATAATATTTAATAATAACAATAACATTAATAATAATAATAATAATAATAATAATAATAATAATAACATTTAAAGCAATATCGAATATCTGTAATCGATATACATCTACATTAAACATCTGCATTATCTATCACGATGAGGAATGAAGAAGTGATACAACAATCACTAGTCATTACACATCGATACCATGAGAGGATGATTAATGAACCAAATACTATGAAGTCAAGATCAACATGATATGAATAAGGGATAGGTCGCTATGTGTTTCAGAAGATGTATTGATAAGCAAGAAGGATAACCATTCATATATTATAAATAATCATTAATTGCACAAGTTTAGACAATGACATATCCGATAAAGCAATATCAAACATGAAGACCCGCTAGCAAATATGCACCATCACTTCCTATGTTATCATGACAATAACATAAACTAGATTGAATTCTACTATCTATATCAATAGACACCACATAGGAGGATATCGACTAAAGGATTGAAAGATTATCGATTGTCTGAGATAAACCACATCTTGTAGAAACACAAAAGCATCAGTGATTATATCACAAGCTATTGATGAATGAGGCATCAGTCATGGATAATAAGTACAATGTATCCTTAAGTATTAACAGGAATGGAAGTCAATTTGAAGATCAAACTCCATTACCAGCAATCAACCAATAAATGGACAATTATCAGAAAATGATATCGACTTATATCAGAGTAGAAAGATTGGATATAATCATAACAATATGGGATAAGGAAAGAGTTAATATCGATTGACTAAATACTAATGATAGTTAGACCAAACTAATACAAACACAATGGATGTTAACTACTGGTTGCACTACCAATTAGGGAAGATTACCTTCATAAAAAGATTTGATATTGAGTCAATCTGGGAGTTATCTATGATCAGAAAATAATGAAATAATATTATGTGAACTGTCAGATTATGGAAAGGTGTGATTAACAAAGGGACATGGAGGAAGAAACAAGACACGTCTCATTCATAGCATCTCTTCATTTGTTAAAGACAATATAAGAATGCATTCTCGTCAGTCACTCAAGGCATCATTAGAACTTTATTTACTTATCCATATTTGGATATACTCAATAGAGCATCTGCCTTTGGCAGTTTGGTTTCAAGTTTATCATTGCAGATCAGAGACAACACCATGATTGCACAGATAGAAAGGATAGTCAGAAATAGCATCAATATTTGAAGTTGCAAGCATATAATTCATAATCTGAAATAGCAACATATCACTCATAGCGATATTACACATTTGCATAATTACATCATCATATTAGACACAGCAAATACATTGCTGTAAGCAATACTTATTGATTGTATATCGATATTGTTTATATCAGACATAGCATCATTATACTATCACTATAAGTGATAGGAAACATCATATTCATAGCATATTTCATATCATTATATCTGACAGTGCTATTAAACATATTGGTATCAATATCATCTTGCACACATATTGTGATTGAATCTGAAATAGCGGTTGATATCTTAAGTAACCTCCATTACTTAGTTTAATTGTAAGTATCTGATAGAGTAAGTCTGAGAAGTGGAGTAATTGTTCCTGTTTTCCAAGTTAGCCAAAAAGGGGACATTACAGACAATCACTGTGAGATGTCCTCATGTGTGACTATCCTTGTCACAAATGAGGACATCTCACAATGACTGTCCCTTGTGTAATTCAAGTGGCAATTACACAAGGGACAGTCACTGTGAGATGTCCTCATTTGTGACTATCCTTACAGTGAGTGTACATTATCATGTTGTCTTTAGAGTGACTATCCTCATTTGTTGAAGAAGAAAAGCATTAATGTGGTTCAATAGCAATACATTCAAGTGACAATTACACAAGGGACAATCACTGTGAGATGTCCTCATGTGTGACTATCCTTGTCACAAATGAGGACATCTCACAATGACTGTCCCTTATGTAATTCAAGCGGAAATTACACAAGGGACAGTCACTATGAGATGTCCTCATTTGTGACTGTCCTTACAGTGAGTGTACATTATCATGTTGTCTTTAGAGTGACTGTCCTCATTTGTTGAAGAAAAAAAGCATTAATGTGGTTCAATAGCAATACATTCAAGTGGAAATTACACAAGGGACAATCACTGTGAGATGTCCTCATGTGTGACTGTCCTTGTCACAAATGAGGACATCTCACAATGACTGTCCCTTGTGTAATTCAAGCAGCAATTACACAAGGGACAGTCACTGTGAGATGTCCTCATTTGTGACTATCCTTACAGTGAGTGTACATTATCATGTTGTCTTTAGAGTGACTGTCCTCATTTGTTGAAGAAGAAAAGCATTAATGTGGTTCAATATCAATACATTCAAGCGGCAATTACACAAGGGACAGTCACTGTGAGATGTCCTCATTTGTGACTGTCCTTACAGTGAGTGTACATTATCATGTTGTCTTTAGAGTGACTGTCCTCATTTGTTGAAGAAGAAAAGCATTAATGTGGTTCAATAGAAATACATTCAAGTGGCAATTACAAAAGGGACAATCGATCACTGTGAGATGTCCTCATGTGTGACCTTTGTGAAGGCAAGTGCCAATTTGTACCCAAGTTACCAATATTGTGGCAAAAGTGGGAATGAAGCATTTAGGGGTCAAATTGGGCAAAGAAGTGTAGAAGTGGCCTATGTGAGGTCTAAATAGCCTAACTAAGTCATGGTTAGGGTCTTATGGTGTTTGAACAATAAGTTTTGAACCAAAATCCCAAAGGTTGTAACAAGTTGTCAATGTTGTCATTCACAACATTGACAACATTTGTGCAAGGGAGCATTTTCGAGTAAGATGGTTATGTAACTATATGAAACCATTGAATTAGGCATCAGATCAACTATAAGAGGCCTCCATCAATCTGTGCAAAAGGTTGGGGGGAAAAAAATTTGGAATTAAGAAGATTTGTAGAGTAACATGGTTTTAGTGAATTCTTGAGTTTTTTTGTTTCTTTGTTTTCAGTTGATTAATGGATTAGATAGCTCGCAGTGTCTATTGGAAAAGTTAGTACAAGTTGTTTTTTTATTCTGTGTTGTGTTTTTTTTGAGTTTTGAAGCATTCCAACTAGTTTGTTAATTCTTTTGTTAAGTACCCTATCATTGGTTTGAACCAGGCAGGTTGAACAAATGGAGTCTTAGCTCATCATTCCATTGTCAATTTTGTACGGGCTCTTGGAATGGGTGAGGAGACTCCATGTACTATATGTTTGGAAGGAGGGGCCCTAGGAAGCTCATTTTCTATGTTTGCAATGATGTCCTAGGTGAGTCAGTTGAGCACAGTTAGGGATGACAAATCATTACAAGAAGATTACAACAAGTTGAATGCATTGGTTGCTTCAACTAAAATCTCATGGAGAGGTAGACACACATCTAAAGAAGCCCCAAGTCAAATTAGAAGATTGGGTGAGTTTCTTTGGCTGCTAAGAAAACAAACTCTTAGTCAGACTGTCCAAGTTGTGTCAAAATACTTGTTTTCAGGCATGGCTGTAGCAGTTGGTGTACAAAAAATCTAGGAGGAGAAGACCTTAGATATCTTGGAGTTCTCAATAAAGGGCATCTGAATCCTAAGCCCTTTAGGTGGCTTAATATAAACAAAAAGGCTTGACAAAGGCCTAATTGCTAGCAGCCTTTTTTTGGGTGCAATTGGCATGGTTTGATGAACCGGATTGAAGTACTGATGAAAAGTATAGGTGAAGGAGTAATATTGAAACCAATAGAGGTCCTAGTGGCCAGCCTCTCCATGGAGTAAAGTTCTAGTTGAATGTGTTTCAATTTGTGAAGACAAGACTAGGAGTGTCCTAGTAGCTAGATTGGTATTGAGCAAAGTTCGTTGTATTTCATGTTGGTGTGCACTAGTTGAAGGAGTGGGATCTTGGGTAGAGATACCTAAAGAGTGTAGGGATAGTTAAGTACCCTATCAAGTCAAAAAATTGGCCTAAAGAGACCCTAGTGAAGGATAGGGAGTGAGCAAGACAAAGTGTTACATCAATTAACAAGATCATTTTTTGGTAATTGTGTACATTATCATGTTGTCTTTACAGTGATTGTCCTCATTTGTTGAAGAAGAAAAGAATTAATGTGGTTCAATAGCAATACATTCAAGTGGAAATTACACAAGGGAATATCACTATGAGATGTCCTAAGTGTGACTGTCCTTGTCACAAATGAGGACATCTCACAGTGACTGTCCCTTGTGTAATTGCCACTTGAATGAGGACAGTCACTGTAAAGACAACATGATAATGTACACAAGTACCATGAAGGTAGTCGCAAGTTAGGGCTGTTTCATTGCATACCCGAAACAATGAAGACATTACAGTCCACAAAACGTTTGTGCTTGAAAGATGAACAAATAAAATTAAACTTCTAAATAACCAAAGCCGCTAACAATAAATTCAACATAGATATGTCCTCATTTCTGGGTATTTTAGCTCTCTAACAGCTGAATACCAGATTACATAATAATGACAAAAGAAAAATAAACCCAACGTACTCAGAAATTGTAGCTGTGATTTCGCGAAGGGAATCTCTCTCGGCGCTGTTGAAAACACAAATGACAACGTTCTTGTTTTTTTTTGCCCTTATATCCCGATGTGATTTCACGGAGGGTTACGGTGCTGTTGAAAACACAAATGACAACGTTCCTTTTTTTTTTTGCCCTTATATCCCGACAACATCGTAATTACAAGTTAGGGCTGTTTCACTGCATACCTGAAACAATGAAGACGTTACGGTCCACAAAATGTTTGTGCTTGAAAGATGAACAAATAAAATTAAACTTCTAAATAACCAAAGCCGCTAACAATAAATTCAACATAGATATGTCCTCATTTCTGGGTATTTTAGCTCTCTAACAGCTGAATACCAGATTACATAATAATGACAAAAGAAAAATAAACCCAACGTACTCAGAAATTGTAGCTGTGATTTCGCGGAGGGTTACGGTGCTGTTGAAAACACAAATGACAATGTTCTTGTTTTTTTTGCCCTTATATCCCGATGTGATTTTGCGGAGGGTTACGGCGCTGTTGAAAACACAAATGACAACGTTCTTGTTTTTTTTGCCCTTATATCCTGATGTGATTTCGCGGAGGGTTACGGCGCTGTTGAAAACACAAATGACAACGTTCCTTTTTAATTTTGCGCTTATATCCTGACAACGTCACAATTGCGACAGTGCCAAATGTATTGTCGTCGCAATTGCGATGGTGTCGGGCTATATTTGAAAAAAAAAAGCCAAAACCGCATGACATTTGCCTGCCGTCGCAAATTGCCATTGCAATTTCACCCCAAATGTATTAGTGTGGTGAGCTTCACAATGAATCCCAAACTCAACCTCAAAGATCCCTTATCACAGATTACCAAAATGTCGTGCAAGAGAACCCAAAATGCAGAGATAACAGTATGAAACTTCCCACTTCCTAAATGACCATGAACATAAGGGTTTATCTTTGCCGTGAAAACCCCTTTCATTCCATGCCACTTATCAAGAAGGATACAACAGTAACACGGGTCCATAACCAACTATTTACCCAAAATGCCGTAGCATAACATGGTAAAAAAAATGTAGTCATATACAAACTGCAATTCCTTAACTAGAGCAAATGGTGGATTTCAAACTCAACAATGAATTCCCATTGATAAGTTCATTCAATGCAAACTTATCTCTTGTAGTGAACACAACTCAAAAACTTGCCAAATGTCCAACATAGTACATTTCCACAACCCAAAAAATAGCTTAAACCCCACTAATACCTCAAAGCAATGCAAGTACATTAAATCCCTACCGTGAGTCATGTCTTCGAGCCAGTTAATAATATGAAGACTTAGGGATAAGTTAATACATGTCTTGCCAATAACATTAGTCATATATACTAACTTAAACATCTAGATAACATCACATTCCAATGTCAATTAACTAACACTAAAACCACACTAACCTCCTACTAACATACACCATAGGGATATACTCAACTTAGTTAATTCACATAGTTTTAGTAAATGAAATACCACCATTATTACTAAAACATACACTCATAGTTATATGTATATAAATACATATATTTCAAATTCATTAATTTTGAATTCAGAATTTGATTAATGTTAAATAACAATAGAACGCTAAATACTGTCTATACACATCAAGATACAGTTAACAATACTAATGTAACCATTTCTAATTACATCTAACATATTACTAAGGATTCCAAAACAATGAATCAATAATCGGACAATTAACTAACCGTATAGTTTGTCCTTATTACATAATCAAACCAATGTTCAAAATCAGTCTAAGCCAATTCTGTCATCAGAATAGGACTCATAAAGTGACAGAAGTAGACATAATTCCCTAAATGTCTAGCAGAATAACAAAGATAACATGTTTAATCTAATTAACAAAGTTCAAAAGAACGCAGTCAGAGTTCGAACTCAAAGGAATCTAACATAACATAACATAACATAGAAAAGTATAGTCTGGAACTGTCAGGGGCATGACAAGCCTCTCCCCCTACCACAGAGCTGTTTGGATTACTATTAATTACAATAATTGTGTCTTTGGCATATGCTCTATGTATGCCCCAAATGACTCTAGGGAGAGAGAGAACCTATGGGATTGGCTGGTGGCTCTCCCCAACATCTCGTGGCTTGTGGGCGGGGATTTCAACATGGTGGATTCCCAGGATGACAAAGTTGGGGGCCTCCCATTTCCTTGGAGAGAGCAAGAAAAATTCCGTTGGAATAGGATGAAGAATTATAAACATCTTTTTGACCCCTAGCTTGTAATAAAGATACTAATCTGGGATTATGGCATACTTGGTGTAATTTTCAGCAAGGTCCTTCCAGAATTTACTCTAGACTGGACTGATTTTATGGTATAAAATTTTCTTTTCTTTTTTTACCTGATAACTAGGGAAACTATGTCCTTGTCACCTCCACTACCCTATCTGATCACCATCCTATATCCACTCACATTAGAATTAATAATTCCACTATGCACAATAGAGGTTCCAATCCTAAGTTTATCTTGAATACTAGTCTCCTCAAAGATGAAAATGTTCTAGCTGCCATCCAAATCATTCGGCATATCAAAAAATACAACTCTCTCACATGCTCCCATGCAGATAGATGGAATATGAACCTTCTTGTCTAGCAGAATCTATTAAAAACCATTGGCCAAAAAAGAGCCAAAGATTATAGGATTGCCGAAAAACATCTCTCCTCTGACCTTTAGAGAGCTAAAGCTAACATCCAAGATAATCCATCGGATGGTGATCTTATCTCTCATGTGATCTCTACTAAAGAAGCCCTTAGAAAGTATCAACAAATTAAGATTAGAGGCACCACAATTAGATCTCGTGCTCATTGCTTCAATTTGGTGATTGTGACTCTAAATTTTTCTTTAACCTCATCAAGCATAAATAGTCCAATGAAACTATTGAAAGGATTTTTGTAAATAATCAAGACATTAATAAGACAGATAACATCAAAGAGGCTTTTGGTGACTACTACAAAAACCTCTTCACCTCCGAGGATTCGGAGGAGACCA
Organism: Chamaecyparis obtusa; assembly: GCA_027943335.1. Taxonomy (NCBI): domain Eukaryota; kingdom Viridiplantae; phylum Streptophyta; class Pinopsida; order Cupressales; family Cupressaceae; genus Chamaecyparis; species Chamaecyparis obtusa. The sequence continues at coordinate 398,054 of BSBK01006333.1, read as the reverse complement.
CTGCCTTCAAAAACAAATGCAAACCTCTTATCCCAAAAAAACTATTGATTGCTGATGTTGACCTATTGTCTACGAATATCTCTTTGGACAAAGTTGAAAAAGCTATTAACTCTCTTCATAATGACAAGGCCCCCTGGGCTGGATGGCCTCCCTGTGGAATTCTACAAAGTGAACATTCGTTGGATATGCAAAGATCTTCAAGATATCTATGCGGAAGCCCTTGCTAATGGTTCCCTTGGGGCTACTATCAATAGAGGTATCATTAAGCTTATTCTGAAAGATGGGGATAAAGCCCTCATTAAGAACTAGAGACCTATCACTCTCCTCAATGTCTCCTAAAAAAACATTTCCAAGGTCCTGGATCTGAGGCTTGTGAATATCCTACCAAAATTTATTTGCTCTACCCAGATTGGCTTCATTAAGGGTAGATATATTCTTGAAAATATGATCACCAGTTGGGAAGCCATGAATTGGGCTAATTACTCTCTACAAAATTTTGCCATGTTTCTCTTGGATATTGAAAAAGCTTATGACAGAGTGGAATGGAGCTTTATCTCCATGATGCTTGAGGCTTTTAGTTTTCCTAGTACCTTCTGCAATTCAGTTCATATGCTTCTTAATGACACCTTTGCCTAGGTGGATGTTAATGGATCCCTTTTTGACCCCTTCCCCCTTGGTAGATCCATCAAACAAGGCTGCCCTTTGGCCCCTACCCTTTTTGTTATTGCCTCAGAAGCTTTGTACTACATTCTTAGAGATAATTCTATGTCCCCTCTTGTTAAAGGTATATCTCTCCCCAATAATGATGAGCTTATCAATTGCTAGTTTGCTGATGATACTGCCATTTTCTTTGAAGCCAATGCTGAGAACTTTGAAGCTTTACAAACCAAACTTAAGTTTTTTTGCACTATTTTTGGTGCTTGTTTATCTCAATCTAAATCTGTATGTGGGTATATGCAGGATCATGGTATGCCAAAAAGTGGCGATGTGAAAAAAACTTATTTTCACTCGTCCAAAAGTGCACAAATGCATATGTTGACTTTTTAGTAGGTCTGGGTGTCAGTACACCTAGCCAAGCCAAAATCCAAAGGCAAAAGGCTTAATCAGATATTTGATATTATCAGATATACTCTGTACCCCATCTGCGTTCAACATTTTCTCATTGTGAAAACATGAACGCAACTAGGGTTATTGAATATCGGCTTTCAAATCCCCTATCTGATTTTGCTTGAATCCAAAGGTAGATGAAAGATTCTAATTTTTATTGTTTTTAATGTTTGTATTGTTTTTAAATAGGAAATTTATAGTTTTTTTGTATAAAAATTAGGGTAGAAATGAGTTTTTTTATTGTTTTTTAAAATTTATTGTAATTATCTATTTGTTTTTTCATTGTTATCAGACATAGAATCAGAGAACCGTCCTAATGATCCCACAAAAAATCCAGAACCACCTCCCAAAAATCCCCCACAAGACGTACTTGTCACAAACCCTCATCATTTAGAAGATCTAATAGGAGATAATCTAAATGAACTTAGAGGTTTTCAAACCACCTATGCCAATATCCCCACATTGCACCCCATGTTTATGATATTGAGCTCAATTATTGAAAACGTGGAGAAAATTACACAACAACATAGTGTTGCACTTATTTGGGCATGATTCCATGCATGCCGAGTTTGATGATGGGCTTGATTATGATCAAATCATGAACCTAAATATAACAAAAAATGACATAGCTAATCTTTTTGTGGATCCTAAAACCGGTCTAAAAGTAGACCATAAAAAAAACAAGTTGTCAATTAAATGGTGCACAAATAGTGATATACGTGACAACTTTTGGGACCATTGGTGGATGGATTTTGATAGACCACCTCACAAAAATTTTGATGTCCCATTTTATTTTATTAAAAATTTTATGATGAATTTGTGCTCAGTCACAAGGTGAATTATTGGAGTATGAGACCAAAGTAGGGTGTTGGTTTAGGCACTCCTCAGGATAGGCCATGGGCACAATGGGTGAAATCCCACACATATGTCCCCCCTCCTGAGATTTCAACATCTCCCATAGTGCAACATCCTGACATTATTGCTGAGTTCAACTCACAAACTATTTGAGCCATTCACACCTTGAGTGATTTGCTGGTTATGTAGAGCACAATATTGTTGCCTCCTCGTCCTGATGCTTTTGGCACTTCTACATCCTCCATGAGCTCACATGTTTGTGTGCCCCACACTTGTATTATATGCAAGAATATGTGCTTAGGTCCCCTGACTGATAGTGATGCATATAATTTCACCTTTGATAAGGATGAGTCTACACAGCACACTGTAGGCATTGAAGAAGCTCATGGAGATGTGCATCAGGAGCCTATAGAGCCATGGACTCCCACTATTATGGTAAGGGTAAACAGTTCACTTTTTACATTGTATTTAAATTTTATTGTTCAAATTTTTAGTAGAATTTCTTTATAATAATTTCCCACTTATGTCCTTTTATGTGTTACATTTATGTTCAGTTGATGACAGAGGAGGAGATGACATAGGTGGAGGGGTCCACACTTTTGGCCATATCATTTTGTCTTGACACTTCCATGGTACATATGTTTTAATGTACTCATTGGTTTCCTTTTAAATTATGATTATAGTATATGTACATTGTTTTCTAATTTTTATGATCATCTTTTACATACTGATGTAGGTGTCACCAGTTGCCACCAGGGGGCAATGTGAGGGGGTACAGGTGTCAGCCATTGATAAAGGAAAGGTAATTAAGTAATTTAGTTTGTTTATGCATACATGTATACTTGTCAGTTGTGCGTACTCATTTTTAATTTACATGGTTTATTTGATAGAGAGTGGCATATGATGATGCTGTGAGACCCTATTGTCATGATAGAGTCGTAGGCATATCCATTCGCAGTGATAGCCCCATGGTGCGTACATTTCTAATTTTATTTGTGTGTATTTTACTATCAAGTATATATAATATGGTCAAGGTATGATAGTATGAAGTATCTGTTTGAATTTTGTAGGTCACTCCTAGTTTGAGGGATGTAGAATGTCAAGGGTTTGTATCACTGATGACTTGGCCAACAATCCCTGAAGAAAGTTCAACATAGGTAAGTTTTAATGTTAATTTAGTTATTTTGTAAACATATATTTGCTACCAAGTATTTAATATTAAATATTATAACTTGTAGATCAATCTCATGTTTGAAAACATATACAAGTCAGAGTCGACATTGGTGGCATTGTTCCTATGCTACCAAGGGCATATATTAGGTCTCCTGCCCATGGGAGGAGATAGAGAGGCGAGGTATATGAGAGTTTAGTTTTAGTTTAAATTTTATTTATTATTGTTGACTATGATTGTAAATTTTAATCTAACTTGGGGTTTCACTTTTGTGTTTGAATGCAGGATCCATCAGAGCCAAAGAGTACTTCAAAGAGGCTGCATTTTGATGATCCACCAGTAGAATAGGATGTCCTAGAAACATTTGTAGTTGAACTTCTTATTTTGAGATGTCATATGACACATTGAGATAGTGTATGCCAAATTGTATCTAGATATATTGACATGTAAATATGTACATAATTATTGTTCATTTTGATATATATGAAACTTGATATTCGATCTAATTTATTAATTACATGTGTTCATTTATTCATTGTTAGTATGTAAAATTTTTTTTGTGTTTGTACTCCTATGTACAATTTATGCCTTAAGTATATTCATGTATTTTCAAGTACATTCTTCATAACCTAAATTCATGCGCATGGGCTACGTGCATGACTTAAGTGAATTCATGTGGTATGCTTTATAATCTATGTCCTACATGTATCCTTCATGACTTAAGGAAATTTATGTGTAAGATTTATGTTCTATGTGTGTTCACATGTGTAATTCATCATTTGAGGTATATAAGGATATCTATTAAAGTGGTTTTAAGGTTTCTAGACTTACCCTTTACTCCCAATGGCTAAAAGACTTCAAACTGGCCTAATTACATAATCAAACACCCTTTTGGTCATATCAAAACATATCTCAAATTTAGGTATTGGTCTTTTGGAAAAAATATCAATACTCTACCTGTACCCCTATAAATACACTAGGAATTTGATGATTTATCAAAGCAACTATATCATAGTAATATCTCCAAGTTCTGAAACCTTGGATAGGGTCACTAAATGACTCAAAACCTCTAATCGTAAGAGGAATTAGACCAAAAAAATTGGAACATCAAAAACCCCAATTCAATGGCTTCAAACCCTTGATTTGAGGGTTTCTTGAATCTCAACCTTCCACACACTTCTAGAATCAATTGGTGATTGATTCACCATTCAAACACTCATACAATTCTATTCAAATCATAAAAAGGCCATGTCCTTCAACTCAAACTCCTGCTGCTATACTTATGCCATCACTTTCATTAGAAAACCTTCACTAATTAGGTTGTGATCACTTCATTAATCAAAATCTCTGCTAATGGCATAGTCCATTTGGTGTCGGGATGAATGGTTTGGAAGTAATCCAGTGGTGCAAATTTCAACTGATCCTCACTACAAGTTTTGCATTAAGCGAGACTGGTGTGCCAAATTCAAACAAATTCAAATCTCCCAAAATGGAGAGAGGTTATGGTAGGCCTCGGAAATGCGGTCCTGTAGCATCTCATGGATCACCGATACCTCTCATGGGGTTTGAGTTACAAGCCTCAAAAGTTCTCTGCCCAATCATGCTTAGTGCACCTTGGGGACACTTTGGTTCGGCGTGGTTTGGAATGTTTTACTAACTCAGTGGTCAAAATAGAGTTGTCGCTAGTGTTTACCTGCCCAACTGAAGCTAATGGCATAGTCCATTCAATGTCGGGATGAACGGTTTGGAAGAAACCCATTGGTGTAACTTTCAACTGACCCTCACTACAAGTTTTGGCATCAAGCGAGACTGGGGTGCCAAATTCAAACAAATATGAATCTCCCATAATGGAGAGAGGTTATTGTAGGCTTCAGAAATATGGTCCTTTAGCATCTCATGGATCACCGATACCTCTGACGAAGTCTGAGAACCGAGCCTCGAAAGTTCATTGCCCAATCATGCTTAGTGCACATTGGGGACACTTTGATTCAACATGGTTTGGAATGTTCTACTGACTCAGTGGTCAAAATGGGGTTGTCACTAGCATTTACCCACCCAACCAAAGTTAATGGCACAATCCATTTGGTGCTAGGATGAACAGTTTGGAAGAAACCCATTGGTGCAACTTTCAACTGACCCTCATTGCAAGTTTTGGCATCGAGGGAAACTAGTGCACCAAATTCAAACAAATTTAAATCTCCTAGAATGGAGAGAGGTTATTTTAGGCCTAAAAAATGCGGTCTTGTAGAATTCACGGATCACTGACATCTCTCACAGACACTTTGGTCTAGCATGGTCTAGAATGTTCTACTGACTTAGTGGTCAAAATGGGGTTGTCCCTAGCATTTACCTGCCCAACTGGAGCTAATGGAATAGTCCATTTGATGCCAGGATGCAATCCTTGAACACTATCCCTTCACCTCAGGGAATCATCATCTTACTTTGGACACATTTGACCAATTTTGACTCAATGACTCCAACTATTACATCATTCGATGATACAAATGTACATGGAATTAATATAATACAAATGTAAGGATGCAAATTAAGATGATACAAATTATATAAGGATACAACATTCATAGTAAGGAAACACATTTTTTTCACTTTACATGGCATTAAGACCATACAAATGTGGACTCTTAATATTTGCAAATCAACCCCATGGGCTCTTTTATATTTCAAATTTTGCATCTAATTTTGTATCAAATTTTTTATATACAAAATTTGGCATCTAAATATGCACATTACATTCAATTGTTGTTTTTGTATACAAAATTTGGCATCTAAATATGTACATTACATTCAATTGTTGTTTTTATATACAAAATTTTACATCTAAATATGCACATTACATTCGATTGTTGGTTTTATATACAAAATTTGGCATCTAAATATGCAAATTACACAACTATATATAAAAAATAAGTGTCATTTTCACTCCAATCCCTACATTCGGAAGGCAGAAGAAAACTTAATAGATAATATAAGAAGTGTATATAGGTTTGAGAAAAAGATTATGAACATGTATAAGTAACTAAACGAACTAGAGAACGTGACTAGCATAGTGATGTTTACCATCATAAAAGATGGTCTAATCAAATGCACACCTTGGTCTTCTATATCTATCATATATATATCAAAATACATTTACAATCTACATACAAAACCAATTTTATTGGCTCAAACAAATAAAGCAAAAAACTACAATTAATTTATTGAACATTTAATTGTAATAAACATGGAAACCCTTGCAGCTTGATTTGAACTTACCTACTAAAGTGTGCCTGAAGGGTCATCTCTATGCTCGAGGGTATTCAATATTGCTTCATGATCAACAATGCTAATAGTCCAAAGTTCCTTTTTCTTTGGTTTTCCTTGATATTTCAACAACGTAACATTGGTTGCTATAACAATGTGTGAATACATGAGAATGGTTTTGTGCTTCTCATAATCTTCAAATGCAAAAATGCCATTATTTATAATCATATATGTGTGCAACCATGTTCTTGCAACAACATGTGATCCTGTTGGATATGTGAACATATCATCATCTGTTGTTAGTTGTGAAAGTTTTTGCTTTCCTCATACACAATGTGCTAACCAGTAATCCGATCTCTCATCATTCCCTTATGGTGCAACCAATCCAAACACATGTCTTGGCTATAGAAGATCTGAAAGATGGTCATAGTCAAGTGAACAATCCATGTCATCATTTATTATAGAGACTATGAGAGATAAAGGAGTAAGATAATGTGGAACCCATGTATCAACCCACTCACTTGACTCACACTGATCCCAATCACACTGAAGACAACTCAGACAATAACAAGCCAACTCTTGTGTCCAAATGGTCCATGTAGTAGCATCTAAGATTTGAAATGAGTGCATTTTTTAAGAATCTTTCATAGTTTGACAATCCAACCTATCTCCTATTGTGCCCAACTCAACCAACCAAAAGAATTTGTGCACCACTGAATCAAGAGTCCCCCCCATGACAATGTTGAAGTATACCAATCAATAATAGAATGAGCATCAATGATTTCTGCACCTGAAATCCTCAGTTTCTCCTTAACTAGAGCTCTCTTTACTCATGCACCTACTCCATCATGCTCCCCTTTTCCATGGCCAGCCTAAAAAAAAATCCAAATATGAGGTACACCTCTCTCTACATGCATTCTACATAACCAATAAAATATATGAGCCTTTTTTAACTGACTTGTGTAGTTATCTGACCAAATGATATGTCTATCCATAGCAATATTATTTTCCCGCACCCACTCAAAATAATTCTCAAATCAATGTTGGACAAACTCAGATGAGTGTGATCTATCATCACTCATATAAAAATGGTACTCTCTAATTATCTTCTGGTCATCTTCTATACTATCAAGGGAATGTCTATATGTTATGTGCACAAAAATAGAAACCTGAATAGAATTGTAATATTGAGCTTGCAACTCATTTTGGGGCTGCAATGTATAGTTCTCTGCAAAGTCAACAACTGATATAATAGTGCCAATTGGGAAAGTATCCTTACACATCCTAAATTTTTGATCCAACCACTGAGACCTGTGACTATGCCTTGCATACTTGTAAAAAAGATTCTTCGTGAAATTTGAAAAAAAATCAGCTACATTGCATTCTTTAGTAACCAACTCATATCTAGAGCCTTCACCTCCACTTTTTAATGTATATTTAATGGTTTCATATACCTTTTTGTGGATAATTGTCTTTCCAAAATCATGTTCGCAGCCCTCATGAAAACATTCAACAAAATTCAGTAGCCCACCACACTCTGAGCACTTCTCATTTAAGAAATATTTTCTATAAAAGAAACATCCATCATCTCTAGGACATAAAAAATGATCTAGCAAGTCTCTTGATGATTTTGGAAGAACACTTGCACCACACTCCTCCAACATTTCACTACTATGCAAAGTAGAATGAATGGATCATAACAATTCATGGTGCATTGAAAACTCCACATGATATTTGCAATAACAAGTATTTCAAATCTTAAGAGGCACACAAAAAAAAGGCTTCAGGGCTTCAAAAGCTCTTTGTGATATTTGCAAGGTTGTATGTGTCTCACAAAATTTTATGAAAAATATTGTTTGACACACCTCCAAATAATGTTTGGGATGTGGGGTGCGGTCTCGAATGCCAATTCTCAACTTCAAGACATCGTTCACATTTGGTGACACTCTTGAGTTAGATTGCCAAAATAATTAAATTTGATCCTTCACAGCATCGGTAAGCTTCTTATCACAACGTGAAAGTCTCCCACTATAATCCCATGTATCATTTTGAAGAGGATCATCAAATCTTTCTCTTCTTGCAAGTGCTCTGTCCAAAGTTTTATGATTTAGATTCAAGTCAACACAAGTTTGTCTCATCAAATGAGCCTTTCTCAAATTATGACTTACTAAAGGGATTGTAATAACACTCCTAGCAGCTCTCTTATCTTTTTCCTTGGTAGTCTTCCCAATGGAATTGAGAGCACAAAAAAGATTTCTCACAATAATAGCATTCTGCTCCTTTTTCTTGTTCATAGTAATCTTCAATTTGACTAGTATACGTCTCATCTTCTACATCTTTAACAATTGCACAAAAATTTGACATTTCTCAACCAACATCTTGTGGCTAAAAAATTGATCAAAAAGTTTTGAAACCCACAACCGAATGGTTCTTTCTGATCTCTTTCCATCGAAATTGCTCATTATGTTCTCATCAATTTCAAGTAACCATTTAGTTCTTCTTGAAGGTCTCAGTTTTGAAGTTTGTCTTTCTTTCTCTGAAGTTACTTCATTTCTCATATAATTTGGAGATGTGTAACATTGATTTGGTTCTTCTGCACCATTATCATTTTCAATTCCTTCATATTCAATCAGTGGATTGTTATTGACAATGTCCACACTTCCATTGGCCACATCTACATGTTCATTTTCAAAACCTACATTTTCATCTTCAAAATCATGTTCTTCACTTGAAGCCACATTCAAAGGTGGGTCTATGCCAACATCTTCATCAATATTTAACATACCTTGTCTCTTGTTCTGATGGGAAACCCTATCCATTTCTCTATACACTTCAACATCTTCATTTGTGAGTCTCCTCTTTCATATATACATTCAATGACTACTACTCCCCATAGTAAGACCAAAAAGGTGATGCAAATACCTTCGGCAATAGAGAAAATCCAACCAAAAAGTAGATTTTTGTCTTCTCTAGAGACAAAACGTGATTCACTACAACTCAAATCCCATAATTCAACTAAAAAACATGACTCTCTGGAGGGACCCAGAGAATATTGTTTTTACATTTTATCAGTAAAAAGAATCAGATATCTGATATCTCCTGCCAAAATTTTTCCAAAATCTCTCTCTCTCTCTCTCTCTCTCTCTCTCTCTCTCTCTCTCTCTCTCTCTCTCTCTCTCTCTCTCTCTCTCTCTCTCTCTCTCTCTCTCTCTCTCTCCCCTTCCCCTTCTCTCTCTCTCTCTCTCTCTCTCTCTCTCTCTCTCTCTCTCTCTCTCTCTTCCTAACTTTCCTATTGTTGTTCAAGGCTCTATTTTTTTAAGATCCATATGGAAAGCCTGGGATCATGTTAGGAAGCATATTACTAAAAAGGAATGCCATGATGATAAGAATCTATATGGTGAAAGATCCATCTAGTGGAACTTACACTTGTCCGACAAACCCCTTGCCCTCTCCCAAGGATGCTCTAGTAGGCACTAGTCTAATATGGGCATCTCTCAGTTGGCTGACCTCTTCGAGCATGACAAGATTATCAGCTGGGATGAGCTTAGGAACAAACTTGATATCCTGGCATCCCAGAAGAAGATATATAATATGATTCTTAAAGCTTCTAAGGACCTGCCTACTGCCTGTCATGTGGACTCTCATAGATACTTAAAATGTAAATGGCCAAATGGGGTCATTATATCCAAAATCAAAGCTAAAAATATATACAATATTATTGGGTATAATGAGACCATCATTGACCATGTTAACTTTGTTTGGTACTCCACCCTTGACAACAACTCTTGGAAGAAGTATTTTGATATTTTATGGAAAGGTACTATTGAACCAAAAATTAAATTTTTTAAATGGCTAGTTATTCTTGACAGACTCCTGATTAGAAAAGATGTTTCCTAATTGATTATTGTAGCTTGTGCAAACTTCTTGAGTCTGGTAGGAACATTCTTTTTTAATACATTTTTGCTAAGGAAATTTGGAATACGTTTGGTATCACTTATCCAATGAATGTGAATATCATTGAAATTATCACTGGGAACATTAGTGGTCTTAAAAAAGATGCTAATCTCTTTTGGAATATTCTCTCTTTTAATGTTCTTTGGCAGATTTGGAAGTGTAGGAACGAGGAAAGGTATCAGAACAACCCTAGGTTTCTTACTGAGTCTTTTCAAAAGCTCACTTATTTTAAAATTTTCATGCAATTCCACACAACTATGATGATGGACAAAGAGAAGCTTAAGAGGTTCCTAATAGATGATTATGCCACCTTCTTCATCTATAAGTTGAAGCATGGCTACAATTGGAGAAGAAATATGGATGGTCTTTAGATGTTTGAGAGGACCTGCAAGAAACTCAACTAGGAGATTAAAAGGAACATCAAGTCAAAAAAGGACCAGATCTTCATGTTATCACAAATCCAGGGGAGGAAAAGTATTGTGTGGATGGAGGGTTCTATGGGATCTTGGGTTGACACCCATGATGATATCTTACACTAGTTTTTTGATCTATTTATGCTATATGAGATTAGAAATTTGCAGCATGTACATTTTGATGTAATCTCCTTTTTGTGAGGCTGGGCCTCTTTTTCTATACTCTCTATTGTAACTGAACTGGTTCTTTTTTGTTTTTTATCCCCTTATATCTAATATAAAACAAATTATATCATATTATTTTTAATTAAAAGAAAAGTAGTTTTGAAGAGACCAGAAATCCTTAACAAAAAAAAAATCAATTAGGTAGAGATTTTCTAGGTAAATTTTGTGTTTATATGTTTATGAAATCATTTCTTTGTTTTTTACTAATTATTGGTTCCATTAATTATGATTTGAGAGAGATTTGTTAAATATTTAATTGTGTTGATTCAACCCCCTCTTAGCACCTAGGAGTGTTAACAAAGGTAGCATGTAGGACATTAAATTATGTCAGCACATTCTCCATAATGTCCATAAACTTCACCAAAAACATCACACATTATAGAAAGGACTTAAGAACCATTAGTTGTCCCCCAAAGGATAAAATAGTTAACCGTGTTAGCAAAAAGATTTCAATAACAAAATGTGAACCTCCAAAATAGTTTTGAGATGAAAACAAATTATCACCCAAAAATACATAGCTACATTATCAAGTGATAAAAATAAAACACCTAGTGGAGATGAATGTAAAGCATTCCAATACACAACTACTCTACTTTTTTCTAGCAAATAGGTGATGCATTGCTTGGTGTATATATACATTACCTTGTTGCCGACCTTGTAAGGTATGTGATAGCATGTGAATTTTTTTCAGAAGTAGTATAAGATGTGTTCATATTTCTATAGTGTTATATTGTGGTGATTGATCAGGGAAGTTACTGTACACTTCTTTTTTTTCTTTTTTTCTTTTTTTTTTGGGGGGGGGGGACATTTATTGGCTATTTTGGGCCGGCTTTTTTGTAACCCTAAAGTGGAAAAAATAAGCTTGTATAAAATTGCTCAGGGTTAGGGATTTTATTATGATGTATGTTTTTGTAGTTTCTTGAGGCAGTATTGAGTTGTAAGGGATTGTGGATTGTAATCAGGTTGTAATCACTAGATAATAATAATATTGGAATCATTGTTGGTGGATGTAGCCCAAGGATTGGGTGAACCACATTAAATATTTGTGTCTTTTGTTCTCTTTTGTGTTTTTTATTATTTTTTGATATTGGTTATATTTGCATGTAACTGTTATTTTTGTCTTGTTAATCCTAACAAGTGGTATCAGAGTGAGGTTTTTTTTTTAGTTATCCTCTACAGGAAGATCTCATGGTTGAGTGGGAGAAATGGAAGATGGGGGTAGGCTGAAGGTTAACAAGTTTAATGGGTAGAACTTTTAGTTATTGAAAATGCAAATGGAGGACTATCTCTATCAAAAGGATCTATGGCAGCCATTGGAAGGAAAATCCAAGAAACCATCAATAATGACTGATGAGGACTGGAATATTCTTGATGGAAAGGAACTTGGTAGTATTTGATTATGCTAAGCATAATCGGTGGCATTCAATATTATAGAAGAAAAGACAGATGAAGATTTGATGCAAACCCTAGAGAAGTTGTATGAAAAGCCCTCTGCTTCTAACAAGGTATTTCTCATGAAGTGTTTGTTTAATATGAAGATGGCACAAGGTGGATCTATTACTAATCATTTGAATGAGTTTAATACAGTTACCAATCAATTATCTTATGAAAATGTTATTTTTGATGAAGAAATTAGGGCTCTCTTGATTTTGTGTTCTTTGTTTGAAAGCTGGAATGGCTTAGTAATGGTTGTTAGTAACTCTATTTCTAGTTCTAATACCCTAAAATTTGATGATGTTATTGGTGTAATTTTGAGTGAGGAAACTTGTAGGAAAAGCTCAAGTGGATCTACATTTGAAAGTGTCTTGAATGCACAAAGCAGAGGTAGAACGAATGAGAGAGGAAACAATTCTAGAAATCGTGGGAAATCAAGAGGAAAATAAAAGGGAAAGAAGTCTAAATCAAAAGGACCAAATGATTACTGGTACTGTGGGAAACTAGATCATAAGAAGAAAGATTGTTGGTATCAGAAGAATAAAGAAGGAGACAAACAAGGAGTCAAATGTGGTAAGTAATAAATTTGAAGAGGATGCTTTGATTCTTTCTTTAGAAAGTATTGTTGATTCATAGGTTTTAGATTCTGGGGATTCATTTCATGCTACACCCCATAGAGGTTATTTTCTTGATAATGTCCAAGGGGATTTTGGGCTAGTTTATTTGGGAGATAATGAACCATGTCATATTGTTGGAAAGGGGAAAATTAAGATTAAGTTGCAAAATGGGAATCATTGGCTACTACAAGAGGTAAGACATGTTCCAAGGTTGAGTAAGAATTTGATTTCAATAGGGCAATTGGGTGATGAGGGTTGCACAAATACTTTTAATGATAGAAATTGCAAGGTTTCAAAAGGTTCCTTAGTAGTAGCAAAAGGTGTGAAAGTAGGCACCTTATATCTTTGTACAAATCATATTGTTCCTTCTACTTTAATTGTTTCAGAGAAAAATGAATGTTCAGGAATAGTTGTTGTAGTTGAGCAGGAAGAACATCAAACAATTGTTGTAGATTCTAACACAACACTTTGGCACAACAAACTTGGGTAGATGAGTGAAAAAGGTATGAAATTAATTCATTCAAAGAAAGTTTAATCTCGTCTAAAATGTGTCAATATGGATTGATGTGAAAGTTGTGTACATGTATGGAAAACAAAAGAGAGTTAGTTTTGGGAAGAGTGGGAACAAAAAGAAAAATGAAAAATTAGAGCTTGTGCATACAAATGTATGGGGAACAACTTAGGTATCTTCCCTTGGTGGCTCTATGTATTATGTTAGATTTATATATGATGCAACAAGAAAATTATGGATTTATTTTCTTAGACATAAATTTGATGTATTTGAAACTTTTAAGAAATGGAAATGCTTTGTTGAGAGTGAGACTAGTAAAAGGCTAAAATGTCTCAGATATAATAATGGTGAGTATTGCAACACATAATTTGAAGATTATTGTTCCTCTAATGGTATTCCTAGGCAGAAAACTGTACCAAGGACTCCACAAGAAAATGGAGTGGTTGAACACATGAATAGGACAATAATAGAGCATGCAAGGAGTATGAGGTTTCATGCTATGCTTCCCTTAACCATCTGGGTAGAGGTTATTAATATATCTATTTATTTAATCAATAGAGGTCCCTTTACTCCTTTGGACTTTGGTATTCCAAATGAAGCATGGACTAGTCAGAAGGTGAGTTATTATTTTCTCAAAACTTTTGGTTGTGAAGCATTTTCACATATAGATTCTGAAAATAGAACCAAGCTCGAAGCCAAGTCAAAGAAATGTATATTTTTTGGATATGGCATTGATGGATTTGGTTATAGGCTTTGGGATTTTGAAAATCATAAAATTGTAAGAAGTAGGGATGTCATATTCAATGAGAAATTTTTGTAGAAAGATTTTTTTCAGTAGCATGAGAAGAAAGAAAATGATTATGTAGTACTAGATGATACTCAAAAAGATGATGTTCCAGTAGTTCCTTATGCTCCACAACAACAACAACAACAAATACCACACACCCTAGTGAATCTTAGATAGTCAACAAGGCTATGTAGACCTCCGGATAGATTTTCTCCCTCTTTGTATCCTATTTTATTACTAGATGTTGGTGAACCTGAATGTTATAATGAAGTTGTGCATGTGGATACAAAGCTTCAATGGGAGTCTGCAATGATAGATGAAATGGAATCTTTGCTGAAAAATCAAATATGAGATTTATGTAAGTTACTTGTAGGTAAAAGGGATTTATAGAATAAATAGGTTTATATGATAAAAAGAAGAGGATAGAGGTAAGAAAATATTTAAAGCCAGGTTAGTTGCAAAAGGATTTTCACAGAAAAGGGTATTGATTTTGATGAAATATTTTTTCCAGTTGTTAAAATGACTTCTATTCATACTTTTTTAAGTATTGTAGCTATTGAAGATTTTCATTTAGAGTAGCTTGATGTTAAAGAAACTTTTCTTCATGATGGTTTGGATGAAGAAATATATATGGTACAACCAAAAGGATTTGAGGTCAAGGGTAAGGAGAATCTAGTGTGCAGATTGCAAAAAAGTTTATATGGCTTGAAGCAAGCACCTCGGCAATGGTATATTAAATTTGATACTTTTATGAATGAGCATGGATACACTCAGTGTCATTCTAACCATTGTGTTTATTTTAAGAGGTTGGATGATGATAGCTACATTATTTTATGTTTATATGTTGATGATATGCTTGTAGTTGGGTATAACATGGATCATATTAAGGGGTTGAAACAATAGTTGGCACATTCATTTTCTATGAAGGATTTAGGGACAACAAAACAAATCCTTGGTATGAAAATTTGTAGAGATAGGAAAAATTAGAAATTGAGTTTATCTCGGGTTGACTATATTGAGAAGGTGTTGTAACATTTCTCTATGGAGAATGCCAAAGCTGTTAGCACACCTTAACCTGGTCATTTGAAATTGACTATGGAGATGTGTCCTAAGACACCAGAAGAGGAGGCTAAAATGTCCAAGGTACCTTATGCTTCAGCTTTAGGGAGATTAATGTATGCTATGGTATGTACTAGGCTAGATATTGCACATGTAGTGGGAGTCGTTAGTAGGTATATGGGTCACCCTGGGATTGAGCATTGTAATACAGTCAAATGGATTCTTAGATATTTGAGAGGTACATCTTGTAAGTGTTTACACTTTGAGGGATCTACTACTACTGTACAAGGCTATGTTGACTCAAATTTGGTAGGAGATATATAGTAGGTTGAATACTATAGGCTATGTATTTATTGTTGGTGGGACAACAGTGAGTTGGATTTCTTGGTTACAAAAGGTGAATGCTTTATCCACTATAGAGATAGAGTATGTTGCTTCTACAGAGGCATCCAAGGAGATGATATGGCTTCAATTCTTCATGGAAGAATTGGGACATCCATAGAGGGATAATTATCTATATATAGATAGCCAAAGTGCCATTCATCTTTCAAAGAATTCTTCTTTGCACTCAAAGACAAAATACATACAGTTATGATATCATTTCATTCTATCTATTTTAGATGATGGGAAGTTAAAGCTAGAAAAGATTCATACCGATGATAATCTAGTAGATATGTTTACAAAGGTAGTAATAAGGGAGAAGTTGAACTCTTGTTCAGCTTCGATTGGCCTATTAGAATGAATAGAATAAAGAAATAGTTGAGTCTAGGGTGGTTTGGATCTAGTTGGAGCTTCACAGGGTAGCGGTTCTACCACATGATTAGTCTCCAAGTGGGAGATTGTTGTTTTTATGGAGTTTGATCAATCCCCAAGTGGGACATTGTTATATTATGGTGATTGATAAGGGAAGTACTGTACACTTTTCTCCCTCCCTTGTCAACTTTTTGGGGGGAACCTTCATTGGCTATTTTTGACATAGACCAAGGTAGGGAGGATCCAATTAAGGGTAGTCCAACCTTGCAGCTTTAGAATTACATAGTAGAAAACTCAACACAACAAGAGGTTTTAATTCAATTTTCATTAACATGCTCGACTTCAAAGCCTTCTGGGTTAAGGCCAATTACAATAAAAAACAAGTTCTTCAAGATCCAAACAGATCCAATACAATCTTAGCTAGTTCAGCTTTGAAAATAATTAACAACTGATGGAAACCCTAAGGAAGATCTAAACTTGAGCTCGCAAGCCTCCAAGAAATCCCCTTGTCTCCAAGCCTCAACTCCTAGCTCTTCTATTACAAACTATTAGAAATAATCTAATTTGCAAGATCATGCAAGATCTTTTCCACAACTTCACCAATGTCTATCTTCCCAGACTTCTATATCTGATACCCTAGATCTGCTCCTAAAAAAACTACTCCAAACACCCCTTAAATACTAATCATCATCCAGAAGTTGGTTGGATGAAACTATGAACTCCTACAAAAAAATATTAAATGTCATACATGTCAGCTTCCAAATAGCCTTACAAACATTTAATTCAACATATCGGCCTATAACAATAGCTACCAACAATAATTGTACCAAGTTTGCCCAAGAAATCACACAGAACTCTAGTCGGTAAGCTAGAACTACCAAACAACATAGAAACAACCAAGCATGCCAAGCATCACCAAGCACCAATGTCGACCGAGCATCACAGACATTGCCAAGTAATAGTTTCACTGAACGCAAGAAGTTTCACTGAGTTCCTTCAGCGACCAAGCTTCCTTCAATAACTGAGATCATCGGTTAAGGCTGCAACTGAGTAATGCTAACCAAATAAAAAACTACCCATGCAATTTCACTGAGGACCAAGAATGCCCCTGCATCAATTTTGTGATGACTTTTTTGTAACCCTAAAGCAAAAAAAATATTCTTGTATAAAATTGCTTAGGGTAAGGGATTTCATTATGATGTATGTTTTAGTAGCTTCTTATGGTGGTATAGAGTTGTAAGGGATTGCGGATTTTAATCAGGTTGTAATCACTGGATAATAATAATATTGGACACATTGTTGGTGGATGTAGCCTAGGGATTGGGTGAACCACATTAAATCTTTGTGCCTTGTGTTCTCTTCTATCTGGTTTATTATTTTCTAATATTGGTTATATTTGCATGTAACTATTATTTATATCTTCTTAATCCTAACATATAGGTCCTCTTTATCTCTTGGATTAGACCTCCAACAAAAAATATATTTTGGTGGTTGACTTTATAGGACTTATGTTTTTCCCTTACTTTGTCCAAGATAATTGATGTTTGCAATGAAGATGATGGTATTTATAGAAGATCAACTTAATGATGAAAAGTGTGTAAGAGTGTCTGGATCCAATTGAAAACTACAGATGAAGTGTCATGGTTGTGTGGTAGAAATAGTGGGTGGTGATGGTATTGTAAAGTTTGTCACTTAAGATAGAGATTCAAGCATACCTTCATTTTTAGAGATTTAATAGAGGTAGTGTGTTGAACGACTCTCCAACTTGATTGATATATTCATGTTCCTTACATGGAGATATTGTGTCATCCTTACAAGTTATGTTTCAATCTACAAGACTTTTTGTATCTTTTCCTAGGGTAGTGTGTCTTAGCCTGCAATTTTATAGAGCATAGTGCTTCCGCGGAAATGACTGTAAATCAAACATGTTAATGCTTATTTCATATATTATAAATTAACTCTCACTGTAGTTTTCTTCTCCTTAGGATTTCCACATAAATCTATTGTTCCCTTGTGCATGGTGTTCAATTATTTATCTTCTTTATACTGCTACACAAAAATAAATAATCAACTATGAATCTAGCTTAGAATTTAAAATATTATGATTATATATTGATTCACCCCTTGCCTCACCTCCCTCTTAGTCTTCAGGTGAATAAAAACACAAAGAAGAAGATAGATTTGAGATAATTAGGGGTGGATATTACCTTGAAATACATGGACCTTGTAGATTCAAGAATGTCAAGGCATAGAAGGAAGATAAGTGAAGTATGAACACATGTAGGCAAGTTTAGGGATGTCAAAATAGAGAATGGAGATTCTTTAAAACAATTCAATAGACACTGATGATGATAGGGAGACAGGATGAACTAATCACTAGTTCATGCTTCTAGTCTTCCTCTGAGACTTGTAGTGTCTTCCAAGATCACCTACTAGACCTATAGGATCATCACTCTTCTTTTTATCCCCCAATCCAAGCCCCACTCTTCTATCTTATACAAACTCCAATCTTTTCCATCTTCTAAGTCCTCATACTTGGTGAGGAACACTCTAGCTTCCTTAGCTTTCTCTAAGGTCTAACTGCTCAAATCTCTCCAAGATTCTTGCAGGGTCATGGATATTTTACAAAACCTCCCAATACACTCTTTCCAATGCCTAAGACAATCCCACGCATTGATCTTCCTTACCGATTTCAATATTTGGCACCAAAATAGGGCTACAAGGAAAGTGCCCCAATTAGCCCTCCTACTCTAAGAAATCAGGGAATAACTCAAAATCCCTCCATTAACCACTTCTAACTTTCTTCATATACTCCTATTCATTCATCTAGGTCTCAAGTATTTTCAAGGTCTAAGGCCTCCAAATGGCCATATAGTACTCTAACTTAATTTGAGGGTTTTCAAGGGTTTCTAGGCCTTTTCTAGGTCTATCTAAATTGTATCTTGGTTTGATGCCTTCCAAGATTGGTGTAATATTTTCATTCTTACCAAGGGACCTTAACACATCCCTCTATCCACTCCATGCCTGCATTCAGCCATATCTTCACAATCTTATATTCTTGAAGCTCTGCAACTTCACTCTTCCCTAACCGGGCAACCACTGGCTCGCCTAGGGAAAGAGGTTAAAATTGACTCCATTTCTTTTGAGGGCCATTCCTCCTACATGAGACAAGTACATTATGTAAACTCACTATCCCCAAAAGGTCATACTATTTCTATGGTGGGATAGTGAGCTACATGTTTCACAATGCCAATTGCCTAGTTTAGGACAGAGAACTGGCAAAACAAAAGTATTTACAAAAATTTGAAATAAAAATCATAGACACCTAAAATAGTAAAATAAAAACACTCCACAAAGACTAAATTACAATGCTAAATAATTACAATAATAATATTAACACAATAGAGCTTCCATTAACTCTTTGTCAAGCTTTTACACATATAGACTAGCTTCTTCAGCACACTGTCTGTACATAAATCACACACTTATGGAAATATTAGGGTTTATAAGGCTTATATTTGGTCTCTTAGGTCTTTAGGCTTCATGATTAGGTTTGGCATCAGACCGAAGGTCAATTCCACCATTTTAGAAGGTGGTTACAAAATGTTGTCGAGCAACATTGAAAAATTGTAAAGTTCCACTTTGCAACTTTTACATCTTTTGTCACATAGGCTATTTCTTGGCTTCCCAAGGCTAATGAGTCCTCCTAGGTGATTCCTATGTGTTGAATGCTTAAATCCAACTCAAAATAACTTCAAAAAGTCCTTAAACAACCACTGATATCATAGCATGACTTCATCTCATGAAGTGACCAACTAGCCAAAGACCTATCCAAAATGACTTATAGGACCTCTAACCTTCTAACTAACATTGCCAATCACACAAACTAGTCCTCAGACCCTTAGTGCATTTAAAAATCTCACTAAGAGCATGCCACAACAAAATTTCTAATGGTGAGGGCCCCATGCTATTTTGGTGCCCCTACACCATACTACCCACCTGAAAAGCTATGTCCCCTTTGGAGACAAGAGTTGAGGATCCAATCCCTTGAGTTTGAACTAGTTCTCAGGGATCCAAGTGGCCTCTAATTTTCATTTTTCCTTCCACTTTATTAGGTGTTCTTTATAAGTACCCTACCTGGTCTTTGCTTGAATCCAAGAGTCTAGTATCCTCTCTGCTTGTAGTTTGGTTTTAGGAGGCATAGCTACTGCTTGTGCTTCTTCTTTATCCTCCTCCACATTTTGATCCATTTCAGTAAGGGGTCCCCTCTACTTGACTAGGCCTACCACATTGAAAATGGGAGAGATAGCTAGATCATCAAGAAGCTCAACTTTGTAAGCATTATGCCCATACTTAGCTAGTATAGGGCATGGACCAATTCTCCTCATTTGAAGCTTTGTGGGAACTCCTTTTTCCATTCTTTCTTTGTTTAGGTGGACCATGACCAAGTCCCCCACACCAAAATGTAATTCTCTTCTCTTGAGATCAACTTTATCCTTCAACTTCTTGGTGTTTTCAATGAGGGCCTGTTTTACTTGGTCATGTACCTTTTTCATAGACTGACTAAAATCCTCAGCATAGCCACTATTAGGAACTTGATTTCCCAAATTTCTTAGTTCACATACACCCCTAGGATGTATCCCATATACAATTTCAAATGGAATTTTACCAGTAGTTCTATTAATGCTATCATTATATGCAAATTATGCTTGGTGAATGACTAAATCCCAAGTTAAACCATATTCCTTGGTTAAAAACCTCAACAAATTACCAAGTTTTCTATTGACCACCTTTGTTTGGCCATCAATCTGAGGGTGGTAAGCTGAACTAAATACTAGATTGGTTCATATCCTTTTCCATAAGGACCTCCAAAAGTGTCCCATAAATTTGCTATCCCTATCAGAGACAATGCTAGGATGTATCCCATATACAATTTCAAAGGGACTTTTACTAGTAGTTTTGTTAATGCTGTCATTATATGAAAATTCTTCTTGGTGAATGACTAAATCCCAAGTTAAACCATATTCCTTGGTTAAACACCTCAAAAAATTACCAAGTGTTCTATTGACCACCTTAGTTTGGCCATTAATCTGAGGGTGGTAAGCTGAACTAAATGCTAGATTGGTTCCTAGCCTTTTCCATAAGGACCTCCAAAAGTGTCCCATAAATTTTCTATCCCTGTCAGAGACAATGCTACTTGGCAAGCCATCAATCCTCACAACCTCTTTGAAAAATAAATAAGCAATATGACTTGCATCATGAGTAACTTTACATGGGATAAAATGACTCATTTTACTGAATCTATTGACTACCACATAAATGGTATCAAATCCACTCTTTGGCCTAGGCAAAACAACCACAAAATCCATACTTACACATTCCCATGGTCTTCTTCATATTGGAAGAGGCTAATAAAACCCTGCATTGGTAGAAGTTCCCTTTTCTCTTTGACATATGATGCATTTCTCTACATAAGTTCAAACATCTCTCTACATTTTAGGCCAATAGTAGTACCTTTGGACCAACTCTAAGGTCTTTTTCAAGCCAAAATGGCCACTCAAACTTCCATTATGTTTTTCTTGGATGAGGTTCTCCCTCATGGACCCTCTAGGAACACACAATTGTCCTCCTTTAAAGAGTAATCCATTCTACAATGTAAACTCTACAAACAAACCATGAAAGTGGTTAAAATGGTCTTGACACACCTTGTATGCCTCTGCAAAATCTTCATCTATTTGATATAGCTCCTTGAAGTTATCCACTCCTATGCTTTGTATTTGGATTTCTTGAACAGTGAGTAGCCTTCTACTCAAAGCATCTGCTACCTTATTTAGCTGCCCCTTCTTGTGTTTTATGGTGAAGGTATATGACTACAAGTAATCCACCCACTTTACATGCCTATGACTCAACTTGTCTTGGGAGTTGAGGAAGCTCAAAGCTTGGTTATTAGTGAACACTACAAATTCCTTAGGCAAAAGATAATGCCTCCATTTCCTAATGGATTGAATAAGGGCATATAATTCTAAGTCATAGGAAGAGTAATTTTATTTTTCTGCATTTAGCATCTCACTAAAGAAATCCATTGGTCTATTGCTTTGGCTTAAAACCCCTCCTACTACTATATTACTAGCATCACACTCTATGGTAAAGAGTTCATCAAAAGTTGGCAACCTTAGGATAGGCTTAGTAGCTACCTCATTCTTCAATGTTTCAAATCCCTTATCTACTGCCGATGTCCACACAAATTTGGTTTTTAATCCACCTTTTATGGTATCCATCATGGGAGCACATATCCCACTAAAGTTCCTAATGAACTTCCTATAGCATTGGGCTAGGCTATGAAAACTCCTAACTTCACTTGCATTCTCAGGAGTTGGCCAACATAGTATGACTGCAACCTTAGATTCATCCATCTTGAGATCTTCTTGAGATAGAACAAAGCCCAAATAGACTAGTTCCTACTTCATGATGTCACACTTATCTAGATTGATGGTTAGGTGTTCATCTTTCAACTTGGATAACATAGCCTTGATATGCATTAAGTGTTCCTCTTTAGTCATACTAAAAATTGAAATATCATCCAAAAGACTACCACAAACTTACCTGTGAAGTCTTTCAACACCTCATTCATGAGCCTCATGAATGTTCTTAGAGCATTGGAGAGGCCAAATGGCATAACTAGCCATTCATAGAGTCCTTCAGTGGTTTTGAAATTTGTTTCCCACTCATCTCCCTCTTTTACTTTGATTTGGTGATAGCCACTTTTAAGGTCTATCTTGGTGTAGTATTTAGCCCCTCCTAAGCAGTCCATTAAGTCTTCAATCCTAGGTATTGTGAACCTATACTAGATTGTAATCTTGTTGATGGCTCTGGAGTCTGTACACAACCTCCATGTTCCTCCTTTTTTGGGTACCAAAATAGTAGGCACAACACATGGGCTGATGCTCTTCCTTATCAACCCTTGGTCCATCAACTCTTGCACTTGCCTTGTAACTTCTTTGTTCTATTCAGGAGTCAACTTGTAAGGTGCTTTGTTTGGTAATGATGCCCCTGGAATCAAGTCTATTTGGTAACTGATTTCTCTCTTGGGTGGCAGGGTTGTAGGTGTACCATCTGATATAATCTCCTTGAACTCCTTCAAGATCTCCTACACTTCATGAGGTATGTCTTCCTTCTTACTATCTGCTTCATCCTTGGGTTTTACCACAATGGCATATCCCACTCCTTCTTCTTTCTCAAGATTTTTCATGAACTCCTTCCCTTTCAACATAAACACATTAGGTCCACTTCCTTGACTCTCTAATTCAAGAAGTGACTGAATTTTATAGCTCACTCCATCCTTTATGAAGGTGTATGAGTTTTTTTCACCATTATGCATGGCCTTCCTATCAAACTTCCATGGCCTACCTAACAATAGGTGACATGCATCCATTGGAAAAACATCACACAAAGCTTGTCTTTATACCCTCCTATGGTGAACTTGATCCATGCTTGTTCATTAACCAAGACATGTTGTCCCTTATTTAACTAGGTGACTTTATAGGGAGTACTATGAAGTATCTTGGGGATCTTGAGTTTAGTTATGGCTTCTTTTGAAATGATTTTATCAGTAGACCTTGATTCTATGATAACCTTGTAAACTTTCCCCATAATCTTACACCTTACCTTGAAGAGTGACCTCCTTTGCTTGGGCTCCTCCTTGATTGGTTCCCTAATCAGTATTCTCTTCACCATCAAATTATCACCACTCTCTAAATCCAATTGGATATTAGGAGACTTCACACTTGAAGTATCTTCATGCACATATGCCACTTTCTTATCTCCTTGTGATGTTGATCCCTTTTTAGGACATCTATAGGCTGGGTGGCCCAATTGTTGACAGTGATAACACTTCATGGTAGAAAAATAGGATGGTCCCCTTCCTCCTAGTGATCTACCTCTTCCTCCAAATCCTCTACCTCTACTTGAACTAGCTCTTTGAATGGTTTTTCCACTTTTTTCAGTCAACTTAGACTCACCTTGGGGTCTGCTATCATTGCTTCTACCTCCATAGCTTCCCCTATGTCCTGTGCCATCTCTACCTCTTCCTCTATTCTTTGAGGTCTTGTCCTGCTTCCTCTTTCCTTTCTCTTCTACCTTTAGAGCTATTTGGTAGCATTGATGGACTATTTTAGGAGTGACAAGACTCATGTCTTCTTGGATGGACCACTTAAGACCATTCAAATATCTTGACAATCTTATGCTCTCATCCTCTACTACCTTGGACCTTAAGCATAGTTTTTGAAATTCTTTAGTGTAGGAGTGTACATCCATCTCCTTCTACCTAAGATTCTTCCTTATTTGATGTAGTTATATTTCATAGTCATTAGGGACATAAGATTTCTTGATTTTAGCCACCATCCCTTTCCAAGTGACTATGGGGCTCCTTCCTTCCTTCTCTCTTTCAGTTTGGACAAATTTCCACTAGGTTAAGGCTAAGTCTCTCAACCTTGACTTTTCCACCTTAAATTTTTTAGCATCAGAGACACCATCACATTCAAAATAGTTCTTCATTATTTCTATCCAATCCATGATTAGATCTGGATCCATTTTTCCATTGAACAGAGGAATACCTTCTAAAGCCTTGCTATTGATTTCCTTAAGTGTCTTGAAGAAAGGTTCCTCTGGTATGATAGGGTCTGGTATTGGAGCTTCTTCCTCCAAATCAATCTCCTTTTCTTTGGCTTCTTGCTCTTCTTTTTATTCCATCCTTTCCTTGACTTTATCTGCTTTGTCTTGGACATCATTCAACAACTGTTCTAATTGTGCTAGTCTCTCTCTCAACAACTTGTTGTCCTCCTCTTTCTCTTCAAATTTCTTGGCCAATTCTTTATTGGTCACCATTTTTCTATATCCACTAGATTTAGTTTGTGAAACCATTCACCTTCTTGTACAATTTCTATTCCAAAACCTTTAATAGGATCTGATACCAATTGATAGGGAGAGTGGATGAACTAATCACTAGTTCATGATTATAGTCTTCCTCTGAGACTTGTGGTGTCTTCCAAGATCACCTACTAGGCCTATAGGATCATCACTCTACTTGTGATCCCCTAATCCAAGTCTCACTCTTCTATCTTGTACAAACTCCAATCTTTTCCACCTTGAGGTCCTCATACTTGGTGAGGAACACTCTAGTCTCCTTAGCTTTCTCTAAGGTCTAACTGCTCAAATCTCTACAAGATTCTTGCAAGGTCATGGAGATGTTACAAAACCTCCCAATACACTCTTCCCAATGCCTAAGACAATCCCATGCATTGATCTTCCTTACCAATTTCAAGATTTGGCACCAAAATAGGGCTACAAGGAAAGTGCCCCAATTAGCCCTCCTGCTCCGAGAACACAGGGAATAACTCAAAATCCCTCCATTAACCACTTCTAACTTTCTTCAGAGACTCCTATTCATTCATCTAGGTCTCAAGTATTTTCAAGTTCTAAGGCCTCCAAATGGTCGTACAGTACTCTAACTCAGTTTGAGGGTTTTCAAGGGTTTTTAGGCCTTTTCTAGGTCTATCTAACTTTTAGCTTGGTTTGATGCCTTCTAGGATTGGTGTAAGCTCTTCCTGCTTACCAAGGGACCTCAACACATCCCTCTATCCACTCCATGCCTACATTTAGCCATAGCTTCACAACCCTGCATTCTTGAAGCTCTGGAACTTCACTCTTCCCTAAGCGAGCAACCATTGGCTTGCCTAGGGAAAGAGGTTAAAATTGACTCCATTGATTTTGAGGGCCCTTCCTCTTGCATGAGACAAGTAAATTATGTACACTCACTATCCCAAAAGGCCATACTATTTCTATGATGGGATAGTGAGCTACATGTTTCATAATGCCAACTGTCTGGTTTAGGATAGAGAACTGGCAAAACAAAATTATTTACAAAACTTTGAAATAAAACTCACACACACCTAAACTAGTGAAAGAAAAACACTCCGAAAAGACTAAATTACAATGCCAAATAATTACAATAATAAGATTAACACAATAGAGCTTCCATTAACTCTGTGTTAAGCTTTTACAAATACATACTAGCTTCTTCCGCACACTGTCTGTACAAAAATCACACACTTATGGAAATATTAGGGTTTATCAAGCTTATATTTGGTTTCTTAGGTCTTTAGGCTTCATGATTAGATTTTTCATCTGACCAAAGGTCAATTCCACCATTTTAGGAGGTGGTTACAAAACATTGTCGAGCTACATTGAAAAATTGTAAAGTTGCACTTTGTAACTTTTACATCTTTTTACATCTTTTGTCACATAGGCTATTTCTTAGCTTCCCAAGGCTAATGACTCCTCCTAGGTGATTCCTAGGTGTTGAATGCTTGACTCCAAATCAAAATAACTTCAAAAAGTCCTTAAAAAACCACTGATATCATAGCATGACTTCATCTTAGGAAGTGACCAACTAGCCAAAGACCTATCCAAAAGGACTTATAGGACCTTTAACCTTCTAACTAACATTGCCAATCACATAAACTAGTCCTCAGACCCTTATTTAATTTACAAAGCTCACTAAGAGTATGCCACAACAAAATTAGTAATGGTGAGGGCTCCATGCTATTTAGGTGCCCCCACACCAGATGAGTCCAAAATGTGGAAGATTTACACATGTGGAAGATAGAGTGGATGGAGGGAAAATGTGTGAAAGATAAAGGGCAGAGATCATGTTTTTATATTTTCAATTATTAGTGAAGATTCAAAGGTAATTTTTAAACTATTAGTGGATGGAATAGTTTGATCAACTTTAAATTACATAAAATTAAGAAAAAAAATACATTGATTTAATAAATTAATCAAAGCAAAGGTTAGTGAAGGCTAATTAACTAAATCAACTAGTTGTAGGAATTATCTCAAATAAATATAATTTTTTTTTAAATTATCAATAATGGGGAATTGACAAGTAGGAGATATGTTCCACAAGTCAAATTTTCATATTTCTATAAACATTCAACTATGTAGTTGGGTGACCCCACAATAGTGGGTTACACTTTTTTACACATGTTGATTTTTGCTGAAAAAACACATTTTTAATAAAATTCGATGATTTAAGCCTTGAGAGGTTCCATTTGAAGGAATTAATTACAAAGGGTTATCTCAAAGCCTCTTAAATTAAAAAAAACATTAATATAATATCTATACTCATTCATGCCTACAATGGAGTCTCCTTCGCACCTATTAAAATGCTGACAAAAAATCACTTTGAACTTATCTTTTGGTAGATCAAATTAATTTATTTGAAAAACCTATCTATGTAGTAAGGTACTACTGAGAAAAATGTTTCCAATGATTATAATGTTAATATATATTAAGTTTATTATGACTTTGTATTTTTAGTTTTACTAAACATAGATATTTCACTTTATGTCGACCTCTATGTTTGACGCTTATGGAAAAATAGTAAATCAAAGAATAAAAATTCTAAAAAATATCTATGCCCTAGGTATTGAAGTTCTCTTTCTATCAAAAAAATAAAAAAGAAATTGGACAAATACACGATAAGTTATAAGCTATGTAGTCAAGGTATGTCAAAATTATGGTTTAGTTAACTTCAAACATTAATAAAATGTGAAATAATAGTGATAATATTGTCAAAAAAATTGCATGCCCTCGGTATGGATGTTACAAAAATAAATTTGAAAGAATCACATTGATATCTATTTTAAGAAAAAAGTTATGCTCTATGAAAACAATGTAACTCTTTGAAAATGATGTTTTCAGCCACATACCAGTTTTTGTGGGAGAAAGAAAAAACCATTCAACTCAATTCAAAAATAAAAATAAAAAATATATTTAGAATCTAGACAAAAAATATTAAGAGACTCTAATTTACTTCATCTTCTGATTTCAAATGGTTTAACGACAATATGCATCCGAATCCGATAGTTTTTTCTAAAATGTAGAGTTCAGTGTCTGTTTAGGCAAAAAAGTGTAACCCACTATTGTGGGTTCACCTAGTTTTGGAGTCGAAATCATTGATACATGTTTCATGAGTAGTGGTTCACAAGAACCCATCTCTCATTAGAATGAATGGAACACATAGCACGCATTGCATCTTGGTGATTCTCACAAAGGTGAAGCAACACTACTTCTCAAAATGTCACCCATCCTAGTACTCCTCCAAGTCAAGTATTTTTAACCACAAAGTTTCCTCCAAGGCTAGTCCCACTTTTCTTGAAACCCCATTTGAAAAACCTTCAAAAAGTGTTGTGCCTTATGGACCATCTATTATAAAGCCTCGTAAGTTGATCAATTGATATAAGTAGGAGATATTTTCCACAAGTCAAATTCTGATATTACTATTAGGGTTTAACTCTTTAGCTTTTGAGTTAAACTCATTGACCTGTGTTTCATGATTAGTGGTTCATAAGAGAATATCCCTCATGAGAATGAATGGAACACATAGAATTCATTGCATCTAGGTGATTTTCACAAAGATGAACCATCGGGACTTACTGGGTGGTCACCCATCCTAGAAACTCTGTGGTTAAGAACATTTGATCTAGAGTAGCATTGTCATGGATGGCCTTCCATGAAGTCTCTGGGATTCATCTCTATGAGCATCACCTAGATGCAATAAGCACTAAGTGTCTCATTCATTCTCATGAGATATGGGTTCTTGTGAACCATATTCATGAAACACTGGCTAGTGTATTTTACTCAAAAACTACAAAGTTGGATCTAGATAGAAATATCACAATATGAATACTATGGAAAATATCTCCTTATAAAGGCTTTTCACACTATTCCTAGTGATAAATTATGGCATAGAATGGAATAATTGGAGGTACCAAAAGAATATAGGGCTATTGTTCATAAACTGTACAAATAGGTTCAAGCAAAAATTAGAACTAAAGAAGGCATGTCAGAATGTTTTGGGAGTGACATTGGGGTCAAACAGGGGTGCCCTTTGTTTCCTACTCTCTTTGGCCTATACATTGATAAATTGGAAGAGTGGCTAAACAAAGCTAATGGGGGAGGTGTACAGTTGTCATGTTATGTGATAAAATTACTCCTCTATGTTGATGACCTTATACTAATTGCAAAGAGTGCACAAGATTTGAGAGAGCATTTGGAGAATCTTGAATCCTTTTGCTCGGATGTTGGGATGGAAGTCAATATTTATAAAACTAAAATCATGATCTTCTCCTTGAAAAAGAAAAAATAGCAACACACTTTCATATCAAGGGCAGCCCGTTAGAGATGGTGGAGGGGTACAAATATCTCGAAATTGACTTCCATTCTAGACTAAGTTAGGAAACATGCAAGTCAAAATGGATTTAGGGAGGATGGGAGGCCTCCTACCTTCTTCAAAATAGATGCAGGAAAGTGAAACTTTGGGACTAGAAGACTAGGAAGACCCTCTTTGGTCTTTTAGTGGTCCCGATTATTCTTTACAGATGCAAAGTTTGGGGGAACAACGTATCAAATCATAAATGGAGACAAATTGAAAGAATCCAAAAACATCTCATCACTACTAACCTCAAGGTCAAGGCAACAGTCCCATATGAGATCCTTTTGGCGGAGGTGAGTATGTTCCCAATTGAGACCTCAACAATTATCTGACTATTAGGTTATCTAAAAAAGGTGGGAAGCATGGATAAGCATTGCTGGCCTAAATTGGTGGTCGAAGAGGAGTTAGCATGTAGGTAAAGAACATGGAAGAAACAAAATAGAAAATGGTTGAGCAAATGGAACATCACCCTCTAGGAGTGTCCAAACACAAATCTAGAAGTAAAGAAATGGGTATGAGAAAAATTTAGAACTGCCATGTGGATGAATCTGATAGGAAGGAAAAAATCCTACTATGTTAAGGAATTTAATCACACACCGGATCATGGGGATAAAGCTTATTTAAGGGCCACAATTAAAGGAAAGGACAAGATTCTAATTTCTCAGTTAAGGACTAGCTCCCACCATTTACGATGTGAAACTGGTAGATGGTTGGCCCCTAAAGAAAGGTGGGAAGAGATAATTTATGCTTTATGCAACAAGTGAATGGTGGAAATAGAATGGCATTTTATTAAGGATTGTGAGGTGTATGAGGATATTCACAGTGAGTATAGGGAGGACCTACAAGTGAGCAGCGTGAAGGAACTTTTTGAATAGGCAAGATTACTCAAGACAACAAGCTTCTTAATCCAGATCCACAAAAAAAGAAACAGTTTGGAGAAATCGCAACAGGATACCTAACTTTCTTCTGGTCCCTTAGACCGTCAGTCTCGTGGATGTCATTAAAAACATTTCATTTCATTTAATTTCCTCCATGCAGTGTGCACATTCTTCTTACCTCCTTCTCATTTGTTTTAATTTTTTAGCTCTCTACATATGGTTAGTAAATAAGTCATTCTTGCATTTTTTCTAGAGCTTGTGTTGTGGCTCCTTATGGAGCCTAAGAAAGATGATGCATTCACTGCTCCATCCTCCTATTCTTCATCCCTGCAATGTGACTTCCCTAACCTTATAACTAGCTTCAATGGCTAACCCTCTGCTTCCTCGCCGAAAATGAGCTACAAGGAGACCGTCGCAAATTTTGCTCAGGTGGTGACCAACCAGGTCATGTTCTTGGCAGCCCGAGGTGACGGTGGAAAGCTTCCAATGGGTAAGATTCCCCATGATGGCCTTGGCTCCATTTTTCTTCCCCCGAATGACTATCTACTTAATGAAATTATCTTGGAAAAGAATAGACTTAAGGATTGTGCTATTATTTTGTTGTTGTTGAAACTGATAAAGTACCCCATAGAAAATTTATGGATGACTGGTTTCACAACTACTGGAATATTAAGTTAGGTTTTCGCATCTCATTTTGTAGGTAGATATAGAAGGGTCTCTTTGTTATTTTATTTGATAACCACTCGATGCAAAGTGAAGCCCTAAACAAACAATACTAGGCTGTAGGAAAAACCTCATTTTGTGCCCTTGAATGGACTCCTGAGGCCATCTCTGAAAAAGTTTTGGCACTCTCATGCCCTAGATGGCTTCTGGTTAAAAATGTGCCACCTCTTTTATGGTGTTTCATCCCCCGCATGATTGAATCTTTGGGGAAAGTCATCAGGATGGATAATTCATCTAGATTAGTTGCTAATATGGATGCTAGGGTTCTCATTTCTCTAGTTCCTCGAATTGATAGCCCTAGTATTCTTAATTTTTCAATTCAAAATGAAGTCTTCAAATGTCCTATCAAAATTTTGGGCAGTCTCAATGCCTATTTTCTATGTAAGAGGGAGGGACAGCTACGAAAAGATTGCCCCATTGTTAACAAACATAAACCTCACCCTCCTCCATCGAACCCTAGGCCTAACCCCACCTTGAATCATTCCCCTCAATCCTCCCCCATTCATGAACCCATCCTCCCTCTATTAACCCCAATCTGAATGAAATCCCCACTGAGAATAGGCCTCACTCTAAATTGCCTAAATTTTTTCCCCCTTTGGTTCACCTCACCGATGAGCAATCATTCCTCTAGCTTGGGGGTGGTGCCCAAGGCAGTGATTTCTAGCTTGTCACTAGTAAATCCAAAAAATGTTGATGAAAGAATGCCCAAAACCCAGAGAAGAATAATTCTATCAATAAAAACAAAACCCCTGATCAAGGCAAAACAAAAAAATAGGACTTCCCTCATCATCCAATGATCACCAGGGGCTCGACTAGCAAATCCCAACCTGGATCTATGCTTAAGGCTATGGTGCAAGCCATTGAAGAAGGGGTCTACCCCAACGTTGACAACATCCTTGGAGCAGGCCCTGCTAGACTGCTACTTGTTGGTTGTGGATTATTCCCTTTGATCTTCAACTTGCAGATTTACACTTTGATGGATAACTTAAATAAAAATTTGACTCTATCACCACTCCAAAGTCCACAAGGAAGAGGGCCAACTGACAAGGATCAACAATTAGATCCTTCTTCACTTTAAGCCTTAAGCTTGGGTGGGTATACCCTTGACTCACTTCTCTAAAGGAGTCACTAAATAGATATTCAAACAAGTCTTTTACAAAAAAATTGAAGGTATGATCATTTAAATTATGTGTGTGGTTGAAGACCATGAAAAGCTTCCAGAGAATGGATCAGTGCCTTAACCTAGGGCAAAGAGTCACCCAACTGTATACATCAGCCCAAGATCTTAAATCAAACACTCTCAGGCTCAGGGTAAATGCTTTGCCTATTACCCCTCTCCCTCAAACACTTAGAACATCAAATTCTTACTTGGTTGTAAAGTCACTGAAATCACCCAAAAGACTTTAACCCTAACTTTGTTAGGAACTCAGAGATGACTTCACAATGCTCTTTGTTCACCATATGCCAACGCACTTTGTGAAATTAACATATATGAGATTAGAATCAAGACAAGAAGACATACACAAATGTAGGATTGGAACCCAATAGCATTCTCATTAACATATTCAGAATCAATATACAATCAAAGCACACTAAGATAGGAAGCAAGCCCAAAATCCATATTCTCTTTCTTCAAATGTACATGAACTT
Organism: Chamaecyparis obtusa; assembly: GCA_027943335.1. Classification (NCBI taxonomy): domain Eukaryota; kingdom Viridiplantae; phylum Streptophyta; class Pinopsida; order Cupressales; family Cupressaceae; genus Chamaecyparis; species Chamaecyparis obtusa. The sequence continues at coordinate 365,383 of BSBK01006333.1, read as the reverse complement.
GCAACGAGGGACCAAAAAGAGAAGTTTTTGGAACCTCAACTGAGTAAAAAATGCTACTACTTATACCACTAGTTGCCTTGGAATCCCAAGAATAGGATGCAACAAGCTTCAGACAGCTAGGGTTAGGGTTTCAACCACCCAACCAACTAGGAACAATTGAAAATTAATTGCAGGGATGGAGCGCTAAGCAATTCAGAACAATTCATATCCAAGAATGATCTCCATTAATGAAAAATATCAGAGTACTATACTAGAAATCATGAATCCACCATGAAAGTTGATCAAATCAGTCACCTGCAAATACACCTCGAGCCATTCTTCTCATGGTACAGACCCCTGCAAACACTCATGGCATGCCTTGGACCACACTGTAGCAGCAAACAAATCATTTCTACGCACTCCAACCACTCAAAAATTGAATTCTGGTCCTTTCTGTCGCTAAAAACCTTAAAATATTCAAATTCTAGTTTTAACGGTCACTTCCATGGCGCCAGCAGTGAATCGGCAGTCTAAATTTAAATCTCTGTCAACTTTAAAATGTGACTGTCAGATCCTTTTATTTTGTGGGTTTTATATCTTAACTCAACTACTACCTTTGGGTTAACATCCAGTGAACACATGACAAGGAAAATCCTTATTCGCGAAGTGATATTCTAACTCAGCGTTTAACTCCAGGACTTAGCGAATAGAGGAAACATATTAACCCTGGTTCTTATTTAGCGAATTGGTGACTGAAGGTATTTTCACCAATTCGTAGAGTATTTCATCCCACTGCTAAATGATTTTAGTGACCTCACGACCTTCCTTTGCTGAATCACCAGACCATTTAGAGTACTACCAAATCTTTCCGCAAACAGGCGAACCCTTTGAACTTTGTTAGCACTGCTAACCATTTTATCCAGATTGCCAAACCTTCCTGACCCCACCTGGGCCCACTTTATGCCACATGTCACTCTGTCATTCACTACTCACCACCAAGTCACTTGACACAGGACCCACGTACCTAAGCTTTCGAACCGGATGGCGGGCATAAGATCTCATAGCTCTAACACAACCCATGAGAAGATACGCCAACTGTTGGATCGAGATGGTGTCAAAGACTGCCAGGCCCAGGAGAATAAAAGCTGCCAAAATATTAGAAAAATTAAGGCCAAGGACTTAGGGAAAAATAAAACACCAGGCACTGAGACTTAAGAAATATTAAAGGCCCCCGGGGTTAGAAACTTAGGAAATATTAAGGGGACCCCGCCAGACATAAAAAACCTAACTATGAAATAGATAAAGTAAACTTTTAATTAGCACATGTGGATTAGAGATTTATAAGTTGCCAAAAAGTAATGATGAAATAGAACAAGGCCAGGGCACTCTAAACAAATTTTTGGATACAATGGCTAGTTTTCAAAATTTTGCAAAGGTTTAAGGCCAGAGACCAGAAAAATACTACAGAGACCAGGGGAAAAGGGCTAGAGCCATGAAATTTTTTTGAGTGCTAATAGTGGCTCTGTCTAGGGATTTGTGCCTCTTGCAGGCACAACAAGAACCAAGAGTCACTGGTATAAGCAGACCACCCATAGACCAAAATTTGCAGACAAAAAGAGGACAAGCAGGGTAAAAACCTAAAACTAGGGAAAAAAAAGACCAGGGACTGGGAACTTTACAAAATTTATAGGGCTATGCACATATATACAAACCTATCTACTATTCATGGAAAATAGAATACCTCAAGAGAAGTATTTCTTCAAGAACTGTCCATGAATAGGCAATTCTTGAATATTACCTTTTAATTCCTTTACTAGATATGAATCTTGGCCCCATTTCTCATGAATTTGATATGGCCCTAGCCAGATGGGATCAAAATTCCCATGCTTTCCCTTATCCTCTAATCTGGCATTCCAAATTAATACTAAATCATCAGGTTCAAACTTTCTTTCCACTGCCTTCCTATCATATAGATTTTTGATTTTCAACTGCAGCCTGGCATTTTTTGTAGCTGACTCCCTCCTGACTTCATCCAACCTGATGAGATCCTCAATCCTCAATTGCATGTCACCTTCACTACCATCATCATCATATGTTTGAACAAACTTATACATTTCTAGCAAATTATTTTGAGGCATCCTTGCATGTATCCCATAAACTAGGTCAAATGGTGCACAACCAATTGCCCTCTTCATAGTTACCCTATCATCCCATAGAGCTAATGGAAACTTAGCATTCCATGCCCTTTTGTTCTTCTCAAGGATCCTCCTGAGGATCTTAATCAAACTCTTATTAGTAGATTCTACCTGGCCATTTCCTTGTGGATGATAGGGTGAAGAATTTGACCTCTGAATTCCTAGGTCCTTATAGAATTTCTTGTACTCAGAAGATCTGAAGCACATGGCATTATCACTCACTATCCTCTCAAAACATCCAAACCTTGTGACAATATTGTTCAATAAGAAATCAGTTACCACCCTGCTAGTTGCATTCCTTGTAGGTATAGCCTCTACCCACTTTGTAAAGTAATCAGTGGCAACCAAGATCCATGAGTGTCCTCCACTCAACTTGTTTGGTATCTCCCCTATGAAATCAATTCCCCATTGTTGGAAAGGAGCTTGTACTTCTACTGGCCGTAATGGAACATTCCCTAAAAATTTGAGCTTACCAGAGAACATTTGACATGCATCACACCTCCTCACCAATTGCTCTGCATCCTTGAAGATTGTGGGCCACCAAAATCCTACTCTCAAGATCTTATGAGTAGTAGTTTTACCCATATAATGTCCACCACAAACTCCCTCATGCATTTCTTTCAATAATCTGTTAGCTTGCTCTTCATCAACACATTTAAAAAGTATGCAATCCAAATTTTGTATATACAACTTGCATTTCACAATCACATACTTGATGGCCTATAATTTCAATGTCCTCTTCTTATTGTCATCCATATTATCTGGACACTTCATGTTTCTCAAATAATAAATGATATCTTGATACCAAGCACAATCATCCATATCACATGTATAATCAATTTCAGAATGATTTATCTGATTCGCATCAAGATTGGATTGAGCCACCAGTTTTGCCAATCCTTGTCCTCTGACCAACTTGGTGATCTGAACATCTATATTGAATTCCTGAATTCTATTGATCCATCTACATCTCCTCCTAGAAACCTCCTATTGAGAGAAAATGTCCTTCACTGCTACACTTGGAACAAAGGCAATCACAACTGCTCCCATCAAGTAGAACATAAAAGCCTTGACTACCTTCACAATTGTGTATGCCTATTTCTCATTGATGTCATATTTCAATTTAGCAGCCTACAAAGATTTACTAAAGAATGCAATAGGCTCCTCAAAACCATCCTTATTCTTTTGTAACAAAACTGTAGCAATGGTATGAAAAGATGCAAAAGAAAAGATATGCATTGGGATACTATAATCAGGTGCCTTAAGCACAGGTGCATCTTTAATAGCTTGCTTGATATTCTTGAAAGCTTCACTAGGCTCACCTTCCCAATTGATAACAGATCCTTTATTCAACATCTTAGATATAGGTCTAATCACTTCTGCAAAATTTGTTACAAACCTCCTTAGGAAATTGACCTGACCAAAGAAAGACTAAATCCCTTTAACATTCTTTGGCCTCTGAATTTTATCAATAGCTACCACTCTTTCAGGGTCAATTCTAACACCTTGCTTCCCAACCAAGTGGCCAAGAAACTTACCTTCAGTGACACCAAATGCACATTTCCTTGGATTAAGTGAAATGCCAAATTCCAAAGCCCTTATAAATATCTTTTCTAGATGAACACAATGATCTTCTTCCTTCTTGGAATAGGCAGTCAAATCATCCTGATAAACAACAGGGAAATCATTAATGAAATTTGAAAAGGCAACATCCATTGCCCTCTGAAAAGTAGCACCAGCATTTGTGAGACCAAAAGGCATTCTCACATAAACATATGTCCCCCAAGGTGTAGTGAAAGTTGTCTTGAATTGTTCTGATTCCTTAACAATCACCTGATTATGACCAGAGAAACCATCCATCATAGAGATCAATTCTAACCCGGTTACTCTCTGCAACATAGCTTCCATATTGGGCAGACAATAATTATCCTTTAATGAGCTGATGTTCAAATTTTTGAAATCTACACAAAGTCTTATGTCACCATTCTTCTTTCTTACAGGAACAAGATTTGACACCCAAGAAGAATGCATAATATGCTTGATTATTCCAGCATCTCTCAACTTCATCAATTCTTCCTACATCTTGGGTGCCAAAGTAGGATTCATAGGCCTTTGTTTTTGTGGGAAATATTTAGCATCTCCCCTCAAAGGAATGATATGATGAAACAAGTCTTCTCTATAAACCTTTAGGTCATCATATGACCATGCAAAAACATGCCTGAATTTTCTCAATAACTCAATTAAAGACTTTCTTATTTTATGAGATAAATCTCTACCAATGTATACCTTCTTAGGTGCCTCTTGTGTTCCAAGATTTATCTCCTCTAGGTCCACATGACCCTCTTTTTTACTATCTTTCTAAACTTTGTCCTGGTTGTCAAATATAGTTTCTAGGACAACAAGCCCCCTAGGAACCTTGTTAGTTTTAAGTTGAATAACTTTATTACCAAGGACAACTTCCTTTCCTTCTGCAGTCTCAACTAAGGCTGAACAATCAAATTCTTGACCATGATACTGATCTTCACAATTCATAAACTTCAAGATATCATTATCATCATCAAAGACTTGCCAATTTTCAACATAGTCTGGTATACTAGGCCTAGTCTGAATTTCAACTTTAGAGAGACCAACAAAAGTAATATCACTGGGATTTTTTGCTATATTGGCTAACAAATCAGCCATCTTATTGTTACTCCTATCCTTCCATTCAATATTGAAGGCATAAAAAAATTCAATCATATCCCACACAACATTTCTATATTGTTTAAGCCTCTTGTTCTTGGAAGCATACAATGATCTGACTTGGGACACCACCAATTAAGAATCCCCTACAACTCTTATGCATTTAATTCCATACTTCTATACCAACCTCAGTCCTAACAATAATGCTTCATATTCTGCTATGTTATTGATACAAAAGAAATTCAATGTGAAAGAAAACTTGTAGGTATTACCATCAGGAGAGATAAGAAAAATACCTGCCCCTGCACCATCTTTGCAGCTAGCACCATCAAAGTACATCACCCACAAATCACCCTTCACTGATTTAGCATTCACCTCAATAAATATGGGGGGCAATGTAGGTACCTCTTCAAGCATAGGAATGTCTACCCTGAAAGCATTAATGTCAGTATCCACAAAACATGTAGTTTCATAGTCAATATTTCTCTCAATCATGTGGCATACTCTTGGCTCTCTATCAATCTTGATAAACTGATCATCAATCTTGAAATTTGCATAGGACAAATCACACTGAAAACTTCCACCCATGGCAACACTCCATCTTCTAGATAATAGCATCCCATAATGAGGAGGGATGTCCACCACCAATACACTCATTGTCAATTCTTTCTCTGGATGAGCTGCCAATCTATATGGCATTGCATTGATAGTTTCAATAACTGGTACCTCTCTCTAATCCATTGCACAACATCTGCCTTGGACTGTATCAACTTTAAGGCCCAATTTCTCCATGATTTTAAAAGGCATAACAGTATTAGAGGCACCACTATCAATCATACAATTTCTTAACTTCATTCTATTCACAAGAACACTTAAAAAGAATGGATCTATATTCTCAAGGCTGGCATTGATAGAACAATCCAAATAAATAGGTGGAATTTGAGATTCCAATCCCTAAGTATCAACTCCCTTCAGAGCCTTATCTTGAGATTCATTGCATGCAACATCATTACCACGAACACTATCTACCCATGCAATGGCTTTGTCCTTATGTTCAGGGATCTTCAACAATTATGACAATGGGACCTTGACAGTTATCTGAGACAATATAACTAACATATCAATAGGGGTAGATGGGGGAATCTCAATCTGCACTGCCTTAATATCCTTTTTCTTATCTGATACATTAGTTGTATTGGCGGCTTTCATCTTTTCATCTTTAACCATTGTGTTAATGGGTTTCTCTATTTCATTAGGAATTTTTTCAACTCCAACTCCCTTAGGCTCACAATTCTTACCCTTCACATTCCTGAATTTCACCATGTGATCAGCCTTTGGCTTACTCTCATTAGGTTCTCCAGAGTTGGTACTCTTTATAAACATTCCTACAGCTTTCTCATTTGTATTCCTTGCCACCATGCCCCTAGTTTGCACTTGGGAAATCATTTCTACAGTAATTCTATCCATCTCTTCTCTAGAAGGTCTTCTCAAATTTATTGGCTTAGAAGAAGAGTTCATGTTACATGTCTTTTCATCAATGTCATCATTATCAGAAAATACCTCCTAATGGAACAATTCTTGGTTGTGTCTCTTTAAACATACATCTACTTCTTCATCAAAATCAGAATCATCTTCATATCCTAGATATGAAGCAACCATGTTGCATCCAATGTCATCGTGACTTTCTTCTTGATCTAACTCTTCATTACTATCATTTTCATTTGCAATCATGGATTGTGCAACCACACAATGCTCTGCAGAATGAGGAGACTGGCATGCAGCGCACCATGGTGTATCCTCTACAACATTTATAGAAGATTTTTGTAAAGGATCAAGGACAACTCTGTCATTATTATTTCTTGTAGTAGGAACAATAGGCTTACCATCCTTCCATTGGGTGTTGTAGGGATAATTTTTCAATCTATTCTGTCTGCTGAAATTATTGTTGAACTAAGGTTTTTCATTGGTAAGAGCATTGCTATTCCTATTAATAGGTGCTTTCAAATCCTTCAATGCATTCAACACCTTATCCAATTTATCTTCCTCTTGCTTCTTATTTCCAACATTTCTCTCATTATCCCTTTTATATCTCTTATCTCCAAACAACTTTGGATCATCTCTTTTCCCACCCAACTTTCCTGATATTTTCATATTGTTTTCAATATTGACAGCAATCTTGAAAGCATCTCTAAGAGTCCTAGGCTCCTTGTCCCTCAACAAATATCCCATTTTCCCATCAAATGCATTAAAATATGTGGTTAAACAAACATTGTCATCTAACCTCATAACCTGAAACAACTTATGCATGTCTTTCTAAAATCTCATATTAAATTCAGTTGCAAACTCATTCTAATTTTTCCTCATGGTATTAAACTCATTCAACATGAAGCTAGCATTAGGCCTATCACCATATTGCTCCTTGAAACACCTCTCAAAATAATCCCAAGTATCAATACATCTATCAGGAAGTCTCTTGAACCAATCTCTAGCATCTTCCATCAAGGACTGAACAAATAACTTCATAACTACATCCTCATGCTTAACCTCATAGTCATTTAACACATCAACAAATAACCTAAGATGTTCTTCACAACTAATAAAATTATTACCAAAAAACTTAGGTATCTTATCTCTTATATCATCTGGGAAAGCATTTGGATAACTAGGTATACCATCAAAACTAATTTGCGTATAGCCATCTAATTGCATAGGTCTTCTTTGAAAACTTGAACTAGTATTCCTACTAGCATTAGCATTATTATTTACATTCCCACCCACATTTCTATTTGAATGTCTATTAGGGTCAACAACTTTCTGGGTGGATGTATTAGGAATAGGCTTACTAGTAGTAGCAGTATTAAGTGGAACAGTGGTAGTCATAGATGGCATACCTAATTCAGCAGAAGACGGGCCAACAATGATTGCTGATGAAGCCCTCAAGAACTGGATCTTTCTCTTCTTCTCTGCAATAGAAGCTTGAACTTCAACTCTTTACAATTATTTAGCTAGATCCTCATCTTCTTTTCTTTTCCTTTCTAACTCTATGTCCTTGTTTGAAGTAGGTGGTGGGATCTTTGGTATTGTTACTGGCTTGTTTGCTTGGTTACCCACCATTTTCTTCTTTCCTTTCTCATTAATAACAAGAGCAGGCCTAGTGATCCAATCTCCATTTTTATCCTTAGGCAAAGGATCATAGCTTTGCACTTGTCTAATCATAGGGCCTTCTTCATCAAACTCATGGTCCTGCAGAAAATGTTCTTGCTCACTCCTCAAAGCTTCAAGATCCCCAAAAACATTATGCTGCAGATTTCTAGGAGAAGAAGCAAGCATCTTGCTTCTCTCCTTCATCTCCTTAATTCTTCTAAGAAGGGAGTCTCTCTCTATTAATGCATTCACTTTCTTAGCCTCCCTTTCCTCTTGCAGTCTTTTATATATGGTATCCTGCTTTGCCAACTATAATCTAAGTGCACTCAAATCATGTGGATCTATCATGACATCCTCAGAGCTTGATGACACCTCCACATCAGTAGGGTGATGATATGGGAATTGCACTCACCTTTGTTCCATGGGTTGCCTTCTGAAATTGTCTTCATTAAGATCTAAATCAATCTCAAGACCCATGTCTCTAGCTTGTTCATCCTGGCCTGCAGGCAATGAACCCTTATCTTGAAATACTGTCTCTGGGGTATCATAAAATTTATCTTCAGAGAGACCACCATCTGATCTAGAAAATCCATCTTGTGAACCTTCCCCACTTGAGGAAACATGTGGTGTTGTACCTCTGGTATTTCATTGTTCTCTTATGGGAGCACTAGTAGACTCACCATTCCTTCTAATCCAACTCTTCTTCTCCTATCTAGGCAATTGTTCCAGAGTGACCTCCGAATTTTTTCTAACAAAGGACCTAGTATTCCTTCTTTTGTCCATCTTTAACCTTTAACACTGGTTCTAACCCTTTGAGTCACCACCCACCGAGTGGGAGATCCTTCAACTGAATACAATAGGAAAACAAGAGTGCACTTTTAAAAACCTTTATCTCTAGACTCTCCCCAGCAGAGTCACCAATTTTGTTGGTTGTGGATTATTCCCTTTGATCTTCAACTTGCAGATTTACACTTTGATGGATAACTTAAATAAAAATTTGACTCTATCACCACTCCAAAGTCCACAAGGAAGAGGGCCAACTGACAAGGATCAACAATTAGATCCTTCTTCACTTTAAGCCTTAAGCTTGGGTGGGTATACCCTTGACTCACTTCTCTAAAGGAGTCACTAAATAGATATTCAAACAAGTCTTTTACAAACAAACTGAAGGTATGATCATTTAAATTATGTGTGTGGTTGAAGACCATGAAAAGATTCCAGAGAATGGACCAGTGCCTTAACCTAGGGAAAAGAGTCACCCAACTATATACATCAGCCCAAGATCTTAAATCAAACACTCTCAGTCTCAGGGTAAATGCTTTGCCTATTACCCCTCTCCCTCAAACACTTAGAACATCAAATTCTTACTTGGTTGTAAAGTCACTGAAATCACCCAAAAGACTTTAATCCTAACTTTGTTAGGAACTCAGAGATGACTTCACAATTCTCTTTGTTCACCATATGCCAACCCACTTTGTGAAATTAACATATATGAGCTTAGAATCAAGACAAGAAGACATACACAAATGCAAGATTGGAACCCAATAGCATTCTCATTAACATATTCAAAATCAATATACAATCAAAGCACACTAAGATAGGAAGCAGGCCCAAAATCCATATTCTCTTTCTTCAAATGTACATGAACTTGCAAACATAGACCAAAAAGAGAAGTTTTTGGAACCTCAAATGAGTAAAAAATGCTACTACTTATACCACTAGCTGCCTTGGAATCCCAAGAATAGGATGCAACAAGCTTCGAACAGCTAGGGTTAGGGTTTCAACCACCCAACCAACTAGGAACAATTGAAAATTAATTACAGGGATGAAGCGCCAAGCAATTTAGAATAATTCATATCCAAGAATGATCTCCATTAATGAAAAATCTTAGAGTACTGTACCGGAAATCATGAATCCACCATGAAAGTTGATCAAATCAGTCACCTGCAAATACACCTCGAGCCATTCTTCTCATGGTACAAACCCCTGCAAACACTCATGGCATGCCCTAGACCACACTGCAGCAGCAAACAAATCATTTCTACCCACTCCAACCGCTCAAAAATTGAATTCTGGTCCTTTCTGTCACTAAAACCCTTAAAATATTCAAATTCTAGTTTTAACGGTCACTTCCATGGCACCAGCAGTGAATCGGTGGTCTAAATTTAAATCTCTGTCAACTTTAAAATGTGACCATTAGATCCTTTTATTTTGCAAGTTTTATATCTTAACTCAACTACTACCTCTGGGTTAACATCCAGCAAACACGCGACAAGGCAAATCCTTATTCGTGAAGTGATATTCTAACTCGCCGTTTAACTCCGTGACTTAGCGAATAGAGGAAACATATTAACCTCAGTCCTTATTTAGTGAATTGGTGACTGAAGGTATTTTCGCCAATTTGCAGAATATTTCATCCCACCGCTAAATGATTTTAGCGACCTCGCGACCTTCCTTCACTGAATCGCCAGACCATTTAGAGTACCGCCAAATCTTTCTGCGAACACGCGAACCCTTTGAACTTTGTTGGCACTGCTAACCATTTTATCCAGACTGCCAAACCTTCCTAACCCCACCTGGGCCCGCTTTATGCCACATGTCACTCTGTCATTCGCTGCTCACTGCCAAGTCACCTGACATAGGACCCACCTGCCTAAGCTTTCAAATCGGACGATGGGTGTAAGATCTCATAGCTCTAACACAACCCATGAGAAGATACACCAACCATTGGATCGAGATGGTGTTAGAGACTACCGGGCCCAGGAGAATAAAATCTGCCAAAACATTAGAAAAATTAAGGCCAAGGACTTAGGGAAAAATAAAACACTGGGCGCTGAGACTTAAGAAATATTAAAGGCCACCGGGGTTAGAGACTTAGGAAATATTAAGGGGACCCCGCCAAACATAAAAAACCTAACCGACAAAGAGATAAAGTGAACTTTTAATTAGCACATGCGGATTAGAGATTTATAAGTTGCCAAAAAGTAATGATGAAATAGAACAAGTCCGGGGCACTTTAAACAATTTTTTGGATACAATGGCTAGTTTTCAAAATTTTACAAGGGTTTAAGGCCAGAGACTAGAAAAATACTGCAGAGACCAGGGGAAAAGGGCTAGAGCCATGAAATTTTTCTAAGTGCTAACACTACTAATGTGTGGCAACTCAGTTGCCACCACTACTGACGACCTGTCTGGATCCCTCTCGAATATTGATATCAACATTGGTGCAGATGGATCCCATAACCCTAACCGAATGAGATAGGTGATGATCATTTGATTGAAGTGATCCTAGCCACTTTGGATGACCATGACCTATGCTCACAAGTGCCCTGCACTTCCTCTACTTGGAAAACTATCCGGCCAAAGTGTGAACTCAATCTACAGAGTAACTTCAACCCCATGGAAATCTTATCTAAGGAGGATGATGGGGACTTACTTAATCTACCTACACAAAAGGGAAGGCCAATTGGTTCTAAGAACAAGGCCCCCCTTGCACAGAGAAGGAAAACTAGGAAACAAGACCCCACCAACCACACACACAACCCTATAGGGGTTCAGAACCTACACTTATCTGGTTCATCATGAAGTGTATATCATGGAATATTCATGGTTTGGAAGCTCTAGACAAGAAACATGTCATTAAAAGGTCTCTGAGCTCTATGAATCCCATAGACTTCCTTATGTTACAAGAACTGAAAGCCAAAAATTTTACTCTTGAGGTCAACCTGGACTTTATATGGAAAGAATCGATCAAAATAACATCTAAGCATCCTAGGGGCCATGGAGGATTTTCCCTCCTCCTCCACCCTAAGTGGGAAAAATACCTCACTCGAAAAGGGCTCTCCCCCTGCAATAGAGTGGCTTGGGCAATACTTAAATAGAATGACTCCTTCTTTGGTATATGCTCTATATACGCCCACAATGATTACAATGAAAGAGCAGGCCTATGGCAATACATATCCTCCCTATGTGATATCCCCTAACTTATTGGGTGGGGATTTTAACATGATTGAATCCCCAATTGATAAACTTGGTGGTAACCCCTTTGGCTAGAAGGCTGATGAGAAACCCCATTGGAATAGACTTAAACATAGTAAGCACCTCTTTGATCCGCTGTCCAATAATGAAGCTAATCATAATGGCATTTGGCATACCTATTGCAACTTCCAGTAAGTTGCTAACCAGATATACTTGAGGCTAGACCGATTCTATGCCAATAGAAACTACTTTTCCTTCATTCCTGGAGATGATGGGAATTTTGTCTCCACTTGGCCCACCTCCCTCCATCAACCCATCTTTGCCTTCATCAAGCTCACTGGCTCCCCTCTCCCTTCCCCTAAACCGAGCAAGAAGTTCATCCTTAATGTCTCCCTCCTTAAAGACCCTATCACCTCAGCTACTATCAACATGATCAGATTCCTCAACCTTAATAAGCGCTCTCTCTCCTCCCATATCTCCAGATGGAACTTCAACATTGGCTCCTGGAAAAAGTTACTTAGAAGCATTGGCCAACAGAAAGCTAAAGACTTTAGATACATAGAGAAGACCCTCACTAGTCACCTTCACCACCTGGAGGCTGAAACCCAACGCTCACCTGATAACACCTTATTGTCATGCCAGCTCTCCAGAACCAAAGATGCACTATGTAACCACCAGCAATGCAAGATTAGAGGATCCATGATCTAGGGATGCCACCAATGGCTCCAACATAATGATAGAGGCTCTAAACTCTTCTGCAGCCTCAAATAGAAAAATATACGTGAGAATATTGATAGTCTGCTTGTTGATGGAAAGACTATCACTGATCCTTGTGCCATCTCTGAGGCATTTGCCTCCTTCTATTAGAACCTCTTCACCTCTGAAGATTCCAACTACTCCAAAGAGCTAAGAGATAAATGCCTTACCATCATCCCCCCCTACATATCTACTAATGACTCTTCATCCCTTAGCCAAAAGATCTTGATAGGTGAAATTGAGAGGGCTATTCACTCCCTCAAACCTAGAAAGGCCCTTGGACTTGATGGTCTCCCAACTGAATTCTATAAAACCAACATTGATTGGGTTAGCAATGATCTTCTTGAAATTTACTCTGAGGCCTTTGAGGGTGGATCCCTTGGATCAGACATCAATAAAGGCATAATTAAGCTTGTGCCCAAAGATGGGGGTATAACCCTCATCAAGAACTGGTACCCTATCACATTACTCAATGTCTCCTACAAAATTCTTGCCAAAATCCTAGCTATCAGGTTGGAAATAATCCTCCCTAAATTTATTTGCCCCACCCAGACCAGATTTATCAAGGATCGATATATCCTGGAGAACCTCATCACTAGCTAGGAGGCCATGGAGTGGTCCAAAAATTCAGGGCAAAATGCAGCCATGCTCTTACTAGATTTTGAAAAGGCCTATGACTGAATTGAATGGAATTTTGTCCTCTCCATGCTCGTTGCATTTGGGTTTCCTAAAGCGTTCTGTGAAATGGTTAAAGTCCTCTTCCAAAATGCCTCTACCCATGTTGAAGTCAATAGTTCCCTCTCCTCCACCATCCACCTCTCCTTCTCCATTAGACAAGGCTGCCCCCTTGCCCCTGCCCTTTTTATCATTGCATCTGATGCTCTTGGCTACCTCCTCAAGGACAACTCACTTTCCCCTAAAGTGAAAGGACTAATGCTCCTTGATGAATCCTCAACTTGCAATTCGATGATGATACTTCACTCTTCCTTGAACTCTCCAAACCCAATTTTGAAGCCCTTAAGCAAAAATTCAAAGTCTTTGGGGACATTTCTGGTGCAAAAATCTCCCAACATAAGTCAGTACTCCTTGGTTGGAGTGACACCCCCCCTGACTAGATATAGCAAACTGGTTTTCAATGGGGGGGACATAATAAAATAGTTAGATACCTAGGTATCTCTTTTGCCATCTCTCCCTCCCTTAAAGACATGTGGTCTTGGGTGAGGGAAAAGATCAATAAAAAGCTATAAAAATGGAACTATAGATACTTCTCCCTTGCCAGGCGATTCCAAGTCTGCCAAAAAATCCTTTCTTCCTATAGCATCTATTACTCCTTTTCTTGGATGTTCTACAACTACCAAACCTTTGAAATACAAAAGGCTATTAGACACTTCCTCTGGTCGGATGGCAAAGGTGGTAGGAAAAAACAAGCTGTCAAATGGAAATGGTGCTCCATGGGAAAGATGCTTGGAGGTTTGGGTTTGAAAGATTTGAGACTTCAGGGTGTCTCCCTCGCGGCCAAGTGGATCTTCCACTCACTTGAAGGAGATGAACCCTGGAAAACCCTCATCAAAAAAAATCCTAAGAGGGTTGTCCCTAAGAGTGCCAAATCCTGGAAAGGCCTCCCTCTCAGTGACATTATAGCTGGGAAATTTCCTATTGTTGTTCATGGCTCTCCCGTATTCAACTCTATATGGAAAGCTTGGGAGGTAGTTAGAGGTCTCCTCAGGGGTACTGAGTTCTACAATGACAATATGATCCATGGAGAAGATCTATCTGGTGGAACCTTGAACACAATTCCAAACCTTTGGCCCTTACTCGAGGCTACTCGGTCCGTATCTGGGCCCAAAAAGGCATTAAACAACTTTCTACCATCCTGGAAGAAGGTACTCTCATCCCTTGGGAGGATCTCAGGGACACATTTAACCTCACCTCCTCACAGAAAAGAACCTACAAACTCATACAGATTGCCTGTGCCAACTTAGGATTGCCTAAATATTGTGATGTGGAGTCCCATAGCTTCTTGGAATACAAATTGCCCAATAGCTGACTCCTTCATAAAACCAAAGCCCACTATATATATACTACCCTTACCTCTAATGACTCTATCATCAAACATATTAACCACCTCTGGTATGTGGACCTAATCGCGCCCCACCCCCCCCCCCCCCCCCCCCCCCTCCCTCCTCCCCCAATGGCAAAAGAGATTTGACAAATTCTACAAAAGACCTATAGCACCTAAAATTATAGCACCCAAAATTAAATATTTCAACTGGCAGTTATTAATTGACAGACTCCCCCTGAGAAAGGATTCTTCTGATTATAACATCTGTACTATCTGTAGAAAGACTGAAACTGCCAGGCATATTTTCTTTGATTGCTCCATTGCAAAGGAGGTTTGGCTTATGTTTGGTTTTCAGATTCCATATATTGTGCATACATTTGATATTGTTACTGGATATATACATGGTCTTAAAAAAGATGCTAACTATTTCTAGTCTATTCTTTCACCTAATATTATTTGGTATCTATGGGATATTAGGAACAAGGAACTGTTTCAAGGTTAGGTACGGAATCTTACTGAGCCTTTTAGGAGACTTACATTTTACCATGTTGCCATGCAGATTTCCATAATTCTGGACTTGGAAAGAAACAAGCTGCTCAAGTTCTTAAAAGATGGGGCAACTACCATGCTTGCTTTTGAGATGCACAATGGATATGATTGGATGAGGTGCTCCCAGGACCTTGCTACCTTTAACCAAGCCCTCAACAAGCTACCCAATGAAATCAAAGACTCCAAAGAACCCTCCTATGAACAATCCGAGATGTCTGCCAGAATTTTAGAGAAGGACGTTGTCTGGATGGAGGGACCTGCTGGGTGGACCACCTAGATCGACAACCAAACCACGTCCTGACATTGCATGGAAGATGATCCCCCACTATTTTTTGACTCACTGCTCCATATTTTGTATTAGGATGTTGTACATTTTGAATACTATGTTGTATCTATTGTATTTTTTGCTCAAACTTCGTAATGAGGCAGTGCCTCCATACTTGATCTCATCCTCTATGTAACTACTTTTACTCTCAATTTTCAATACAAAAAAATAAAATAAAAAGTAACATCTTTCACTAGGTAGATGATTCTTTACTACTTTTCTCAAAAACATATGATAGTGTGGACATGATAGGAACATGTTAATTGTATGATATAGTTCCATCAAACTATTAGGATTTTCTTTGCTTATGAAAGTAAAATGGTGATTATTTTAGTTCTTGATGAGAAATATAGTTAGGATCTATAGTGATCGATACTAAATTATGACAATCATTTTTCATTTTATTCAACTAGTGAAAATAGAAAACATGGATGACAAGATATGGATAGTTCTAATGTATACAAATTGATATCCAATTGTAATTGAATATATTAAATACAATACAAAAATAACTATATTTCTATGAAAGAATAGTCTATCATTGATAAATTTTATTGGTAATTAATTTATTAAATTGTATTCTATTAACTTTGTTTTGCAAGCTTTATAATATTGCAAACTAAGAAAAATATATTGTTCCATAGAAAAATTAATATTTACAATTGCCAAATTTTATTGGCCTACCTAATACATTTTAATCTATCTAGAAAATCAATAACAACTTCATCTAAGACTTGAATATATATTATTCTCCAATACCTTTTGGCAATCAAGATTCTAAAGACTCCCCAAAATCCAACTGCAAAGCTTGTCATCCACTCAACATACCAATGCCAAGAGATTTCCCCTCCCTCCTCATCTTCTTCTTCTTGGATAGGTTTGATATCAATTGCTCCACATTTACATCTTTTATTATCAAGTGGAAATCCACAAAGGTTAGGGTTCCCCTAAAATAGTTAGGATCAGTAAATGTTGCAAATTGACCTCCTGTTGGGATTCTTCCACAAAGCATATTGTTAGATACAATAAAAGAACTCATAAATGAGAGTCTTAGTAGCTCACTTGGAATCTCACCTTTCAAATTATTATTTGAAAGGTCTAGCGACTCTAATTTCTGTAGCATTCCAAAACTGATTGGAATTTCTCCTGTAAGATTATTTCTTGATAAGTTCAATGTGTTGAGACCTTCAAGGTTTCCAAGGGCTGAAGGAATATCATTTGATAATTGGTTTCTAGATAGATCAATGCAGGTAATGATTAACAAAATGGAACGGACATACAATTGTTGTTGTCCCTTAGTGCTCACCTCGATCCCTTCTTTGTAATAATAGTAATCAAAATTACTGCTATTTGATATCTTTACTTGTACATCCATTATAGCAGCCAAATATGCCAGCTCTGGTGGGATAGATCCGATCAAATTATTATGTGAAATATCTAACACATGAAGGTTAGAAAGATTTCTCAATTGAGGTGGGATGTGCCCTTGAAATTTATTTGATCTTAAAACAAGTATCATCAATTCTGAGAAGCATGACAACCAAAGGGGTATGTTACCCACTAATGAATTGTCACCCACATCTAAAATCTGTAGTCTAGAGTAGTTTTGAAGACTTGATGATAAGTATCCCTTCAGCATATTTCCATTGAGTTGAAGCACAATCAGATTGCTTAGAATTCCAATATTATTTGGAATCTCTCCAATCAAATTATTGTTCCCCAAGTTCAATCTTTTTAGAGAAGAGCAATGAGTTAGGCTTGATGGTATTTTACCAAATAATCTATTCTTTGAGAGATCAAACACCTCCAGATCTTGTAGAAGACCGATAGAAGAAGGAATTTTAGCACTTAGATTATTTGTTGAAAATGATAAGAACACAATGACAACTAGAAGTTTACCGATATCTTTTGGGATAGCACCTGTGAACCCATGTTCTGATAGATCCAATAGCTGCAAATATGATGAAATTTTTGAAGGAACTGGAAGGAAACCAGTTAACTCATTGTTATGTAAATCCAAGTATTGAAACGAACTAATCTCCAAGGTGAGGGGTAGTTGACCTTGCAATTTATTGAATGATAGATTCAAATACGATAGATTGGGTAAATCTCCAAGCCAAGGTGGAATGCTTCCCCAGATATTATTTTGGGAGAGATCTAAATCTTGTAAATCGTATTATGTTGAAAGGAATGTAGGAAAAGTACCTTCAATATTACAAGAAGACAATCTCAACCTTAATAATTTAAATGGAGGTATCCATTTTGGGTCAACCTGGATACTTAATTTATTATAAGAGAGGCGAAGATCATAGAGGCTACTTATACTTCTAAAACCATCTAGAGAAAAATGACCGTGCAGGTTATTGGAAGAGAGGTCCATCATATATACACGAGAGAGAAGTATAATAGAAGTGGGAATGGTATCATTTAGTTGATTATCATCAAGATTAAGCTCTTTCAAACCTGAAATGTTGCCTAATGAGGAAGGTATTTGGCCACTTAGTTTATTGGATGAGAGGTCAAGAAATGTTAAAGATAAAAGTTGACCAATTGAAAAAGGTAGATTGCCATTCAGTTTATTAGAGGATAAATCAGGATGATTTAAAGAAAAAAGTTGACCAACTGAGAAGGGTATGCTTCCATAGAGTTTATTAGAGGACAAGTCAAGATGAGTTAGAGACAAAAGTGAGGCGTGACTAAGATCTAGCCATTCAAGAGTAAATATTTTCCCCAGGGAAGAAGGAATACTACCTGATATATTTGTTAGTGAAAGAGAGATCTTGGATATCTGTGGCCATTTTTCATTTAATATATGACTTATATCTCCACTCAAAAATGGGTTCTGAGACAAAGTAAGCTCTTTCAAATGAGGCATATTTCCCAATCACGAAGGAACTATGGAGCTAAGGTCATTCCTGGCTAAAATAAGATGGGAGAGGGAGGTGAGATTTTGGATGGTATTAGGGATCTGTCCTAATAAATCACAATCTAAAAGGTTCAGATAATGGAGATGATGGAGATGAGAAATGGTTGCTTCCAATTCCTGACTTGTCACATTTAGACTTACACCTTGGAGAGATAAATATTTTAGCTCCTGCAACTTCTCTATCCACCTTAAATTTGAGCTATATAAATCTCCTCCTAGTGTGGGGAACCATATGCCATGAAATCTATTGCCATCGATCCCATCATAGATGTCAGAAATATCTAAAAACTGTAGGTGAGAGAGATTACTGAGCTGCCACGGAATTCTACCTTGGAATTGATTAGAGGACAAGTTGAGGTAAGTCAAGGTGTGCAAGGAGCCAACATCTGCAGGAATCTCACCTTCCAACTTGTTGTCGCTGAGATCCAAATGTCTTAATTTTTTGAGGCCAAATAATTCTACAAATTTCAAACAATTTAATATTAAGAAAAAACACAATAAAAAAATCAATATTTTTAATATAAAAGAAAATATAGAATTATATTTGAATTTATATATGATCCAATACCAAAACATTAACCTGCAAATAAAAAAGTGGTCTAATATAAAGTACCTTCAGGTAGAATCCCATTCAACCAGTTCCCACTTAAATCCAAATACTCCATGAACACAACTGGAACAAGTGCTTTGAAACCATCAATGGAGTCATAAATGTGATTATGGGAGAAGCTGAGTTGAATAACATGGGAGGAAAATTGGCTGCATTGAACACCATACCACTCGCAACAATTGAACCCCTTCCATGACTCATATTGCTTGGCAATATCTGAATCCATGTACTTGTAATACTCATTCTTGAAAGCCAAGAGGGCATTTCTCTCATGTGGGAAACATGAAACATGGCAGATGGCGGTGACAAAACAGCATGTCGTCACAATAAAGAAGCACAACACAGCAGAGAATCTCTCCATTTAAGGAACTATTTATTCTCACCTGCAACCATGTTTGATTGAAAAGAATCAGACACTAAGTAATTAAACGAGTAAATAAAGAAGAAAGTAATCAAGAATGGAGTAGCGAGGATACCCAGAACAGAAGAGAATAGCAGAGAGAAGTGGTGGATCATAATAAGAGGGGTATCACACTACTTATAACGCATTACTCAGCGTTGCGTTTCCCATACAAGTAAACCAAAGTCAACAAAGATTAGGAAAACAATTTTATGAATTTATAAATTAATCACAGTTCTTTTCCCACAACGACTCTACGAATGGTAGGAAAATGGCAATTTCCGTTCTACTTAATGCTGATTTATTTTCCTTTTTTATTTGTTGTTATTTTCTTTGTAAACCATCATGTTTGTCATTCATTTGTAAAATTTAATATCAACATCACTGGTTTTTTTTGTTTGTTTTGTTTTTGTCTTTCATCATTGAGTTGTTGCAAGTCATTGTAGATATCTTTAATAGGTTTGTGTCTTTCATTTTTGAATAGTTGAAGTCATTGTAGAGATCTTTAATAGGTTTTTGTCTTTCATTTTTTGAGTAGTTGAAATTCATTGTAGATATCTTTAATTTTCATATGTTATTTATTTGTGTAAAGAAAATTCAAATTGATTTATTAAGTTTTATAACTCTCAAATCAGATTCATATTTTTCCTTTTCTTTAATTGAAAAAGAATACAGATTACATAAGAGTTTGCAGTTGAAAACTTCAAGGATAATTCTCTAATCCTCTCTTACAAGGGATGGTTTCTTCTTTTTATATCAATTTTCTTGTATCAATATCACTATTTATTAGGCTTTTTTTGGTCTTTCATCTTTACGTAGTTGAAAGTCATTTTAGATATCTTCAATACTGATATTGCCATATTTTAATATCATCAACATTTCGATTTAAAGAATATTTAAATTTATTAATTTATTGTGTCAATAAGGATAGTTTTTATTTTTATTTTTTAGATATATCAAATAAAGGAAAAAAAACATATATAAGGAGAGAAAGGTAAGATTGAACGAGTCCATGAAGTTTCAATTATCTACTTAAGTATAATTGTTTCTTGTTATTTTTTTTAGATCGTCAAGCTTAATCATATATTTAAAAAATTAATATTAATTTTGTTGTAGCAACAACACTATTTATTAGGTTTTTGTCTTCTATCTTTGAGTTGTTCAAAGTCATTGTACATATATTTAATATTGATATTATCATTTATTAATATTAGTGACATCTTTATTTAAAATGATGTTCAAATTGATTTACTTATTGTATTAACGGGGATGGTTTCCCGTTCTATTTTTAATATATTGAATCCAAGTGCATGTGTGTGTGTCTATATCTATATCTATATCTACATCTACATCTACATCTACATCTACATCTACATCTATGTCTATGTCTAAATATATAAGATTTAAATGATCCATAAAGTTTAGTGCACTCTTAATAATGATTATTTGTGTTATTTAATTTCTTTTTATGTTCTTTATAGACCATCATGCTTGATCATTGATTTGTAAAATTTCTATTAATCTCTTTGTATCAACATCATAATTTATTAGATTATTTTTCTCTCATTATTCTGCT
Organism: Chamaecyparis obtusa; assembly: GCA_027943335.1. Taxonomy (NCBI): domain Eukaryota; kingdom Viridiplantae; phylum Streptophyta; class Pinopsida; order Cupressales; family Cupressaceae; genus Chamaecyparis; species Chamaecyparis obtusa. The sequence goes on along the minus strand of BSBK01006333.1, from coordinate 344,201 downwards.
ATTGAAAGTCATTGTAGATATCTTTAATATCAATATGTCATATATTAACATCATGGACATCTTAAAGAAGATTCTTTTCCTATCTAAGAACTGTATTATGGGCTAGTTCATATGAAAACCACTATACTTTGTCTAGTTGTGAGAAGTTGGTAGTGATGTGGTGTGCCCTCAAAAGGTCAAAGACAAAGGAATGTAAGGAGATCATGTTTAATGAGGAGCTCTAGGATCTCTTTACTAAAGAAGAGCTCATTTCATAGTTCCTGGTGATGTGTGGTTTCAATAGGTCTCTTTCAACCAAATTCTACCACTCCTAGAAGAGGTGTATTGTAACAATTGAGAGTTTAAAATTCATGGGTACTCTTGACTGGATAATGAAATCTACATGGATAAATTTTCTGAACATTAAGTATACTGAGAGGGGACGGGTAAATTAGTGTACTCTTGAAAAATTTAAACCATTTAAGAAATTGTCAACATAACATAATTTAAACTTGCAGTAAATGAAATAACTAAAAGTATTGATGAAGGAGTATCTTGGGTTCATGAAAATCTTGCATCAACAAAAAAAAATAGTTCTTTCCTTTCTATTCTTGTTTCTTTTCTGTGAAATCGTGTTGGTGGTTCATCGTGTGTTTGTGTTAGTGTGTGCAATCATAGAATCTTATCCAAGACCTATTATTGATCACTATCATACGATCGCACCTCATTTGGATCAATGTTTCTTAATTTATAATTCATTTGTTCTCAATTAGTGTGTTTGTTGCTTATTCCTGAACATTGGTGGAATTTTGATCTCGCGGTGGAAATTGACGGCTTACGGTGAATGGTGACACATTGTTCTATTTTCTTGGATCATATGTGGACCTAAATCTGGGCTTACAAGGCTTTGCACTATCTATAGATTGAGTTCTTATGATTTAAGACCTTTCCTTATTTATTACATAACATGTTTCCTATTGTTGGAAATTTAATCTTTCTTGGGGCCGACCTGTGTCACGATGGCTAATTATTATTACCTAGTGTATTTGTTGTGAAGCAATGAGTGATTTATGTATGATTCTATATCTGTAAAAGATCGAAAGGATCATTTAGCTATATTGTAAGGCTACAACTCTATAGGCCTTATAGCCCAACATGTATGAAGGAAAATTGCCAATAGTTTTATCTCAGTTAATATATTGGATTTTGCATTTTCTCTCCTACTCCTTGTTGATGTTTTCTTACATTTTCTCTTGTTGCGAGGTAGGATTCATCAAATTTTGGTTGCCCCTACCTTGGACTGTGTCAAGTGGTATCAAAGAAAAGGTTATTTTCTTGGTGGAATCAGTATTGAATCAGATCTTTTTGCAAACCCTTGCATGAATCCATTGTTGGGTAATATATTGAATCTGGCCTACAATTACAGAGGATTACAAGATGGTTCATGGAATGAGAGATCTTGATCCTATTGTGATGGATTTGTAGAGAAAAATTATAGCTAGACTTGAAGCTATGGAAACATCCCAAGGAAGAGGAAGATCTATTGAAGATGTTATAGACGATGAAGCCAAGGAAGTTGGTGACCAAGTTCCTGATCTTGAACAAGGTGATCAAAGATTTTTTAGAGCTTTGACAAGAGTGAATACAAAATCACATTTCAATCCTCCTGATTATGATGGAAAGCTTGATTCTCATGAATTCTTGGATAGGATATCTAAGATGGAGAAATACTTTGAGTATGAAGGAATACCTATGGATAATAAGGTGGATATTGCAAGAAAAAAATTTAAAGGACATGCATCTTTGTGGTGGGAACATCTACAAACTAATAGAAAAATTAAAGGAAAGGAAAAGATCAAAACTTGGGTTAAGATGGTGAAGATGTTGAAAGGTAAATTCCTATCAGGTAATTATCAAGTTAGATTGTTGAGAAAGTTACAAAACTTCAAGAAAAGGGACACTACTACTATGGAGTACACTGCGGAATTCTACTGATTGGATATTAGATCTGGACATGTGGATGATGAAGTTGAAAGGATTGTAAGGTACCTAAATGGGTTGAGGACATTTATACAAGATGAATATCATTGAAGAAGCATATCAATCTGCATTAAAGGAAGAAGATAATTTAAACAAGAGACATGAAAATAAAAAAGAGGTAACAATTCTATCTTTTTTTTGGTGGATAGATTTTCAAAGATTTCACATTTCATACCTTATAATGGCTTTGTATGGCATCATAAATTTTTCCAAGATGGTATTGTGTATCACATGCTATGTATGATTGTGTCACGAGATTTGATTTATGTTTGAGATAGAATTTAGATCTTATATCTAAGATCACATGCAATAATTTAATCAGAGGAATAAGTGACTAAATATTAGATCCAGACATGTCACAAACTATTAGATCTTATTTCTATGCTTCTTCCTAAATGGCTCAACATCTTCCTTCAAAGGGCTGACATGCTGAAACAAAACTTCCCTATAGGCCTTCAAATCATCATATGACCAAGAAAAAACATGCCTAGATTTCCTCAATAGGTCAATCAACATTTTCCTCACCTTTGGTGACATCTTCTTTCCAATATAAAATTTCTTTGGTGCTTCATATGTACCAAGATTTTCCTCTTCTAAATCATTAAGATCTATAATTTTTTTCATAAATTATGCCTTATCCTTATTGTCAACAATTCTCTCTAAAACTACCAAACCCTTAGGAAGCTTGTTAGTTTTCAATTGAATCACTTCATTCCCAAATACAATCTCTTTTCCATCATTATTCTCCACAAAATAAGTGGAATCAATTTCATGGCCATCATATTCTTCCTCACAATTGAGGAATTTCAAATTGTCACTATCATCATCAGAGACTTGCCAACTCTCAATGTTGTTAGGGATAGAAGGTATTGTTTGCACTTCAACTTTAGAAAATTCTACAAAAGTAACATCATCTAGCTTCATAGAAATGTTGACCAGGAAATTAGCCATCTTTTTATGGCTCCTATCCATCCATTCAATCCTAAATGCATCAAAGTTCTCAATTTCATCCCAAACTGCATTCCTATATTTCTTTAATCTTTTGTTCTTGGATGCATATTTGGACCTCACTTGGGAAACAACCAATTCAAAATCTCCAATCACTTTGAGATTCTTGATTTCATTCTTTTCTACCAGTTTCAACCCCAACAATAGTGTATCATACTCTGCCACATTATTAGTACATGGGAAAGATAAAGTAAAAAAAAAAATTATGTCTTTCAATTGGGTGAAACAAAGAGAACTCCTCCACTTGACCCCTCTTTATAACTTTCACCATCAAAGTACATGGTCCACTTGAGTCTATCTCATCAAATAAATCTCCCACATCTCCAACCAATAGTGCAGGTTATTTCTCCTTTTTCAATATAAGATCATCTACTATAAATGCATTTATATCAGTGTCTATAAAGAGAGTCATGTTTTCATCTAGATTCTGCTCAATCATATGGGACACTCTTGGTTCCATTTCAATCTTGAAATTATTATCATTAATGTGGAAAGTATCAAATGAAAAATCACATTGTTAAATGCCTCCTATTGCAGCACTTCATTTTCTAGACAATAAAATTCCATAATGAGGTAGAATTTCTACCACTGACACACTCATAGTTAGGTCTTTCTTCGAGAATGCAACAAGCTTATAAGGTAGTGCTTTAATTATATACCTACCATATGTAGTTATCTTGAGTCTATTGTACAACACCTTCCTTTAGTAGCATCAACACTTAAACCCAATGGCTATAATTTTAAAAGGCATCATAGTATTGGATGCACCTGAATTAATCATACAATTCTTTACCACTTTTCCAATTATAATCACACAAAGCAAGAATGGGTCAATATTTCCTAGATATGCATTCACAGTTGTATCTAGATAAATTCAAGAGGTATTTAAGAAGCAATCCCTCAAGTTATTTATATTTATTTTCTTCTCTATTTCCCCCACCACCCCCCCCCCCCCCCTTTCTAAACTAGGCTCATTAATTTATTCTAATTTTATAGATGAAGCACTTTTTATCCAAGCCATTTATTTTTGTTTTTGATTAAGGAAAATAGGTTTTGAAGGGTGCCTGGAACCCTTTACATAACAAAAAAATTTCAATGAAGCCCGAACAAAAGAGACAACAGACCAAAGGTGGAATAGGTGAACAACTAGAATAAGGTGATAAGGGTGGCCACACAGATAACACATTACACATTTGCCACCTCAATCAAGGGTTTTGCAATAGGCTCCCTCAACTTAGACCAAGAAAAAACCAGCAGCCAGAAACTTCCCATAGACAACAAAAATAATTCCTTCCTACATAGGTCTAGCTATCTGTGTAGAAAAGCCCAGGAAATATCACTTCTTCCCCTTCTGGGAATGAAGGGACATATCAAAAGAGGGCTGAAGAATAGGTTTTTTCTTTTTGCCTTTCACAAAAGTTCACCCATCTTCCACTTTCTTAGCCAAATCCTACCAGGGATGTGAATCAAGAACTGAAGAACTCTCACTCAGAGAGTCATGAGACAGTCCCAGAATGGGGCTTGAAGAATCCAAAGGAGATGCATCATTAGAAACCAAACTGGAGTGATCTAGTGGAGCTAGATCAAAAAGAGGAATAGAGGTCTCACCCCCAACAGAACCCCAAACAATGGAGTCTGAACTAAGAGGCAAACCCTAGATAGGAACAACACCCAGGGGAGAGCTAGCCACAACCCTTGAAGGCTCAGAGGCTTCTGTAATCTCCTGCGAAGAAGAAACGACCTAAGAAAAGCTTCTGGAAGTTTAGTCTTTCACAATAGAGTAGTGTTGGGTGGAGGCCCCCTTCCACCAAGAAGCATATTTTTTGACCTTTTCCAATCCACATTGATCCACTAAGTGGCCCATTTTAAAATAACATCTACATTTGAAGGGGAGTCCTTCATAATCCAAACATTGGATCCAAAAACCCTTGGGATGCTTCAACATAATTTTTTTCGGAAGACCCTGGAATAGTCTAAATCAACTAGTATCCTTGCATAAGTGGAATGAAGAATGTCTTCAGATTCCTCATCAATCATCAGAAAATCTCCCAGAGCTTCACCCACAACCTCAAGCAGAGAGTCTACCCAAAAATGCAGAGGAAGGTTGGGAAGCCTTACCCAGGTAGGAACCTTGGAGAAGGTCTCATAAGAGGCATCAAAGTCAGGATGCCAGGGCTTCATCATAAGCATGAACCTATCATCCCAACTAAAGAAATTTTTGCATAGAATCAAGTTCCTATAATCAATATTCTCAAACTTGGCTATAAAAAACCCCTTGTCAGAGGGAAAATGTGCACAGAGTTTGAGATGATCAGATCCCACAAGCATTTGATCCAGTCATGCAGCTTAGGGAGTCTAGGCCAAAAGCCCTTGAATCTGCAAATTAAACCATGCCCTAAGAGGACAAAGGACACTCCATCTATGTCTTTCACAACCTCATCATCCAAAGAGAGGATTAGAGGGTTAGAGACACGGAGAGGAATAGCGCCCCTATGTCCTGAGACTAGAGAAGCATGTGAGGGAGTCAGTAAATGCTGAGAAGATCTCCCAGGAGCTAAACCAACAGTCACAGCCTGCAACAAAGGACCTGATGCTCGAATGCCAACAAAAGGAGGAGATACCTCCACAGATCCATTTGAGACCAAAGAACTACCCCCGAAAGGGGGCTTGCAAATAGCAGTAGTGACAACCTGAGCTGAGGCCACAGTGGGAGCCCTAAGAGGGATGGCCAGAGAAATGCCGCCAGAAGGAGACTTAGGCCTGGGAGCGGAAGCATCGGCGGTAATGGCAAGCGCAAGCCCAGAGGTGTAAACATCATGGACGGCGGTGATTGTGGCAGAGGCTGCAATAGGTGGCCTAATCACAGAGCCATTCATCGTACTATAAGAAGTTATTTAGCTCATAAGCCATTTCTTTTTGTTTGTTCTCATCTATTCTCATCATTTCTAGAAAAGCTACTTTACTAGTTATTTGTAAAAGTAGTTTCAATATATCAATAGGTCTATGATTTAGAAAATCAAAATGCATACCTAGTTTTTTATCTTTAGTTTTGGATCTACCACTTTCAACATTTGTTTTTTACTTCATTTTATCTCCATAAGGTGTAGGAGACTTGTAATTAATATTTATTTTCACCTTGGATTCACTGGCCTTTTCAGTTGGTTTGGAAATCTTTTCCCTTTTTCTACCACACTTTTCCCTTCACTTCTTTAATCTTGACTTGATCTTTATCCTTGTCATTTTTCACCTCTTTTACTTTAACTTTCTACTATTTGATAAATATACCATCACGTTTACTATATTCTCCCACTATTCTATTTCTCAATGGGTAACTTCTCTTTGCTTGGAAAAATATGGAAATAGCAATACTATCTATCTATTCTTCAGAAGGCCTTCTTAGAAGCACACAATCTTGTCCTTTCTCAGCACCATACACCTGATCATCAATATTATCCTCTTCATTAGAGAAAACTTTCTGGTGATATTATCCACCCCTTTGTCTATGTTTTTCCACATTTATGTTTTATAATTAATATTTAGAGACACCATCATCTTCTCCAAGGTATGATTTATCCATATTACAACCAATGTAATCATTCTCAATAGATTTCTCATCTTGTTCTTCCTAAATTTATTCCTTGGAAGAAATTGATTATGTAGTTCAACACATTATTCAGATGCATGAGGTGACTGATAAGCCATGCACTAGGGTGAATCCCTACATACATTTATAATATTGTTCTATAGTGGATCAAGGGTTAGCTTTTCTTGTGTGTTCTTTTGTGGTTGTTGAATTATCTTCCCATCCTTCATTTATGTGTTAAATAAGGATAGTTTTGCAATCTAGGCTATCTATTAAAATTATTAAATTGTGGTCTGTCTTGTCCAGGCTTCCATAATTCTTTGCATTACTGAGCTTCAAATATTTCAAGGAATTTAGAACCTTGTCCAATTTATCCTCATCCTTAGGTTTTGATCTTGAAGATCTCTCTAGTTCCTTTTTGTTTCCTTTGTTGAAGAGCTCAGTATCTTTTCTTCTTCCTAGCTTCCCTGAAGCTCTTCTGTTACTTTCAATATTTATGGCCATCCTAAACACATCCCTCAAAGTACAAGGGTATTTATCTCTTAATAGATAATCCATTTTTGGCATCAAATGCATTACGTATGTTGTCAATCATACATTTTCTTCTAATCTATGTGCCTCAAACAAAGTATACATTACCTTTTGGAATCTAATGTTAAAATCAATAGTATCTTCATTTGGTGACTTCTTAATATTATTGAATTAATTGAACATAAATATTGCATTAGCTTTATCACCATACTACTCTTCATATAATTTTTCAAATTCTTCCAATGAACTAATAGTAGCATTAGTAAAATCCCTATACCTATCTCTAGCATCCTTAGTCCAAGATTGCACAACCAATTTTATTATGACATCCCCATGTTCAACCTCATAATCATTCAAAATATTTGTGAATTCTCTGAGACACTCCTCACTAGTTATTGCATTAAATTCCAGTGAACTTGTTGATCTTATCTCTTAATTCATTTGGGACTTAATTTGGTTGACTAATTATTCCATAAAAGAACAGTTGCCTATATCTTTGCAGATGAATAGGTCTTTGTTGAAATTTTCCTTCAGTAGCCTGACCATTGGCACTTTTTCTAGAATTTTTCCTAGACTATTTCCTATTTGAACCTTGTGTTTGATTCACACCTAAGTTTTTAGCCAAGGTTCCTAATCTAGATTTTTTAATTCTTGTAGTTTGGGTGCTTGGAAGGATTTGGATAAATGTGGTAGTATTAATAGTATTTTTTTGTACTTTAGGGGTAGGGTTAGATCTACCTTGAACATTGGACAAGCCAGCACCAATATAAAGATTAACTAATTTTGACTATTTAAGAAAGTTAATTTTATTCTTCCTTTTTGTTGAAGCAACCTCAATCTCAATTTTCTCTAACTCCTTCGAAAGAGATTCAATCTCTTTTCTTTCCCTTTCTAGTTCAATGTTATATTTGGACAAATTTTGTGGCTCTTTACCTATCTCTTTTGGTTCATTGATTATTATCCCTATCATATTTTGTTTTCCCTTATCTAGAGTAGGCTTAAGGGTCTCATTTACAAAACTTGTTTGGGGATTTATTTCGACTTTAGGATTTTCAATTATGGGATAATTTTTTGTTACAACAGGACCTTCCTCAACTGGTTTAGGCTCCTTCTTATTCATGTCTTTAAGGGAATCTAGTTTCCTTTGTAATATATCCCTTTCTATTACTACATTCATAACTTTAGACTCTTTTTCTTTCTCTCTTTCCTTTCTCAACTCTACTTGTTCATGGATTTATCAACTTAAGCTACTTATATCTCCAAATACTTCATCAAGGTCTGGAAAATTAATCTTAGGTCCTAAAGTATCATCAAGATCAATTAAGTTTTCATCCACTTGTTCTTGGGGGGACACATAATGGAAATATCTTGTGCGACCTAGAGGAGGACGTACAATAATGGTGCTTTGGTAACTTTTACTTCTACTTTGGCTTCTTTTCTTCTTAGAATACTAGACTTGTGTAAGTTCCTTGTTTTTCTCTCTAGTTTCTTCTTAAGGAGGAAATTGAAAGAAAGATTCAAAGAAACCTAGACTATTTGAATCAGAAGTTTTAGAAGAACTCTCACTATTCTTAGGAACAAGATGTAAATTCTCACTTGCATTTCTAATTTTGGGTTTCTATAACACGAGAGTACTACTTGGTTCCACATATTTCCTTATCCAACCCTTCTTTGGAGCCTTAGGAAGCTCACCCTCCAATTTATCTTCTAAACGTTGATTCATGAATGATCTATTGTTTCTTTGCTTATTCATAGTAAAAAAGTCCTTCATATTTGATAAAAAACTTTCACAACTACACGCACTAATGAAAAAATTCTCAAAGTCACTACCCAATTCAAATGGGGATATTAATTAATTAAAATTTATGACATGTTCATTTTAGAACTCATGTAACATTCATTATCTGACAAGGATATTACTATCTCAAAGATTTAAACACTACTGAATGACAAAATGACTGAACATAAACAAAAATTTGCAGCCTCAACTTGCAAATCATGGATAAACTTTTAACACTCTATGAAAAACTCAATGGACATATCTCAACTAATTTCAATAAGACTTTTTCATCTCATTCCCTAGGGGAGTCACCATCTTGCTGGTTCCTATAAAATAAGGTTTAATCTAAAGTTTAGAAACCAAGATGATCCTTAAATTTCCTATGGAGATGACAACTCCAATAATCAGAAACCTCTAGCTCTTGGACCAACTGAAAAGGACAATTCAAAACCTTCTAAAATTTTGGATCTGTGAAACTCAAGAGGGTAATATCTTCATTCTCTCACAACCTCTGCATCAGAATCATGAAAATGATCAAAATAACAGGACTCTCACCTAAACTTAACATAATCAAGAGAATACTGAATATTGGCTATTTAATATTCATCGATCCTAAACTAAAATGGAGCATGAGATACCAATGCAACAACATTAACAAAATATAAAGATGAAATTAAGTGATTACATCAAATCTTGTTAGCAAAGTAGATGAAAATAAACCCACAGAGCTAGTAAGAAATAACAACAATGACAAGTGAATCATTCCATTGGGCAAAAAATTTATGAAATTCTAACTACAAATTATAAAAATTCGAAAGGAATATCTCTATTACATGAACTTATTTTGTATTAAAACACCATTCAACAACAATTATGAAGCAAAAACTTATCAAAATATGTCTACAAACCCTAAGATCCTACACGTATTATTAAAACATTTAATTGATTCATTGAACCAAATCATGAATAGAATTTGTATACATCATAATAATGCATTGAATAAAATAAGATATTTGACATAAATCATTCAAAACTCAATAAAACTTGCATATAGGATAGAAATGAGTCAGAAAAGATATTTTCATTAATTTGGAATAGTTATCTCTATCATGGTACAACAACAATGTATAAACTTTAAACCTAAAAGAAATATGCACAATATCCTTTGAGAAATTTTCTCTGTAATTGTCTGAAAAAATATTTTATCTTCACCTAGACCTTACTTTGGAACCTAGAGTCAAAAAGACTTAGAACCTAGAACCCTTTTCTCATGGTCAAGATTTCCCTTTATATAAACAAGGAGTAACAAGCCTTGGGCCAAAGAAAGACAAGTGTCACATTTTTATCTAACACATTTCAAATTATTCTTAGAAAAACTTCTGAAAAAGAAGACAAAATAGCTAACCTCATGTCAGGAACATTCTTCCATGTGCTTTTACCTTTGCATCACATTATTCAATGAAGACATGATTATGAAACCCATGATGCAAAGCCTACTACCCAAAAAGGTAACTGCATCATGTAGTGCCCAAAATTGATGTCATGCTCTCACATGTAATAGTTAATGGCTAATTGTCTACATCCTTAATTTTGTTATCATAACTGATAATAATGTTGAAGATTGATTATTTGATGGAGTTGATGATGAAGAACAACCAAGATCAAAGGTATACATGATGATAGTAGAAAGGTTATATCAATTATAGTCTTTTCATTGATTTCAAGAAATTGATTTCTAATTTATATTATGTTTTCATATCATTCGATAATGATATAAGATGAATGAGTTAAGGAGAAGAAGAAATGATAAGTTATGAAGTTTTAGAACATAAATAGGCAACTGATACATATCAGACAATGATTTGATTATGTTGATGTGATTGTTTTCTACCTAACATATGAGTATGTTAAATCGGTAAAGTATGGTGATAAAGTTTTGACAACTTGGTAAGATCAGTTGGTTTCACTACTGAATAGGAAAAGACACTCGGTAAGGTAAAGGCAAAAATGATGTCACTTGGTAAAGAAGAAAGGTTTAGGCACCGAGCAGTTAATAGAAATTCTAAGTGAAGAACACCAAGAAAGGAAAAGGTATTAAATATGGATGGAATTAACATTTAATGATTAGCTATGTTGATTTGGATGATCATGGTGATGAGGAAAGTTAGTTATAAGAGATATATGGTTATGAAGATTCAAGATAAAGACCTATAGAAAGATCTAAGTGGCAAAAAGAGATGGAACAAGTTACAAGAAAAGTTCAAGTTCCTAGGTGAAAAGGAAACGTGTTACCAAGATCTCATTTCAAGGAATAATGAATTGAATAGTCAATATTGAATAAAGGAAAATGTAATAGATGAGATTAAGAGACAAAAATTGTCTATATAAAGGATGATCTTATATGGACAAATGGTTGTCAAACTGAATAGTTGAAGGGTTACTGACTATTATAGAGAAGAAGGGGTAGAGAGATTCCGAGTAGGAAAACAATGATTTGATGAAGTGTTGATGCCAATGGAAGTTGAAGAATTGAATTAAAGGTTTAAGAGCACACAAAGATCTGATTGATAAAAGATAGTTTCACATCTACAGGTCATTTTTTATTACTAGCATTTGTAACAACCAAATCTCTTAATAGAGTGGACTTAATAGTCTTCTTGTAAATCATTGAGAAATGTGACATTCTAAAGAGTGTTTAAAGCCCTCTAACAAGGTCCCTCCTAATAGGGTGAAGATCCTAACAGATCTGAGGTAAATCACTTAACTGAGTCACACCTAACAAGGTCTACACTCCTAAAAAGTTGGGGGGGGGGGGGGTGTGTGCTGGGGATCCGCCCAATTAGAGCCACAAACTTAGCCCTACTGGCTAAATAGATTTGGCAAATTTTTGGTGTTAAAAGAGAATGGAATGACATCATTCATAAAAAATACCTCTTCTCTTTTTCTCATATCTCAAAATTTTGGAAGAAAGATTTGAAAATGCAAGGATCTTTTATCTGGAATAGTATACAAAATGCTAAGGATGCGGCTTTTAAAGGAGCTAGATGGTTTTTAGGAAATGGCAGGAAAATTCTCTTTTGGGAAGACTGCTAGATCAAAGATTACCCTCTTAATTCTGTTGCTTCTTTTCAACCCTTCATCAATCAGTGTTTAGAGATATGGAGCCTTGGTTGGGGATTACTGGAGGAACGGTTCATGGATTGATCTGTCCCTTTCTTTTGAAATGTTAAAACCTCTTATGCTGGATCTTGTGATCTGGAAGGTTAATGCTTCTAGAGAAGACAAGCTCCTCTAGGGAGTTCTTCCTTCTGGAATCTTTACGGTGGTTTCCTATTCTGAGCTATTCCTAAAGCAACCAAACCCCATCCCCTTCTAGGCTTAGGTATGGGATAAGTCTTTAATCCCCAAAATTAATATATTTTTATGGCTGGTTTTGCAGAATAAAATCCTCACAATTGACAATCTCCAAAACATGGGTATGATGTTGAGCAATAGATGTTTCTTATGTAAAAATACTGAAGAGATGGTTTTTCATTTGGCCATAGACTATAGATATGCTTGGGAAGTCTGGAATGAATTAATTCAATGCTAGGAGATTAAATGGTTCTTCCCCAATAACATGGAAAACTTTTGTAATCAATGGAGAAAAGCTTTCTCCCCTATTGATTGACACTTGTGGAATATTATCCCCTCTCATGTTATATGGTGGTTATGGAGAGAACGCAATGACAGGGTCTTCAGGAACATTGATCTTCCTCCAAAAGTGATTGCTGAAAAGATAAAGAGAAGATTAAAGGAAAACTTCAAGATGTCATCTGGTAGATTGCTGGATCTCAATGCTAGTGATTTGGGTGGGAGGATTGTTAATCACAAACCTAATCCTAGGAAAAATGCTATCTGGCTTTCTCCTCCACCCGGGTGGATAAAAATTAATTTTGATGGTGTTGCTAAGGGAAACCCTGGTCTAGCTGGTTGTGGGGGCCTTATTCAAGATGACATGGCCAACTGCCTGGCTGCGGTGGCTTTACCTCTTGGGGTGAAAAACAACCACGTGACCGAGGCTATGGCCCTTCTTCAAATGCTTAAACTTGTCAAGAAACACATGGCCCAAAAGGTGTGGATAGAGGGTGACTCACTCAACATTTTATAATGTATTAGTGATAAGACTAAGACATCATGGGTAGTTAAGGAGATCATTGAGGAGGCTAGGATCATAATTAATTCCTTTAATCAAGTCATTATTTCTCATGCCTATAGGGAAGCGAATGGTACAGCGGATTGCAGTAAAAGCCAAGGAAATTGTGATTTGGCACGATTATAAAAATTTGACCATCGATATCAAGGCCAAGTTGGCCTTCGACAGATCCTGAAGCAAGCGGGTTGATTGGGCGTATCTTGTGCAGCTATGATGATTAGACACACTTCAAAAAATCAAAGGAAAAGGAGGATGGAAAGTGGTGTCTTTCCCAAGAACTTTAAATGCAGGCATGAGTTAACCCTCATTATTTCCAAAGCTATCATTTTTCATTACAGTTGGTTTTTCTCTTTGATTCCTACTATGTCTGAGAGCTGTGATACCATGGGAGGTGGTCTTAACCACAAAGAGCTGAAGGATTGTGTTAAATGGAGAAAAATGCCAGAAGCTTGGGATATTCTTGAGAAAGGGGGTCTTACTACCTACATGGAAAGGTTGCATGGTGCGAAAGACAGTGCTACCAAACTTTTTGTTGATTCCTGGAAAGATGGGGTTGTTACTATAGCGGGTATCACTATGAACATCATGGAGGATTTCATTGCTGAGATCTCTAGGCTCAGTATGAAGGGCATCAAATTCTTCCTGTTTAGTAAGATTTCACGAAAGGCCATTCAACACTTTCCCAAGAATAAGGAGGAGAAAAAAAGCCTGGTTAAAGAGTCTGGAGGATGCTATGATGTGGCTTCATTGAAAGAAATTTGGGCTGCTGTTATGACGGTGGTCATGGACTATGTGACCCTAGATAGTAGGTTTAAAAGAGCCCATTCCTACCACTTTGTTTTGCTTTGTCATTTTTAGCATAAAATTAGGGTGTCCCTACCTTTCTACATTTTGCAATCTCTCCATTTAAGTATTTCTCATCACAGGAAGAAGGAGAAAAAACCAATTCTTCACGAGGGGTTGATTCTCTTAATTGGTGAACACATAAAAAAGATGGCTAGTGTTAACCTTGTAATTTTCCCATCTAAATTTGGTTCGGGTAAAAAGAGAATTAGGGATGAGAAGGTGAAAGATAAGAGTTTGATTGGTAAAAAACTTAAGGGGAAAGAAACTACTATGGATACGGACACCTCTGCTGACAGTGTGGAAGGCTATGATAATATGGATGATTCCACTGAGGAGGATAGTTACTCTTCCACCTCAGTTTCAAATTTAGCTTCAGTGGAGAATGACGACACGAATGATGAGGTTACTGGCTCTCTGGACAAAGGCAAAACTTTGAGCAGCAAGAAGAATAAAGAGGAAAATGAGGAGGATGTGGGAGGTCAGAAAGTGCCTATTTTGGTTGAGTATGATAGCTTTGAAGACCATGACATGCCTATATCTCTGAAACTTGAAGTTGTTATGGATGTTGGTCAGGAATCTCAGAAGGATGTGATGGAGATGGAAAAGACTCCACCTACCAAGAAGTCGACTTTACCTGATAAAGAGACTGAAAATGCCCCTGATTGTTCTCGAACTATCCCTTTCCTCAAAATGGTTGACATGTAGGAAAGAAACATTTAGTTATTGAGGGAAGATATGGATGATAAGATCAATCCTCCCTTTGGGGTCCTCTAGACGGCCAAAGCTGCATCCATGTACTCTTTTTGACTAATCAAATGGGTTTTCCAGGAGATTAAAAACTTAAACCTTATGCACCGTTCTATTGCTGCTAAGGTGGAATCTATGCAGACTCTAGTGGAGGCTGGCCCTAATACTATGGTAGATAAGGGTACTAATGAAGAAGAAAAACATGTGTAGGTGTTACAAGCTAGAATGGAAACCATGGAGAACATGATAAAAAAACACATGCAAGACTACAATAAATTTACAGGTTTGGCTATGGATTGTTTCCTGACCATTAAGGCTAAGCTAGATACTGGATCCCCCAGTAAAAAACCAGAGGATATTACTGAGAACCTGGAAGATGAAGGGCCCGTAAAATGTACCAAATCAGCAAGAAGGAGGAAAATTCACAAAAGGATCCAGGAACTCTCAGAGTTTAATGCTGCGATGAAGAAGATAATTGAAGTGAAGCAGGAAGCTGATGAGGCTTGCAAGGAATTTTTTTAGGGCCCTAGTCTCTGGTGCTAGGTGCCTGGTTTTCTGTTGTTCTTTAGTCATTGGTTTTTTCCAGGTTTTTTTGTTGTTGTTTTGTCTTGGCTTTTGCGTACTGGTTTCTAGTCCTGATACATTTTAGTGTGCTTCAATGTTTTATCTATTAACTTAGCTTGTAAGGGGTTTTGGGTCCCCGTTCAAAACCTATTTTTCCCTGCAATCAAAAACAATGTTTTTTGTAATCTTTAACCAGATTGGGTCTTAACTAGGTGTACTTCAAAAGAGTATATTTATTAGTGGGTGACAATTCCCATAGTGGTTTTTCCCAAAGCTAGGTTTCTACGTTAAATATTGGTGTTATACATTGTGAATGATTTGTGTGAATTATTTACTAAAAGATATAGTTTATTTATTCTTGTCGATAAATAGTGAACTGTGTTTCTACGCTTGAATAGTTACTGAGTTAATCAGAGAAAAATTTTAAGGTATTTGTGATTGGGATTATTAATTCACCCCCCCTCTCTGTAATTCAATAATTTGTATCAGAGCTAAGTACTCTAAAGAGATAAGTTTAAATACTTGAGTAAAAGATCTAAAAATGTATAGGAGAGAGGTACCTAAGTTGCACAAGGAAAGTTTCTCTACATGGAAAAGTAAAATGAAATTATATATGTTTGGGATTAGTGAATATTCCCTTTATCTGTTGGAAAATGGATACTCTCCACCACCTACTAGATCCTTAACAATTGATTAGATGAAAGAAAAGAAGGAACATAACTCAGTTATGATAGAGATTGCTTCTTCACTCTCTAATGTTGAATTCAATGATATCAAAGATTGTACTAATTCAAAAGAGATGTGGGACAGACTTACACTTATCTATGGAGGAGATCAAAATGTTCAAAAAGATAAGGTTGATTGCTTGAGAGAAAAATATGATGAGATGAGAATGAAAGAAGAAGAGAACATCACATAATATAGCAGCAAAATTAAGGAAGTTGTTAGTGCCATCAGAGGTGCTGGTGGAATGAAACATGTTTGTTATCTGAATTAGAGCCTAAGGATGTGAAAGAAGCATGTAATGATGATAGTAGGATGAAAGAAATGAGAGAGGAACTTGATCACATTGATTAGAAAAATACTTGGATTCTTGTTCCCAGACCTTTTGAAAAAAAAGTGATTGGTACTTAATGGCTATTCAAAAATAAGTTGAATGAAGATGGTAAAGTGATTTGGAACAAAGAAAGACTGGTAAGAAAATGATATTCATAGATGGAAGGTATTGATTTTACAGAGACATTTTTTCCTATAGCCAGACTTGAATATATTAGATTACTTCTTGCATATGCATCTTATAGAAAATTTAAGGTCTATCAGATGGATGTTAAGTCTCCATTCTTAAATAGTGAGCTAGAGGAAGATGTTTATATTGAGAAGCCTGGTGGTTTTACTCTAATTGAGGAAGGAGATATGGTTTTTAAATTATAGAAAGATCTGTATGGATTAAAGTAATCTCCTAGAGAATGGTATGCTAGATTGGATAGGTATTTGACAAAGATTGGTTTTAGAAAAGGTATCGTAGATAGAAACTTGTATTTCACAATAATTGATAATAATGTCTAAATTGCTGAAGTGTTGATTGATGATATCCTATTTGGTGGTAATGATCAGTTGAGTAGAGATTTTTTTGATGAAATGTATAAAGAATTTGAGATTTATATGATAGGTGAAATGAAATTCTTTCTTGGATTACAAATTACATAGCTAGATAAAGGAATCTTTATTACACAGTCCAAGTGTGTCAGAGAATTATTGAATAAATTTGGTATGGAAGATTTAAAACCGGTAGGAACTCCTATGGTTATTGGTTGTAAGTTAACTAAGGATGATGATTCCTCTTGTGATAATTAGACATTATAAAAATCTATAATCAATGGATTGCAATATCTTAAGCCATTCTAGACCAAACATATCAAATGTTGTTGGAATTACTACAAGATTTTATGTTGAACTGAAGGAATCTCATATGGCTACTGTCAGGATAATTTTTAGATACTTGAAGGGTACAATTGACTATGGATTATGGTATGGAAAATATGACGACTTTACTTTATGTGCATACATTGATGCTGATTGGGCAGGTAATGTGGATGAAAAAAAAAGTACTAGTGGAGGTGCATTCTTTTTAGATAAAAGACTACTTTGTTGGACTACTATGAAGAAGGATTGTATTTCTCAATCTAATACTGAGGCTAAGTATGTTTTTTTCTGCAATAAAGTGTAATCAATTTGTTTGATTGAAGAAAATGTTGAAGGATATAAGGATAAACATTTATGAACCTATTATTATTCACTCTAATAACTCTAGCGTTATAAATATCTCAAAGGATCATGTATTACATTCAAAGACAAACTATATTTCTATTAAGTATTATTTCATGAGGGATAATGTCAGTGAAAAGGAAGTGAAGATAGAATTTATGTCTACTAAGAAAAAAATTGTTCATATCTTTATAAAGCCTTTATGGGATGATACATTTGAGTATCTTAGGGAGAAGCTTGGGTTCATAGCCTCTCCTGATGATCAAAATTAATTATGTTGAGGATGGATTCAGTCTAGAAAAAATATCAAAATATCATTCACTGGGTTGATGATTTTGGAGACTATTGCTTAGGGGGATTAGGCCTATGGATAATATGGTTTGGTACTGAATTTTTTCTATTTTCTCCTTTTGAGGTTTTTGGTATATTTCTATTTATGTCAAAGAGGCATATATTGTGTTAAAAAATAGAGGTAACTATGCTTAAGAGAGATTGTGTTGAAGCTGAATTATCAAAGTGATTAGGTGGATTTATTGTGAGTACACTTTCAAAGTGATCATGTGGATATTTTAATGTCTTTGTTCATTGATCAACTTTTCTCTACACATGTTGTCAATAATGCCAAAGGAGGAGATTGTTGGAATATTAGTTAGCATTTCAAAGTTTGGTACTTGGGTGTACTGACATTAATGTTTTTTTATTGATGTCAACATACTAATTGTTGTTTTAGACAATCTGTTCAGTATGTTCATTGAAGAGGATTTCAATTGATCAAGTGATATATTGAAGATCTTGAGTTGATATCATAAGGTGTTGTTCAGAGGTGT
This sequence comes from Chamaecyparis obtusa, assembly GCA_027943335.1. Lineage (NCBI taxonomy): Eukaryota > Viridiplantae > Streptophyta > Pinopsida > Cupressales > Cupressaceae > Chamaecyparis > Chamaecyparis obtusa. The sequence continues at coordinate 325,836 of BSBK01006333.1, read as the reverse complement.
ATTTAGATGGTCTACATAGGTTCATAGAAGTTTGGATGAAAGTTTGAGAGAGGTATGATTGAGTTACTAGTTGTTGATGTTATAGTGCTTTTGTGTACACTAGATGAGTATTTAGTTTGGTATGTCTTGGATTTGATGTTTGAGAGGTTTTGAATCTAGTGGTTACATGGTCCTTATCATTTTTTTCATATCTAGTGTTGTTCATGATTCAAAGTACAACAAGTTATCCTTTGTTATGACAAAGTTTCATATTTTAGTTTTCTTGATGATCAAAGATAGAGATAAGTTTAGATTTTGTATTTAAGATGATGTAAAGGTTATGAATGTTAATCATGCTTCTTTTTGGTGTTCTTCCATTGTATGATAATCATTTTTTTGGTTTGCATTGATGGACGTGATCAAATTTTCTTGTTTGGTACTGTGTTGGTGTTTCTTAATTGAGGTCCTAGCCGACTGAATGGAGTAAAGTGTTGTCTAAGTGACATGAAATCAAGTTCTTGGTTCAAGATTTAGGTCCCATCTAAATCTTAGCTAATTTTATTTGGATCAGATTGGAGTTTGAGCATAATGTTTATATCTTTTATTGTAACAGGTCTTCGCCAAACTAGTGTTTGATTATTATTTTTAATTGGTTTATATGAGGAATCATTTTTTAATTGTAAGAGGAGAGCGAGGAGAGTGTACGTATGTATATTCTGCACTTAAGTTATTTGTATTAAATAAAAATTCATATAATAATATAGTTTTATATTTCAGTAAATGTATACTATATGTACTAGAAAGCCATATAGATTTACAACAAATCCAAACAGGTGTATAATGTCACATATTTATTATAAAAATATATATTAACATAAATTCCATACATCTAGACAAAAAATGACTCTAAGGTCTTAAACTACCTTTGGACTTTAATATATAGCATCAATACAACATAAATTATAGACCAATGTAGCATAAATTAAATATAATGCATCAATATAAAATAATAAATTATACATAAATAAAAATTATAGACATCAGTATACATAGGCTAAAATATAGAGTTCAATATATTAATAATATATCACTTACCACATAATGATAATCTCTCTTAATAGGTTTTTGCAACTCTTCATCTATAAGAGTGGCGTACTCATGATATGGAGTCATGAAGCCATATTGAGAGAATCAATTAAATATAAATTAATCTACAAATGTATATTATTCAATTTATAATAATAAATGAATAAAACAAGACACTTAATGTAAAATTTAATAACATATCTTATACCTCTAACAAAGGCATAAAAGATGATATTTTTGTTGTAACACCATCCAACATTTTTGTACAAATACTAGGAGTATTTTATGTCAATATCTAGAATGAAATAAAGTTATTCAATTACCAAAATTTCTACCTAACATTATTTTACAAATCATTAATGATTAAAAGTATACACGCTTACCTGATTGAACGATTTATGACCACATTGATGAGTAGGTGTAGATTTTAAAAACCTCACATTAACCTATTCAACATCTAATAGGAGTTATAAGATTACCTTTAATATAAATTAAGTATTCACATGCTGTGCATATTTATTTTATTTTTAATAATTTCACTCTTTTACGATCAACATCATCAAATAATCAACAATTAGAGTGTTACCACATGTAGGGTGAACACTATAAGTGTTAGAATTATTGTATTCTATGATGTTGGCATTCATTTTTTTGTCATTGATGTCAACATATGTTTGAGTAAGGTAATCTAGAAGTTGTAGATAGACTGGATAGACAGGTTACAAAGAATTGTACAGACAATATACAATGACTTAACTCCTCTGAGCTGAGATTTGTTTAGCATAACATGTTTACTATTTGTGTTTATGTTCGCATATGGTTATATGCTCATTTTATTAAGTTATGGATGACTTAGTGAAGACTAATTACAGGGCCAGTAACTAGGAAACTCATAGAGTTGTACTCAGTATTTGTAAGCTAAATTCAATGCAGAAATGGATTAAACCTTTTGAGGTTGGGGAATGCTAGAGGACATATGGGAGAGTCTATTGTGTGATTGTAGAGTACTAGTGTGATTGGTGACATCATCTATGGCATGCACTCCAATGAAGATTTATTTGGAAGCTGGCCCATGAGTGGTAGCATGTTCTTGAATAATTAAGCATGGATTAATGTTGTGGTCGACTATTTCATGATTTATATTTTTTGTAATATTTTTAAGGATGTTGTGTCTATCCTTGCATGTGTCTATGTAATATTTTGTGTATAGGAAAGTTCCTATAAGGGTCGACCCTGGAATTATGTTTGTAACTTGTATATAAAAAAGTCTTTCCTTGTAGTTGTTAAGGAGAAAAGGATGTGGATTATTGTGTGAGCTTTTGGTCTATGAGGACTCCTAATGTGGAGAAAAGGATTATGTATTAAGGCACACGATAGTAACTATCTTGGTTTTGGATGTACTAGAAGCCTATTCAGGTATTCATGATGATATTTCTTCAGATCTCGAACAATGAGTCCCGAAGGTGGATGTAACCTTCTCTTCTATTTCAATTAGTGACTAGTTGTAATACCTTTAACAGGGTTTTGAATCCTAACAGGGTCTTTCCTTTAACATGGACTATACTATTGTAATAATCAACTTCTAATAGGGTAGAACTCTTTACCCAGTTACTATATTCATAGTAGTGACTTGTGGGCATCATTTCCATTGGGATTTTTCACTTAACAGGGTTTTCCTCAAAAAAAATATTGGTGTTATTATGTTCTTATATGTTATGGTTGTATTGTAATCAATTGAGAATAAGGTTATAATTGGAATTAAGATTAATAAGTTTGGCATCAACTAGTTCAACCCCTCCCCCCCCCCCCCCCCTCTCAGTTGATTGGAACATTATTATTCTAACAATTGGTATCAGAATTGTTGGTCCTCAAAGAGAAAGGTTGACCACTTGGGAAAAAATATCCAAGATGTCTTACTTCAAGAAAGAGAGTCCCAAGTTTGATGAAAAAAACTTTGATTCATGAAAGGACAAGATGAAGATGCATTTTTTATGTTCGGGGTTGGATTACTAGCTAATAACTAAGAAAGATGTCACACTCAAGGTTGAAGATGAGTAAGAAGACCCTAAGACAAAAGATAAAGAAAATAAACTATTTCATTACAATAGGATAGCTAGAGAAGCATTGATAAGTGCATTATTAGAAGGTGAATTTATTGAGATCAAATATTTGGATAGAGAACATGATATACGAGAAAGATTGATAGCATTGTATGAAGGAGATACATGTACTAAAGGAACCAAAAAATAGAATTGGAGAGTGAGGATGGAATCACTTTAGATAAAGAAGATGAGATAGTGAGGATTTTTGTTCAGGGGGTTATTAAATGTGTGACATGAATTAGGAACAATGGAGGAACCTATACTAAAGAAGAAGTCATTGCAAAGATACTGAGATCTTTGACACCAAGTTACAAAACTAAAGTGCATGCTATAGAAGAGATCGTTCCATTAACAAATGACTTCACAAGGGAGATGTTACTTTCCAAGATAAAAAAATTTGAGATCATAGAGATTAAGGATTCCTTACCAAAGGTTGAGAAATCATTTAAGGAAATTTTACTTAGATACAGAGATGCAGGATCAGGTCTAGCAAGTTCTAGCAAAATAAGAAAATACAATGAAGAACTAGGAGAATATGATAAGTAGTGGGAGAAGATAGAAAAGATAGAAAGTAGTGTGATGAAAATATATTAGCCATGATTGCAAGAAGAGAAAGGAAAGTTCAAGGTAATTTTGAAGGAAGATTACCTTTTAAGTGCTTTAACTACAATAAGGTTTGTCATTTTCTTCTAGATGTCCAACTAGGGTTCCTAAGCATAAAACTACATATTGGAAATACATGAAGGATAAGGAACATACTATGTTAATGATGATGTATCTGATGATGATGATGATGATATAAATGATATACTTGGATTTGTGGAAATCAAAGAGGAAGAACCTATCTGCGAAGAAAAAGAATCAATATCTCATGTTGAGAAGAGGGATGATTGGATCATAGATAATGGGTGCTCACAACACATGACAAGGGATAAGGATAGATTTATTAAAATAAAGAAGTATGATGGTGGTGTGGTTAGGATTGGTGAAAATACTGCTAAGATGATTTCTAAAAAAAGATCTATCACTTTGGATAGTAAAACTAATACTGGTGATGTTTTATTTGTTGATGGTTTGAAACATAATCTATTGAGTGTTGGTCAATTGGTAGACAAGGGTTATCATCTAAAATTCAAGGATGGACACTGTACAATCAAAAGTGCTAAAGGAGATCTAATTTCATATGGTACAAAGATAAAAGGTAATGGCTTTCAATTGAACCATACTGAGCTAAGTTGTTTTGTTTCTAAATTTGATGACAGTTGGTTGTGGAACAAAAGGTTTTGTCACATAAACTTTGATAATATTGTAAAGACAAGTAACATTAATGCAATCAGATATCTACATAAGATTGTGAAGACAACTAACACAACATGCAGAGAATGTGTAATGGGAAAATAAATAAGGGGTAGCTTTCATACCAAGGCCTTTTTCAACTAGTAACAAGTTGGATTTGATTCATAAAGACCTATGTGTACCTACTTAGACTAGGTCATAATTTGGAAACATGTATTTCATACACTTTGTTGATATTATTATAAGATGATGTGGGTACAATTTCTTATAGAGAAATCAGAGGCTTTTGAGAAATTCAAGTTCTTCAAGGAAAAAGTAGAAACAAAGATAGGTTTAAGGATCAAATTCTTGAGATCAGATACAGGTGGTGAATTCACATCAGGTGAATTTAATGTTTTCTATGAATAATATGGTATATTGAAGAAAATATTTTTCACCGAGGACACTACAATAGAATGGTGTAGATGAGAGAAGAAGCAATTCAGTTCTTGATGCTATGAGGACTATGTTAATTTATGGAAGAATTGCACACATGCATTGGAGACAGGAAGTCAACACCATAATGCATACAATGAATAGAGTTCAGTTTAGAGATGGTACTTGTAAGACACCCTATGAGTTATGGTATGGTCATAATTCTTCTATTAATTATTTCAAAAATTTTGGGTACTAAATATTACATCATAATGGATTATAGCATGAATAAGTTTGATGCAAGGAATGATGAAGGTATATTCCTTGGATATTCCACAAAAAGAAAGGCCTATAGATGTTATAATTTGAGAACAAAGAAGATGGTTGAAAGTGCAAATGTCAGAGTTGCTAAAAAGTTTCAAGTACAAGAGAGAACTTACGAGTTCAATCATGATGACCCATATTGGTTTAGGTGTGAAGAAAGACTAATTCTGAATAATTAGAATCAAAATCAAGAAGAGAAAGGCTGGCAAGAAGATCAGGATCAGTTGCAACAAGTTTTAATGATAAATAATGACATAGATATGAATATATATGAGAAAATAGAAGTGTCTAGGACAACTAAATATGTTGTGAAGGATCATCCATAGAATCAGATCATGGGAGATAGAAGTAGAGGCACCAAGTCAAGGTTGTAGATCATAGATGCAGTTTGTTTGATTTCACAGGTTGAACCAAAGACCCCTGAGTAAGTATGTGGAGATGAGTCATGAATCAAGGAAATGTGAGAATAATTGGATCAAATACAAAAGACAACACTTGTGAATTAGTTCCCAGACCTACAAATAAGAATAATATTGACAAAAAATGGGTATTGAAAAATAAGATAAACAAAGATGGTGTTGTGACCAGAAAAAAAGCCAAATTGGTATGCAAGGGATAATCACAACAAGAAGGAATTGACTTTGAGGAAACTTTTGCACCAGTTGTGGGGTTGGAAGTAGTTAGGTTACTCTTAGCTTATGATGCATATAAGGATTTCAAGGTTTATCAGATGGATGTCAAGTCAACATTTCTTACTGGTGACTTAGAAGAAGAGGTTTACATTGAGAAACTTGATGGTTTTCCTCTATTGGGTACTGAATGCATGGTTTTTATATTGAAGAATGCATTGTATGGTCTAAAATAAGCACCTAGAGATTGGTGTGATAGGTTAGATATGTATTTACTACATATTGGTTTAAAAAGAGGAAATGTACATAGAAATTCATACTTGAGATGTAATGATGAAGGCATTTTGATAGTAGAAGACTTTTTTGATGACATTATCTTTGGAGGTAATGATTCTATACTTGTAAGAAGTTTATAAAAGAAATGAAGAATGAATTTGAGATGTTTATGAAAGGGGAGATAAAGTTCTTCCTAGAACTATAAATAAATCACAACAAGAATGGAATTTTCATATCCCAAATGAAGTATCTTAAGGAGATGCTAACAAAATATGGAATGGATGAAAGTAAACAAGTTGGAACTCCTATGGTAATAGGAAATAAGTTGTCTACTTTAGATGAGATAAAAGGTTTACCTTAGACACAATATAGATCTATGATAGGAGATCTTTAGTATCTGACACATACTTGACCTTATATTACAAATGTAGTTGCAACTATTGCTAGATTGTAGGTCGATCCAAATGAAACACATTTTGTTGTAGTTAAGAGGATATTCAGACACCTAAGGGAACAATTGATTTTGGCCTATGGTATGTGTTGGAAATTTGGTTGAGTTAGATACTTAGATGTTGTAATTATGGAAACATATGATCTACATGAAGATAACATATGACAGAGAGAAAGTATGAGAGAGCGCAAAGCAAAATTGTCTAAGTGTGAGACAGTGTTTTTCCCAGTGTACCCGGAGATAATTTTGATTAGCGATGACAATTGGAGTAAGTTAAATGATTTAACACTTGAACATAGATACTATGATGACTATAGAAGCCTCATCTAAGAGTAAAAGTTAGTATGGCATGTACAGAAGAAGTTATGGCAGTTTTACCAGAGACAGTGTCAAGCTGACAGGACAGAATATGAAGACAGAATTGGTAAAGAGTTAAGGGATTATTTTTTTTATCAAAATAATGTCTTAGCAATATAAAGGGACAACATCCTAGATGTTAACCCTTGGGTAAATATGTATTTTTTATAATGATTTTGTCAAGCCGACAATAAGAGTTATTAGTCTTAATAACTTGTATAAAGATGTAATGATGTAATAAAATGTAGAAGAAGTATGAAAAGGTGAAAAGAAAGAGAAAATACATTAGTGTGAAGTTGTGAATGCAAAGAAAGCAGCATAAGGTTAAGTACCTTTCCATATTTTGTAATCGAAAATTATTGTACATTACTTGTTTGGGAAATGGGCTCATCTAGTAATCATATTTTGCACTACCAACTCTTAGTAGGGTTGAGGCTTCTAACAAGGCCTAAAGTCCCTTAATCAGGACTAAGAGACTATATGCATTTAATAGGCTCCTAATAGGGTCAACATACTTAACAGGATACTTTTGATTAGTTAATCTTTGTGGGTACCATCCCCACTGGGGTTTTCTCGAGAACAAATAATGTATTATGTGTTGGCATTAAGTAGAATTGCCACTAGTGACAACACTTATTTGCATTCTGGATATAAACCGAGCAGACAGTGCAAACCGAGCAGACAGTGCAAACCGAGCAAGTTAGTACAAACCGATCAGGACAATGTAAACCGAGTAACATCTTGTCTACCGAGTCACCAGTACTTACCAAGTTCAAAACCTACCGAGTGATCAGTATGAACCGTGCCTTCACTTTTACCGAGTGCATGATGATGCCGAGTAATGCAGTGGACGCCGAGTATCAGAAAGTCACCGAGTCAGTTTGAAGGAATCGAGTAACTATACTTGGGCTGACTTAGTAGCACTCATGTTTATTTGTCAAGCCGACTGTGTAATTGTAATTGTAATTAATTGTTTAAGACCTGTATATAAGCAATGTTGTAAAAAAAAAGATGAAATGTATGAAAGAGAACATATGTGAAAGAAAAAGAAAGGCAGAAATAAGCGAATTGCAGAAGGCTTCAGAAGTATAAGGTACAGCAAAGACAAATTCATCACAGAAGGTGATCAGTACATCAGAGAATCTCAATCAGTAATCCAGTTGCAAAGCAGAGATCTACTGTTTCATTCTAACAGGTGAATCAGTACTAAATCCTTTAACCGGGTAGACTTAACAGTCTTTGTAAAAATCTCTTTACCGAGTGCATACTTCACTGTATGTTTGTAAATCCTTTAACAGGGTGGATTTAGCAATCCTTATTGCTCCTAACAGGGCAGATCATCAGAAGTGATCAAATTGTAAGCCTTAACCTGCCAACTTTATTCTGCAGTATTAAAGCTTTGTGGGTTTCATCCCCACCCCAGTTTTACTTTCTTTTGAAAGGTTTTTGGGTAACCAAATCTATGTGTCATTATTGTGAATGCTTTTAAGTTTCATGCTTTCTGTATGCAAAGGTTAAAAGGTAAATTTCATGTTAAAATTGTAAGAAAATTTGGAGTTACTGATTCACCCCTCCCCTCTCAGTAACTCGGTTAATTCCTGAATATTTCCAACAATTGGTATCAGAGCTGCATTGGTTCTCAAGACAAAGCTTAACTAGCTTGAGCAAAGATCCAGGACAATGGAGGTATTCAAACTGAACAAGGTGATTGAAAATGAAAAGCTAGATCTGGAAATGGCCATAGCTAAACTCAAAGAAGAAAAAGAACATCTTTCCCAATCCCTAAGGAGAAGGAAGGAACTTGCAAATCAGATGAATGATCAGAATTACATTGAAGAAAAGATTGAAGATCTTCTTCCCTCAAATAACTCAGATGAAGCAAACAATGCTATCAAAGAACTCCTAGAAAAGAATGGGTCTCTGCAGGAAGAAGTGAGAAAATTGAAAAGAGAACAAGAACTACACTCTACAAGATTCTGTGAGATCTTGGAACAAAGAAACAAGTTGAAAGATGAATTAGATGGAAGAAACATTGAAGTCCAAAACAAAACCCTTCAGCTAGAAAATCTAATTGATCAGATCTCTCATACAAATGAAGAAATTCTAAATCTAAGATCAGAAATAGAAAACACAAGAGAAGAACTAAGATCTGAAAAGGAAACCAATCTAAGATTGATGGATGACCTAAACGCTGAAAAACAAATCAATGAAGGAATGCTGAAAAGTCAAGAAGACTTGAATCAGTTGTTTGAACAAAATCTTCATAGGCAAAAAGGAAAAGCAGGACTTGGATACAAAGAAGAAGGCGAATCCTCTAAGCAAGGTACTCAAAGAAATCAAAAACCTACTTGTAATCATTGTGGTAAAATAGGACATACTTCAAATAAATGTTGGAACAATGAAAAAGCAGAATTCAATGGAAAATGTTATAGCTGCAATCAACCCGGTCACAAAGCAAATGAATGCAGGGAAAAACCTAGATTCAGAGGTAATTGTCACAAGTGCAACAAACAAGGTCACAAGGCATCTGAGTGCAGATCCAAGACATTTAATCCAGTAGAACAAATTGTGAAAGCAATGTTTGGATGGGACTACAACACCTGGTGTAGATGTCATTACTGTGGAGAATATGGACACATTGGCATGAATTGCATAAAACATCATCTAAGGAAAAGAGATACTACCATAAGATGTTTCAAATGCACTAAACTCGGTCACATAGCCAGAAACTGCATGAATGCTAGTGAAATTGAAGAAGGAAAGAAGAATGAAGCAACTAAGGTTAGGAAACAGATGAGACAAAAATGGATTCCTAAAGCTACCGAGCAATCCAGTCCAAGTAATGGAATGGATGGCTCTACCAACTCAAACTAAATTTCCAAGGAAGCACTGGAACTGTATTCTCATAGATCAATCTCAAGCAGTTCCAGAACTGAAATTAAAAGAAAAGTCTAAATCAGCATGCAAGATGCAGTGAGATCACAGGGAGGTCGGTATAGTCTTCACCGAGCAAGGTCGGTATAGTCTTCACCGAGCAAGGTCGGTACCTGTCTTTACCGAGCGAGGTCGGAGCAGTATGAATTCTCGAGTTCACCGAGCTGCGAAGTCTTTTCCGAGCAATTAATTCTTAGTGGGTGACAGTCTGTCAGAATTCCTACCCTAATTTGAAATGAGCATTAATGACAGAATTGTAAACAAAAAGCAAGTAATCGAACTCATTCTTCACCGCGAATCTTTAGCACTTTGAGAGCAGAAAATTTCAAGGGCAACCCGGTGATTCAATACTTTTGCGAAAGGAATTTTCTGTGAGCTACCATGGCATCATCCAGCACTTCAGCAAAGAAAGGATCTGATATGTTAGTCCAAGGGGAGTGGAAAGCACCAGATTTTAAGATCGTGCCCGCAATTGCAGCAGCCCTAGATCCAAACGGAGCTCAATCTCAGATTCCTCCTAAGGTACTGCTTATTAACGATATCCGCAATCATTTTAACTGTTCAATTCATGAAATGGGAAACCTAGAACTAGACATTGTGCGTGAGGAACTATGTGTGGATGGTATTTTGAAACCCAAGCACAAACATCTGGAAGATAAGGGTTTAGTTCACATCGCACATCTTCCTCGAAACTTTCGAGATAAATGGGTTAGGTACATTCTTAGCTGAGTACACGATGGCAAGATTTGGCTTGAGCAACCTATTGAGATCACAAAGAAAATGATTCAACAAGTCACCGGTCTTCCCATGTTAAACAAAGCTAAAACTACCAAAACCCTAGGTCGGACGGAACTAGAGAAGAAAACCCTAGCCGAGTGGGATGGTAGAGGCATGAAAGTTAGCAGCATTACCGACGCTGAACTGAAGTTTGGTACACACATCATTGCCCACAAGATTTATAGTTCTAGTCGACAGAATAGTGTCTCCTGTGAAGCTATTGACCTAGCATACAAAGTGGTCAAAAACAATTTAACATTTGACCTAGCAGACTTATTGTTGAAACAGTTTAACAAGAACATGGAAAGCATCAAAACTTCCAAAAACAATCCATGTAAGTTTGGATCCTTGTTGGTCTGTTTATTCTTCTATGTTCAGAAATTCTTCCCTTCTAAAGGAAAAGTTGTATGGAGAAAAGATGTGTCAGTACTCTATGAAATAAATGAATACATCGCAGAAATGGGTGAAAACTTTGAAAGCATCATGGATAATTATTTTGAGTCTTTCAAAGAGAAAATGAATGACAGACTCCGAATTCCATAGAAGTTGGTGGAAGATTACAAAGATGACATTTGTTTTATGGTAGATTGTGATAATGTGTATATTCAAGCAGTTAAACCAAGAACTGTATATGTAAAACCTCTTCCTTATGAGGTAAATATTGATGAAACCAAGAATATCATTGAAGCTCTTCTAAATCAGCCTTTCAATCCCAAAGCTCCATATTTTGGAACATATGATGAAGCTAAGGTGAGAATTGAACTAAGCATAAAGCTTCCACAGGCGGTAAACAAAGGAAAGAAGAGGATAGCCAAAATGCAAATGATAACCGAGGACAAAGAAGAAATAGATGAAAAAGAAGAGGAAAAGGATGAGAAAATAGAGGAACCAGAACCTGCAAAGAAGAAAGGAAAAGTTTTCATCACTAAGACACCTGTGCCTCCCACTGCTGTGTTTACAAGGAGAAATACAAGAGGCAAGGCAGACAAGGCAGAAAAGGCAGATAAAGACATAGTATTCAAAAGGCCTCCTCTAAGCCTTCAAGAAAAGCTCAAACTCTTTAGAGATTGATCAGGATCTGGAGTAAGTAACATAAAATCCTTGAGATATGGAACCAGATCGGAAGCAGAACAGAAGGAAATAGAAGATGCTGTTGTTGAGAAGATGGGACAGTGGAAATACTCTCCTGAAGAAATTACCCCACAGGTTCCAGCAGTTCTATTGAATCCAATAAAAATGAGATGGAGCAATGCAAGGCAAACTGTGATAGACATATTTGATCAAAACCTGAGACAGTTGATGCCGAGCTTGAATAATGATGAAGTAAAGAAGGCATTAAAAGAAAATGAAAATAAGATGACATTAAAGTTCAATACTTGTTTGATTTTGATCAACAATATTGAATCGGTTGTGAAGGCTGCAAAAGCCACATGGAAGAACATATACCACCTTCACCAACCGAGCATTGAAACTGTAATAATAAAAGATATTGAAGATGACAGCGATAAACAAGAAGAAGACACTGAGGTAGATGATACTGTAAGGATAGCAGTAGAAGTCATTGCATCCCTTCCTACCTCTCCAGTGAAAGTCTCTACATCCAGCCCAGAGACACCTTCAAGCATGGTTGTGACAACTTCTACATTTGTCCAATCATCTCTAGCAACATCAGAGGCAGCCACCATTTCTTCTACCGAGCTGCAGTCTCCTGTACCATCAAGTTTTCCAGCAGTAAGTTTTCCAGCTTTTGAATCTTCAAGTGCAAATATTTTAAGTTCTCTAGTAGAAAGTATACCAGTATCAATAGCCAGCCCTACTTTATCTACTGTCACTACTACAAAAGCATTAAGTACAGATAAGCCTAAAGCTCTACCGAGTATAAAATTTTTGGATAAAAATGTAGTTGAGGATATAGACCTAGATGAAGAGATAGAGATTCCTACATTAGATTTTGCAAATCTCTCAGCGGACCAAATGCAGAATATAGGTGAGATCCTCCAAAGGAAAGTAAAACAAAAGAAGCTTAAAGAGGAGAGAGACAAGGAGTATCAAATCATCAAGGATGCTAAGGACATTTTGTCTGATGCATTAGGCATTAAAGTAGACTCCTCCCAGCATGTTTTGTTACAATTAGCAGAAGCAGTTGAGAAATACAATGAGGACTCATCCGGGACAGCAAAGTTAGTTGAAAGAGCCGAGAAGAGATTCAATAATAAAGTGCTTGAGCACATTGCTCAGCACATAGCTATTAACCAAGTGGAATTGTCTTCAGTTTTGTCTAACATAGAATCTATCTATTTGAATGCTACCTCTCTTTTGGCCAGACTATGCAATTTTGCCGAGTTCACAAAGGATGTTAAAGATAAAATGAATAAAATGGATGAGGATATGAAGATTAGCATACAGAAGCTGCAACTTGAACCAAGTTCAAGCTCTGCTCATCACATGAAAATTTCACACCTATCTAATATGCAGTCTGATCTACTGAAAGAAGACTCAAGGATCCGGTCCACACTGCTAGACATCCAACACATGATCCTTCCCATCATGAATACAATGTATAAGCACATTGAACATTCCAGAACTTTGATTCATGACAATCAGTTCTCTATAGCAGATCACATGATTGAACTCTCTGCAAAAGTCCAAATTGCTATACAAACATGTAAGATCCTGCAAGAAAGTTGGGACAGAACCCTGGCACTAATAATGAAGGTACATTCTGATTTCTTATCAAATTTTGGATTCTCTCTGTAAATAACTTGTATATGCACCTTTGGCATTATCGTCAAAAAGGGGGAGATATGTATAGAAGGAGAGATATGTATACAGTTATAGATTTGTATAAGGAACAGTTAGCACATTGAAAGGGGGAGACAATATATAAAGCCCTATAACAAAGACAAATTTTGAAAAATCAAAATAAAATTCAGCATGATTCGTGTATATAAATTTTGGCCAATAAGTGTTTTTGTCACTAATGCCAAAGGGGGAGATTGTTGGCATTGAGCAGAATTGCCACTAGTGACAACACTTATTTGCATTCTGGATATAAACCGAGCAGACAGTGCAAACCGAGCAAGTTAGTACAAACCGACCAGGACAATGTAAACCGAGTAACATCTTGTCTATTGAGTCACCAGTACTTACCGAGTTCAAAACCTACTGAGTGATCAGTATGAACCGTGCCTTCACTTTTACCGAGTGCATGACGATGCCGAGTAATGCAGTGGACGCCGAGTATCAGAAAGTCACCGAGTCAGTTTGAAGGAACCGAGTAACTATACTTGGGCCGACTTAGCAGCACTCATGTTTATTTGTCAAGCCGACTGTGTAATTGTAATTGTAATTAATTGTTTAAGACTTGTATATAAGAAATGTTGTAAAAAAAAAGATGAAATGTATGAAAGAGAACATATGTGAAAGAAAAAGAAAGGCAGAAATAAGCGAATTGCAGAAGGCTTCAGAAGTATAAGGTATAGCAAAGACAAATTCATCACAGAAGGTGATCAGTACATCAGAGAATCTCAATCAGCAATCCAGTTGCAAAGCAGAGATCTACTGTTTCATTCTAACAGGTGAATCAGTACTAAATCCTTTAACCGGGTAGACTTAACAGTCTTTGTAAAAATCTCTTTACCGAGTGCATACTTCACTGTATGTTTGTAAATCCTTTAACAGGGTGGATTTAGCAATCCTTATTGCTCCTAACAGGGCAGATCATCAGAAGTGATCAAATTATAAGCCTTAACCGGCCAACTTTATTCTGCAGTATTAAAGCTTTGTGGGTTTCATCCCCACCCCAGTTTTACTTTCTTTTGAAAGGTTTCTGGGTAACCAAATCTATGTGTCATTATTGTGAATGCTTTTAAGTTTCATGCTTTCTGTATGCAAAGGTTAAAAGGTAAATTTCATGTTAAAATTGTAAGAAAATTTGGAGTAACTGATTCACCCCTCCCCTCTCAGTAACTCGGTTAATTCCTGAATATTTCCAACATTATGAGTTCATTTGCTTTATTGTTATGCATATTCTTTAGTTTACTATGTTATGCATGCATCAAGTTAATCTGTTATATCCATAATTGGGCAAAAGTAAAAGTTTTTAGAATACTGGTTCACCCCCCCTCTCAGTATTCCCTATGTCTACAAATTGGTATCAGAGCTTGGTTACTTGGAAAAGAATCATTCAAGGAAAGCCTAGTAGCTTGAGTAAGATCTCTATGGATATGGATCAGCTATAGAAGAATATTGAAGAAGCTCTTGAATAGATTGATATGCTTACTAAAGAAAGAGACACTCTGAAAGGAAAATATGATGATGCAAAGAACCTCATTAAGAAACTGAAAAACAAGTTGGTAGATCCAAAATCAGAAAAGGAATCTACAATTCAAATTGAAGATTGTGATGACAACCTAGAAAAAGAAAATGAGAGCCTTAAACATGAATTAAAGATAGAAAATTTGAAGTTAAGTTTGAAAGATGGAAATAGCAAGAATGAAGCAAGTCTAAAATTTGAGAATGAAAACCTGAAGCTTGATAATGAAGATCTAAAATCTAAACTTTGTAAAGTGACATCTGAACTTGAGAAAACCAAATTGCAGTATGCTGAACTTGAGAAGTACAATAAAATTGTGAAAGGTGAACTGACTCAATCTAAGCAACAACTTGAGCTGGACTATATTCAACTAGTGAGAAGATTGATGAACAAATGTCTTATCAAAAACCATTCTATGATAAAATTGGTCTTGGATTTAACTCATCTAAAGTAAATGAAGAAAGCAAGGAACCAGATCTGAAAGTGTCTGAAAGCATAGATGAAAAGAAATCTAATGAAATTGACAAATTTGAAGATAGACCTAAAGAAGAAGAACCAGCTAAACAAGAAGAGTCACCTAAAGGTACAAAAAGAGAATTTAATGGTAGATTCTTTATTTGTAATACTTTTGGTCATATGAAGAAAGATTGTACAGGTAAGCAATTTAAACCTCTTAATAGTTATTATTATAATTGTCATGGTTTTGGACATAGAACTATTGAATGTAGAAAACCTAAATTTATTGAAAATAATAATAGTAGTAGAATGTTTAGAAATGCTAACCATGTAGATAAGAGACCTACTGAACATATGAACAAGAGAAATGGAATAGTATGTTATAGATGCAACAAAGTTGGACACATTGCCAAAAATTGCAGATCACAAATCAACTAGTCAGGACCAAGATATGGAAACAATGGAATAGTTTGTCAGATATGTAACATGATTGGTCATACAACAAGGTTTTTCAGGATGAATAATATGAGAAACCCTAACCCTAGAAGTCATGCACGGAGAAATGAAAATGCAAGTAACAGTCAAAGAGGATGTTGTAGTAATTAAGAAGAAGTGAAGTTTGTTAAAGCCATGGATCAAGGAGACATATTTAGCATTGAAGGTTATCAGAAAGGTGAAGTATCAAATGGTAAGAGTGAATCTCTACATAACCCATCTCAAAGTACTTAATTCATGAAAAATACAATAGAATAGGAACTTAGGATAGTATAGAAATTAGTATAGGATGAATTGAGTCTTGCACAGTTAATGCAAGGTAGTATATGATGTATTGATGCTATGGTTAAGAGCGCATAGGATAATATTGTGTTATGCGAGATCACAAGAAGTTTTAAGTTTTGCAGGTAAGTAGAAATAGCTTTTTGGAAAGAAGCGGCAAAGGAATTGAATGCGATGTCAAATTTCTGTGAGATTGAAAGGTTAAAAGGTTATGATCAGTATTACTTGATCATTAAGGTGAATAAAAGTGCTAAGGAGATCAAAGAGCAGTGATTGAAAGAAGTTTGCAAGGATTTGGTGAAGGATTTTCAAGCCGAATCTATGCAAGCCCTAAATCATAGAATCGAGGTATTTTACTAAGCAAATCTATAAATCAGTTAAAGAATTTGTAGAAGTATTGGATGTTTCATTGATTCATAATGTAAGAGATAAGAATAGACCTAAGATCAAAAGGGAACCAGTAGAACCCTTAGAGGAAGACCCTAAATTAGCTTTATCATCTGTACCGGATGGAGTTCTACACTTAGAGAATGTTAGAAGTATTTGGGATGAAAACTTGAAACCCTTAGTGATAGTAACTTTACCAAAGAATATGAAAAGATTTACAATCAAGATATGTCATTGAGAGTAGGGTTTGAAGACTTGAAAGATAATGAAATCATAAAGTATTCCTTACAGTATGAGTTTGATGATGAAGAATGTACTAAGATAATCCTGAGCAAAATTCACAATGGAAAGTTTTGGTTAGATGACAAAGTGATAGATATCACAACTGACCTAATTCATGAAGTAATCAGTTTATCTAAAACTTGAGTCATACCATTGAATGAGAAGAACATGAGAAAAATAGTATTAGACAACACAAAATCATCTTACAATGGTAGAGGTATAGTGATTAGCAAGATACCTAATGATTTGTATGAGAAATTAGTGAACAGGAAGAAAAGAACAACATAAGAAGACAATAAAATCAAAGAAAATCTTGTAAGAAAATTATGTGATGTTAAAGATGAATAACATTTCAAGGAGATCATGACAGAACTGAACACCCGTCTGAGAACAAAGGAAAGAACCATTTAGATTATGGGAGGAAATTATGAAGAGATCAACAGAGAAATAAAGAAAGCAATAGTCAAAGTAATGACATTTAGTGTTGAAAGATACTCTAGAGTAGTAGGACAAACAAAGCAAGATAAGGAAGCTGAACATCAGAGAATTCCCTCTCCACTAGCTATAAACATTGAAGATGAGTCAATGCATGTGGAAGGAACTAAGATCACTTTAGACAGTGATGATAACCCTTTCAAGAATCTTGAAAACATTGCTGAAAATTTGGCTTTTGAAGAGCAGGACAGAGCTAGAGAAGAAGAGAAGAGAGATACGAGGATTGAAGAAGAAAAGGAAATAGAGAAACAAGTAGAAGCTCCTAGTCAAGAAGAAATCATTCTTACACCTGAGAATGCAAAGAAATCACATATTGGATCTATATTTGAAAGCTTTGGAAAAAAAGTTGATGATGATGATTAGATGGAATTGATCACATCTCTGAACAAAATAATTGGGAAGAATAAGAAGGTGAAAAGCCTTGAAGGATCACTAAAAGAAATAACAGAGATTTTGCAAGGCATTGTGACTACACAGATAGCAGAGGCAGACCCATTTGAAAGAGATAAGAAAGTTATGAATGCATTTGATGATGAGTTTACTAACTTATCAGACATAGCTAAAGTGAAGGCACAAGCAACCTATGAGGCCAAATTAATTCTAGACACGAGTCAGAATATCAAGAATGACATTAACAACTTGGATATTTGTATAAAAGACTTGAGAAGGAACTTGGATAGAGGTAAAACTTTGTACATTTAGTGTACAAAATCTTAGAATCTTGTATCAGAAGAAATTCAGAAGATTAAGGCTAAATAAACAAAGATTCAGACAGAGGCAAATCTTCTAGCCAGCCCCAATGTGAAGATATTGGACATTGAGAAGAACATCAACAAGATTAACGATGAAATAAGGATTCTATATGATGACAAGGACAAGAAACTAAAAATATTCGCTCTTCTAAGAGAGCATATTTCCATTAAGTTAAGCATTTTTGAAGGACAATTGGAAGAATGTCTTTCATCAAAGACATCTTTTCAGATGTTTAGTTTTGCAAACCTTCAAGCCTATGAAATAGCATCTTATGGATTGTGTGCACTAATCAGTGTTGCAGATTCCATTGAGAAGGCAGGGGAGAAGGAAATAGAGAGCATCAAAATAAATTTTCCAGATTGTGTTGCAAGCCTACCAGCTCTGCAATATTGAATCAAGGTATAAACATTTTTGTTTGAACATAGTTTTGGCACCCTTTTTTGTCATTGTTGTCAAAGGGGGAGAGTATTTAGTAGAAAATTGATATATATGATAAGGATGTATATTCTTAGGGGGAGTACAGGATATAGATAAGATATATGGAGTTATAACGATAGTAAATATATATACTTTTGTTATGGCCACAATTTTGAGTTTTTGAAGTGTTATGACTTAGCCAATTTTCTCATATGTTGCAACCAATGACAAAGGGGGAGATTGTTGGAAATTTGGCTGAGTTAGATACTTAGATGTTTTCATTATGGAAACATATGATCTACATGAAGATCACATATGAAAGAGAGCAAGTATGACAGAGCGCAAAGCAAAATTGTCTAAGTGTGAGACAATGTTTTTCCTAGTGTACCCGGAGATAGTTTTGATTAGCGATGATGATTGGAGTAAGTTAAATGCTTGCAGACTTGAACATAGATACTATGATGACTATGGAAGACTCACCTAAGAGTGCAAGTCAGTATGGCATGCATAGAAGAAATTATTTAGTTTTACCAGAGATAGTGTCTAGACGACAGGACAGAATATGAAGATAGAATTGGTAAAGAGTTAAGGGATTATTTTGTTTATCAAAATAATGTCTTAACAATATAAAGGGATGAAATCCTAGATTTTAACCCTTGGATAAATATGTATTTTGTATAATTCTTTTATCAAGCCAACTGTAAGAGTTATTAGTCTTAATAACTTGTATAAAGATGTAATGATGTAATCAAATGTAGAAGAAGTATGAAAAGGTGAAAAGAAAGTGAAAAGATATTAGTGCAAAGTTGTGAAAGAAAATAAAGCAGCATAAGGTTAAGTACCTTGCCATATTTTTTAATCAGTAATCATTGTACATTACTTGTTTGGGAAATGGGCTCATCTAGTAATCATATTTTGCACTACCAACTCTTAGCAGGGTTGAGACTTCTAACAAGGCCTAAAGTCCCTTAATCATGATTGAGACACTATATGCATGTAATAGGCTCCTAACAGGGTCAACATCCTTAACATGATACTTTTGATTAGTGAATCTTTGTGGGTACCATCCCCACAGGGGTTCTCCCTTGGCTAGGGTTTCCTCGAGAACAAATAATGTGTTATGAGTTCATTTGCTTTATTGTTATGCATATTCTTTAGTTTACTATGTTATGCATGTATAAAGTTTATCTATTATATCCATAATTGGGAAAAAGTAAAAGTTTGTAGAATACTGATTCACCCCCCCCCCCTCTCAGTATTCCCTATTTCTAACAATATGATAGGTCAAAAGACTTCTCATTAGAAGCATACACTCATGTAGATTGGGTAGGTAGTGTAGATGATAGGAAAAGAACAAGTGGAGGAGCCTTTCTCTTTGAGAAGAGGTTAGTTTCTTTATTAAGAAAGAAGCGGGATTCTGTAGCTCATTCAACAACTAAATTAGAATATGTCATTGTTGCAATTAATTGCACACAGATTGTTTGGATGAAAGAAATGTTAAAGGATATTGGTTTGAATCTTGGAAAAATAGTTATCATACATTATGATAAAACAAGTATGGTGAATATGCCAAAGAACCTAATGATGTACTAAAAAACTAAGCATATCTCAATCAAGTATCATCTTCTAAGGGATAAAGTGAAAGAGAAAGAGGTAGAGCTTGAATATGTAAGAACAAAGGAGAAAATTGCAGACATCTTCATCAAACCACTGAACAAAAATACCTTTGAATATCTCAGAGGTAGGCTTGAGGTTAGAAACCCACTTGAAGGTAATTAAGGAGATAAAGTATTGCACAATTCCATTAGAAATTGGAGCTATATCATTTCTGGACTTGATGTAGAGGTCTACTCCTTAGGGGGAGTAATGGTTTGAGCATATCTGATCAGATCAAGGTGATATTGCACCTAGTAGTTGAAGGTCTTGAAGATTTAAAAAAGTTACTATTGTCACTATGGATTGCACCCAAATAAGCTAAGTGTAGAACCTAGCAATCTTGTGAAACATGTTACTACTTTCAGGTTGTGGGTAACCTATCAGAAAGTAGACCTCTGGATTAGGGGCTAGCTTCCCCTTGAATCACTTTGAAACTCTACTAACTTAATGAGGAAAAGGGAAAGATTGCATGAAATTAAATGACTGAAAAAACACTTAAACTAGGTGATCCACCGAATTGATAAAAGATCCACAATTGAAACAAGCTTACAAGGAAAACTGAAACATATCTTCAACTCGCAACTTGACCCTGTTGTATTGAAATTTTCAGAATTAATACGGTACGTAGGATGCAATGAGGATAAAAAAAATTTCCACAACCCAAAACCCAATTCTGTACACAAACTAAAACTCCAAGACACAAAACAATCCTCTGAATACTTGATTGAATCAATATGCAGATTAAGGATAAAAATATCACGATGATCTTGGCATACAACTCAATAGAAAAACTCAGAAAATCATTGAGACAAGAAGGATCAGTTTTGTATTCACTGTAAAGAAGCTAAGTACAATTATGTTTCTCAGAGATACAACACTCAACTCCAAGTGAGAAAGAATGAAGAGCCCACCTCAATCACCTAAGTTAGAGGTATATAAAGAAAAACCTAGAATCTACATTCATGGCCCTCAACCTCACAAAAAATGGAAAAAATCTGCACTTTTGGCCCATGAAGATGCCTCTTAAATCCGAATGTCAGATTCCCAGATTTGTAGGGGTAGGGGTGAATGTGAAATCCTTAAAAAAGATAAGCCATTAATTCTCCTATCCCCTTTTTATCACACTTTTAAAAGATATTCTGACAAATGATTTATAGAATATCATTTTGTCAGAATTTACAACACAAATTGCATGATTTATGTATCATTATTTTACTACCCTTAAGAAGATTACATGTGGATTTCTAGTTTAAATAAAATAACTTCTCAACCCAAAGGGTAAACCTATTTATTAAACCATTTACATTTTATGATTAAACCCACCTTATATATGTTTAGCATGGTTGTTTGGAGATTTTAATAGTGTTTTTTAATGGGTAAGTTCTCAACACAAAAAAAGGGGAAATCTTATTCCAAAAGATTTGCAACTTAAAAAAAAGAAAAGCTTTTAACATTGCAACATTACACATTGTGTGGATAACAATCAACCCCCAAAAGAAGATGAAGGATGCTAAAAGCATCAAATTCTTTACTTCGGGTTCATTTGAGGAAAGTTTCCATTTGCACTAGCTTCTTGTTTGTGAACTCAAGCTTGAATTTGGAAGCTCTTAGCCTTTGATCTTATGGCATTACGATTTGAGGTAGGAAATGTTTCTGGCTCCTCATTTTGTTCCTCATTTTCTCTACTTTTTGAGGGCACATTTCTTAGCTTGATGCATAATATAGGTTTAATAATGGTTTCATTTCGCTACTTATCTTGCTTTCTATGAATTCAGATGCCATTATATTTCACTAGATTTTATGCTATGTCCTTGAGCCATAAGCTGGGGAATCCTTTATTGTTTGTTTTCTCACTGATTAATTGAGCTCATCAGCTACGGCATTGTATTTTCTGTTTAAACATTGTTGTGATGTCTATGATATTTCATAGCATTAAGATGTTCACTGCTGTTGATGCAACCCATGCTCTTTCTATGGAACTGTTTACATGTCTATACTTAGAAGACACTGCTGGTTACATACTTAGGGCCTGTGAGCAATGTGCCATGGCATCATGTATTGTATATTTGCTGGCATGTTTTTCTATATATGCTCATGAAATTGCATTCACTATTTTGAATTCATGCCATCCCACACCCTTTCTTGATCCCTTTTCATTGAATTGATGTTGCTATTTGGGTTGCTAATTGCTGCATTTCTTGGGGACCCCTGAGCTCATTACATATTGATTCAATGAAATTTCATTGCATGGATCTTTTCATATTGGGGCATCATTGTTCCATGTTTACTTCAAAGCATTGCATGTTTTATGAATATGAATACACTATTTGTTACATGTTTGCCATGATTATTTATACTGAGATGCTTATTGTTTGGAATCCCTTTGAGGGCTCATGAAAGATATAGGGCATCAATATTTCTTCTTTACATTCTCTTTGTTTTAGCATCATGCCATACTATGCTCAGTTTTTGAGTGTGAATGAGCTAGGGAATAAATGTAAAATGCTCACATGCATCGAGTTTGTTTATTATATTTCTCAGCCCGTGAACTATTAGTTTGTTGTTGTATTGTGATATGATGTTTGATTAAGGGGTAGCCCATGAGCCATAAGCTAAGGCAACAATGCTTAATGCTCACTGTTTTGATTTTTAACATGTACATCCTGTGAATGTAGATCCTTATGTTGCTTGCTTAATAAAATGTGAGCCATTTTTCTTATTCATTTTGTTGATGCTCACCTTTTGATGGAACCCATGAGCAATCACTACATTGCTTCTTGTGTTTGATCACTGATTTGGAGGCCATGAATCTTTGCCATTGTATTCTCTGTTATATTGAGCTTGTTGTCACCAATATGTTTGGTTCCTTAAAATGATAAATCTCGTACATCATTTGTGAGTTAGGGCATCATTTCTTTGTTGTTGGTAATTTGTTGGTGCTTTCAAATGGAATTGTATAGATCTATTTCTAGTTGTTGGCATTGTTTATACTCACTGTTATGTATGGTTACTGTTGGTGCTTGTGAGCTGGATATGGGCATCAATTTTTTATGGTATTCATGATGCATGTTTTATTGTGTCTATGCTCATGAATGTCCATTTCTTGAGGGTTTGATAACTTGATCTCTTTGTCATCATTATACTATTGTTACTTATGTTGGATGATTACATGGCCTGAAAGTATCATTTGATCTGATTCCCCATTGCTCATTGCTTCTTTATTCTTTAATATGCTCACTGTTTAGATTATTTGATGTCACTATATAATTTGATGTAGCCCAGGTTTATATGATCATGTGATATGAGCTTGTTGTTACTAGATTTGACGTCATGATTATGTAGCTCCACTTGGGTTTGATACTATATTTGACATATCTTCTTGGCATCATGACATCATTTCATTGCAATAACTACATTCTTTGTGGCTTTGTTTGATGAAACATTATCATTCTTGTCCCTCTCTATTGACTGCATAATTGGCTTGATGCACCACATTACTTGATCATGTGTTGTCCATTTTTAAGTATAGCTCTTGTTAATACATTATCCTTTCATTATGATGATCATAATTTCATTGGCTCAAAGCACATAAACTGTGAAAGCTTCATTAATCCATTATATTTGTACCTTTGTTAATTCCACTAGTATCATGCAGTCACTCTCTCTTTTGTAGCTTCTTTCCTTAGCTCAAAATGATGATTTAATACACTCCATGCCATAAAATGTGATAGGAATGAATGCAAATTTGTGTACCTTTTCTCCATTCTGATTTGATTTGATGTATGCCTTTTCTATTTCCAATGCTTGATTATGATTCATTAAGCTGATGGGCATGATGGATGGCTATTGTGGCTGCATCATGATGTCACAACAATACCAGATGAAATAACAATAGCTAGTATTGTTGTTGCATTATTGATGATGAAAAAATCATAGTGATTCTTTAGGTGTTCATGTAGCCTTTTGTTTCCCTTCTTTGTGTTGATCTTTGTTCTATGTTTCCATGCTTTCTGCTTCTTTACTCTACCTTTATGATCTCTGAATGCTTCATTGATGCTGCTTGATCTGATTGGTTCTCTTAGCACTTGTGGGCTAGTGATGGTGATCATGGGTGCTCTTGGCCTATAATGTGGTTTCTCTCAAGGAAATTTGAAGGTTTCCTTGAAAGAGCCAACATCACAGGGAAACATCATTCATTTGGATTCCAGCACTTTACAATTGTTGTTGTATAGACAATCTCTATACTTTTAGTACTTCAATTATCTCTGGAAAGGCCATCCTCTTAGTACTTAATTATCTAAGTGAGGTAAACAATAGTGTTTCAACTTCTTCTATATCTACACATGGAACAAACAAGTTAGTGAAAATATGGTATCTTCTTTTTCCTGCAACATCTTTCTAAGTGCACATTCCCTATAGCATAGCCCTTTTTAGAAGTGTATGGATGACTATATATATGCATGATTTTAGATGAGGGTAAGTAGTAGGGTATCATGCATTTCTTAGATCCTTTGGATCTAACCCTCATCTCTCTCTTCCTTGCAGGTTATAGATTACTAAGGAGCACACTGGATTCAACCTTGGATCGATACTTTATCATTCTAGGAAATGTCTGGCACCCTTGTATTTATGTTCATCCATTTTATGTATGTTTTTACTCATTTATACTTTCTTTAAAGTTGGCTATGCTCACGGCCTATGTGAGCCCAGATGAATTATCTTTCAATTTTTTTCCTTTATATAGTACACACAAGATATTTGGCATATATACATGTAATATTTAGATGTAAAAATTTATTTTCCTTTACATGTGTTCTTTTCATGAAATGAACACAAATTTAAATAAGATCATCTAATAATGCAAATTAGGGTACTATAGTCTCATCTAGTAATTAGGTCTCCAATCAATAAATATGGTAACATTCTGGTGACCTCAACTGAGTGCTTGCCTACTAAGTACCCTTGGCTAGATGCCTTTTGAATCCATTGGGCACAAAGTCTCATAAACATTAGAAATGAACTTAGCTTCAAATAAAATAGCTCCTTCTTTCCAACAAAACAAACTATAAGATAGACCAGTGCTCTAAGAGACTTTTCATGTGAGGATTAATGATTTGCATTAGTTGGCACTCAACTCACTAGTACAAACCATTGATGCTTTCTTGATGGATCTTTGCAAAGTAGCATCAATGTGTCTCTGGCTTATTGCTAACCAAAACCAAATTGAAAACTAAAAGAAAACTTGTGCTGGAGCACTTAGGGAACACAAAAAATTGGAATTGAAACAATGAACTACTAATACATAGGGGTATAACTTTTGACCTCAAAAGAATGCTTTGAGGTGAATCCCATTCATAGGAATGGGCAACTCTTCTCCATCCATATTGGCCAACTAGAAGGCATTATGGGCCTTACACTTAACAACCATGAAAGGTCCACTCCATATAGCATAGAATTTAGTGTGCCTTCCTGGTTTGTTTTTCAACTCATCCCACTTAAGGACAAGGTCTCCTTCCTTGAAAACCCTAGGCATGGCCCTTTTATCAAAAAATTTCTTCATATGAAAATGATGGGCCTCAAGGCTTTCTAATGCTAGTTTTCTGGTTTCTTCAAGCTCTATTAGTTCAACAAGCCTAACTTGCATAGTGTCTTCTTCCATTAACTCAATTTCTTTAATCAAGCTTAAAGTAGGCAATTCAATAGAAATAGGAATCCTAGCCTCTTTTCCATAAACTAGCATATAAGGAGAGTTACCTATAGATATCTTAGGGGTTATCATGTCTGCTCATAGAGCCAGCTTCAAATTTCTATGCCAGTCCTTCTGGTTCCCCTCTATAGTTCACTTGATGATTCTCAACAGGTTCTTATTAGTTGATTCTGCCTGGCCATTACCCTGAGGGTAATAGTTGGATGAAGTGCTCAGGAAAATATTTTGTCTCAATGCCCATTCAGAGATTCTCATTCCAAGAAATGCTAAGGCATTGTCTGAAATGATAGAGTTTGGTGTGCCAAACCTTGACACAATTTCTTGATAGAAATTAAGGACAAAGTTCTTATTTGCTTCTTTTAAAGCTACATCCTTTGTCCACTTAGTAAAATAATCTATAATAGTAAGGATCCATCTGTGACCAACACTAGATGGAGGATTAATAGGTCCAATGAAATCCAACCCCCATTTCGTGAAGGGTTTTTCCACCTTGATGGGATGCAATGGGAGGGGTCCTAGCTTCTATTTGCTAGCAAATAGAGCACAGTTCTTACACTTCCTCACCTAGTCAAATGCATCTTTGTACAAGCTAGGCCAATAGTACCCCACTCTCATCACTTTTAGAGTACTGGTCCTTACTGAAAAATGTCCTCCATATGCCCCATCATGGAATTCTTCCAGAATTATGTTGATCTGGCTGGGCTCAACACATCTCAATAGGACACCATTATAGTCTCTTCTATACAAAATATCATCTAGAATAACAAAAGGGATGGCTTGGAGCATAAAATACCTCATTTTCCTCCTGTCAAGGCCTTGGGGGCATTGACTAGTCAAGAGATAGTGCTTCATCCATGTTGTCCAGCTTGCATTTTGTTCTAAATTTTGGTCATCAGGATAGCATCTCCTTCTTGTTGACTTTTATCCATTATGCCTTCAATCATTTTCTCACATAACCATTTTCCCCTTATTAACTTAGTCACCTTGATTTTGACACCATATTCCATAACTTTGGTGACCCAACCAGCCATTTTGTGGTTCAAATCCTTGTTTAGAAGGAAGTCTTTTATACAAGGGTAGGCAACCATGAGGTGCACTATGTTATTAGAAAGAAAATTCCTAAATTTATTCAAGCTCCCCACCACTGCTAGGATATGTTTCTCCATAGGAGTATAATTTATTTCATACCCATCGAGGCCTTGGCTGTAAAAAGCAACTGCCTGCTCCTATTTTTCATTGTTCTACTACACTAGCATGTCAGATATATTATCAGTATTCCCAAAAGCATACAGAATAAAATCTCTTAAAAAATAAGGGTTTACCAGAGTAGGGGCAGAAGCAATTCCTTATTTTACTTCCTCAAAACACTTCTTCCCTTCATTTGTCTAGTAGAAGGTTGAATTCTTTTTCAGCATCTGGGTCATAGGTTTCAATAATGCTACAATGTTTGGGATGAATCTTCTCAAGAAGTTGATTCTCCCAAGGAAACTTTGCAGCCCCTTCTTGTGTGTTGGTAAAGGTAGTGCCATGATTGCACTTATCCTCTCAGGATCAATAGTTGTTCCTTCTCTTGAAATAATGTGTCCTAGCAGCCTGCCTTCATGGACAACAAAGATACACTTTTTAGGATTCAATGAGACTCCATATTCTCTCCACCTTTCAAAAATATATCTTATATGAACCAGGTGATCATTAGTATATTTTGAGAAGACAATTATGTCATCTAAATAGACTAGGACAAATTTATTCATTAAACCAGAAAATGCCATCTCCATGGCTTTCTAAAATGTTGTACCAGCATTAGATAGCCCAAAAGGAATCTTTTTGTATGCCATGGTCCCCTATTTGGTGGTAAAGGTTGTTTTATACTGGTCTTCCACTCTTACAAGGACTTGATTATAGCCAGAAAATCCATCTAGTAGAGAAAATCTATCAGACCCTAAGACAAACTGCAATATTTTTTCCATAGAGGGAAATGGGTGATGGTCCTTGAGTGAGGCCCTATTGAGGTCCCTAAAATCCACACATAGCAGGATTTCACCATTCTTTTTTCTGATAGGCACTAGGTTAGAGACCCGAGAGGTGTATTTGATGGGAAAAATGATATTGGCCTCAATCATTTTCCTTAACTATGTCTTCATTTACACTTCTAGATTAGGGTTAATAGGTCTCTATTTTTGTCTCACAGGTTTGGCATGGGGTTCCAGTTCAATAGTGTGCTAGGCTAAGTGGGGATCAAACCCTTTTAAATCATAATATTCCCATGCAAAATATCATTGAATTTTTGACATAATGAGACAAAAGCCTACTTTTTTGGTTGGGTACATACCTTTCCTAGCTTGAGGGACTTATCCTTGAATATCTCAATAGGCTGATAATGTTCCTCTTTCACTATCATGCTTGCTTTGTCTCCTCTAAGCTGGTCATCAGAGTTAAAAATGGAGTCAAGGGTGACTAAACCCTTAGGTAACTTACTATTTTTCAACTATAACATCTAATCATTATACTAATGAGGATTCTTATTCTGATTAACTTTAGAGAATTCAGCTTCTTCTATCAAAAAGTTGAATATTTTCTCATCATTTTCAAAGACTTTCCAGCTTACCTGATTATCTGGGATTGAAGTTCTCACAAGGACCCTCACATGCTGCATTTCGGTGCTTGTGACTTCTTTAGGAATGTCATATTCAACTCCCATGACAACCAACTTGTTTTCTTGTTTGTTCTAATTTATTGGGATAGAAATTAGATTAAAAGCACAAAACCCTTCTATCAAGTCCCAAACCCTGTGCTTATACATCTTGAGCATATCATTCTTAGTGAGATTAGTACCACGAATTTGATTGACTACTAAATCACTATCACCTATAACTTTCAAACACTTGATTCCTTTCTTTCTAGCCCATTCTAAACCATGAATCAAAGCCTCATATTTTGTTGTATTATTAGTGCAGCTAAAAGAAAAATATACACCAGAGTAATACCTTTTCCCTTCTAGTAAAATCAAGATAGCTCTCCTCCTGAACCAATTCTGATGCTGACACCATCAAATAACAATTGCCATAGCTCATTATTTTATTTTTCTTGATTCTCATCCTCTTTCTTCATCAAATTTGGGATCACTGAACCTTCTTCATGAATGATATACATTCCTATACAAGATATTTCCATATTTCTAAAAGGATCTTCATCTAAATGCCTTTCAGCCCATTCATCTAAGACAATATCCATAATGTTTTCAGTAGTGGTCACTAGTTCTAAATCAATAGGGTCTTGCTCATGGAACATTAGATTGGCATTTATGGGGCTAGGTGTATAAGGTTCCACATGGTTTTTTGCAAAGGATTCTGACTTTATTCTAACCTTTGTACCATATCTAGTTTTAAAGTATAAATGAGACTAATCTACTGAATGGTATGCCCCCAACCTAGTGGTGAAATATCTTCTCAGGCAAATAGAAAAGTAGGGAGGCAAATCAATAAAATAGATATCCCGAGGGATTGAGAAATTGGGATATTCATGTAGGGTGAGCCTTAGGTCCTTAATGACTCCAATTGTGTTGATTGATGATCCATCTAACTGAACAATAGGTCTATTTAGTGGCTCATTAGACAATCCTAGGGTGTCTGCTAGTTGCTTAGATATTACTGAGCCACTTGCCCCTGAGTCAATCATACAATTATGCACCAAAAATTTCCCAACAATAATAGTAACATATAAAGGAGGGGGTTTAACTTGTGTAGCAATGGTGGGCTGCAAGCTACCTTCTCCATTTTACTAGTCTTTCTGAGATGTTTCAGCCATCAAGACTTTAGGCTGTTCTAAAAAATTCTCATCATTTAATGAAATTCTAGCCAAAGCATTAAGCATTAATTCCTTTTTCCTAGGAATGGGTGAAGTGTCTATCATAGGCACACTTATGGAAGTTTTCTTCATTTGTTCAACAATATTGAAAGATCCTAAGCTCAACTTTGGCTGTCCTTTTGATGTAGTAACTTCTGGTTGTGTTGATGCCAACTATATTACTGCTTTGGCTGGCTCCTTGACCTCCTTAGATTAATTTTGAAGTGAGGCTCGAGTGTCCTTAGGTTATGAGGCCATAACTAGGGCTTGCTAACTAGTAGAGGCTAGTTGTTCAACATCCAAGGCCTTCTTCTTTGATCTAGTGTTGGCTGCAACTAGAATATAGTTCTGGTTATCATTTAGGGAAAAGGTGACCCCACAAAATTCCTCCTTCTGGAATTTAACAAGTGCCACATCTGGTGTATTGAGCTCATTTGAGGTATTAAGTTGGCCTTGTTGGATCTCTCATTCTTGTGGCATCTCCTACGGAATCATGACATTGTTATGCACCATGAGGGCTTGGTAATAACCATTCAGACACATCCCTTGAATGTGCTACTAATTACATGGAAAAATCCATTGGTATGATTGTGCCAGATTGTTCTGAGCTATAGGAACAAGCTCTTTGGAGGTGCTAGGGACATTAGGATTGTAGGGCCGGCTAGCTTTTTGATTGTAGTTTCTTGCTTGGCCTTTCTACCCTTTCTGGTATTGGGGCCTATTTTTCTGATATTGGGCTTGATAGGGGGCTTGGTAAGGATGTTGATAAGGCTTAAAATATTTCCTTTTGAGGTTAATTATCTCATTAGAAATATATTGCAAGAAATTTTTAATATCCTTCAAATCTTGGGACTGGTCAATAGATGGGATGACAACCTACTGGGAAGGAGTTGGGATAGGTGG
Source organism: Chamaecyparis obtusa (assembly GCA_027943335.1). NCBI lineage: Eukaryota > Viridiplantae > Streptophyta > Pinopsida > Cupressales > Cupressaceae > Chamaecyparis > Chamaecyparis obtusa. The sequence continues at coordinate 295,220 of BSBK01006333.1, read as the reverse complement.
GAAAGATGCCAAAGCTGGAATTTCTTCCAAAATAGGATGAAGCTCTGGAAAGATAGGCATTGGAGGCCTTGGGGATATCTTTCCAGCTTGAATGAGACTATTCTTAGCCCTTATAGCAACCTCATATGCTGCTAGTAAATTATCCCCTCCCATAGACTGGATCATGACAGAGATATCACTATTGAGTGCCCTTAAATAGTACAAGAAAGCAGGCTGGCTTGAAGGCCTAACTATTGTCGATATCCTATTCCAAGTCCTTTGGAACCTAACATTAAAATCCATCATATACTTGTGGGGCACTCTCTTAATAGTGGTCAAATGTTCAACTAAGGAGAGATGATCAGACTTATCTTCAAATTGATTGGTCAAGGCTTGACCTAACTCATCCCAGCTTGTTATGGAATTGACTGCTAGACCTTTGAACCATTGCAATTCTTTTCCTTTGAGGGATGTTGCCAACAACCTTACAACTACATTGTCTTGAGTTATATTTTGGAGGGCACAAAGGGATGCAATGTCTCTTATATGCTCAATAGTGGAAGTTTGATCCTCTCGTATAAAAATAGGTAGGCTCTTAAGGGATAATACATGTATGTCATTATGCTACTAAAAATTCAAGGGGTTTCCTTGATTAAAAGCCACAAAAGGGTGATTTCTAGCCATTGGAGGGTTTAAAGGAACTTGAACTGCTGGTGTTGCTTGCACATGTGGGATTATGGTAGTGCTTGCAAGAATAAGAATGGGATTTGCAGATTAGGATTCACTAGATTGGGCTGCCTTGGTCCTTTTCTTAGATGATGGTAGCTCTGCATAAATAAAAGGATTCTTTCTCTTCTTGGTTGGAATTCCACTCATAAGCTTAAGGGATGATCTGCATGAAACAAAATTAGAGTTGCCAGGTATGATATCGAAATATAGTTACTGTTCATACCAAATAATAACCCACATAGAACCAATTCAAAAATCTGAATCACTGAGTCTCTTGTCCCACCAGGCATGCCAAAAACTATTGTCACTAAGGATTGCACCCAAATAAGCTAAGTGTAGAACCTATAAATCTTGTGAAACATGGGACTAGTTTCAGGCTATGGGTAACCTATTAGAAAGTAGACCTCTGGATTAGGGGTTGGCTTCCCCTTGAATCACCTTGAAACTTGACTAACTTAATGAGGAAAAGGGAGAGAGTGCATGAAATTAAATGATTGAAAACAAAATTAAACTAGGTGATCCACTGAATTGATAAAAGATCCACAATTGAAACAAGCTTACAAGGAAAACTGAAATAGATATTCAACTCACAACTTGACCCTGTTGTATTGAACTTTTCAAAATTAATAAGATACTTAGGATGCAAGGAGGGAAAGGAATTTCCACAACCCTAAACCCAATTTTGTACACAAATTAAAACTCCAAGACACAAAACAATCCTGTGAATATTTGATTGAATCAATATGTAGATTAAGGATAAAAATATCACAATGATCTTAGCATACAACTCAATAGAAAAACTTAGAAAATCATAGAGACAAGAAGGATCACTTTTGTATTCACTATAAAGAAGCTAAGTAGAATTATGTTTCTCAGAGCTACAACACTCCCCTCCAAGTGAGAAAGAATGAAGAGCCCACCTCAATCACCTAAGTGAGAGGTATATAAAGAAAAACACAGAATCTGCATTCATGGCCCTCAACCTCACCAAAAATGGAAAAAATTTGCACTTTTGGCCCATGAAGATGCCTCTTAAATCTGGATGTTAGATTATCGGATTTGTAGGGGTAGGGGTGAAGGTGAAATCCCTAAAAGAGATAAGACATTAATTCTCCTATCCCCTTTTTATCATGCTTTAAAAAGATATTCTTATGAATGCTTTATAGAATATCATTTTGTCAGAATTTACAACAGAAATTGTATGATTTACATCATTGTTTTACTACCCTTAACAAGATTACATGTGGATTTCTAGTTTAAATAAAATAAGTTCTCAACCCAAAGGGGAAAACCTATTTATTAAACCATTTACATTTTATGATTAAACCCACCTTATATATGTTTAGCATGGTTGTTTGGAGATTTTAATAATTTTTCTTAATGGGTAAGTTCTCAACCCACAAAAAGGGGAAAACTTATCCCAAAACATTTACAACTTAAAAAAAAAAAACCTTTTAACATTGCAACATTACACATTCTATGGATAAAAATTGACCCCCAAAAGAAGATGAAGGATGCTAAAAGCATTGAATGCTTTACTATTGGTTCATTTGAGGAAAGTTTCCATTTGCACTGGCTTCTTGTTTATGAACTGAAGCTCAAATTTGGAAGCTCTCGGCCTTTTGATCTTATGGAATTATGATTTGAGGTAGGAAATGTTTATGGTTCCTCATTTTGTTCCTCATTTTCTCTGCATTTGGAGGGCACATTTCTCAGCTTCATGCATAGCATAGGTTTAATACTGGTTTCATTTCTCTGCTTATCTTGCTTGTTGTGAATTCAGATGCCATTATATTTCACTGGATTTTATGCTAGGTACTTGAGCCATAAGCTAGGGCATCCTTTATTGTTTGTTTTCTCATTGATTAATTGAGCCCATGAGCTAGGGCATTGTATTTGTTGTTTAAACATTGTTGCGATGTCTATGAGATTTCATAGCATTAAGATGCTCACTGTTATTGATGCAGCCCGTGCTCTTTCTATGGCACTATTTAAATGTTTATGCTTAGAATACACTGTTGGTTACATACTTAGGGCTTGTGAGAGATGTGTCAGGGCATCATGTATTTTATATTTTTTGGCACATTTTTTCTTTATATGCTCATGAAATTGCATTCATTGTTTTGAATTCATGCTAGCCCATGCTCTTTGTTGATCCCTTGTTATTGCATTGATATTTCTATTTGGATTGCTCATTGCTACATTTCTTGGGGACCTGTGAGCTCATTACATCTTGATTCGATGGTATTTCATTGCGTGGATCTTTTCATATTGGGGCATCATTGTTTCATGTTTACTTCGAAAGAATTGAATGTTTTATGCATATGAATACGTTTTTGGTTACATGTCATGCCATGCTTATTTATACTGAGATGCTTAATATTTGGAATCCCTTTGAGGGCCCATGAAAGATATAGGGCATCAATATTTCTTCTTTACATTCTCTCTGTTTTAACATCATGCCATACTATGCTTGGTTTTTGAGTGTGAATGAGCTAGGGCATCAATGTAAAATGCTCACATGTATGTGCATCGAGTTTGTTTATTATATTTCTCAGCCCGTGAACTATTAGTTTGCTGTTGTATTGTGATATGATGTTTGATTAAGGGGCAGCCCGTGAGCCATAAGTTGAGGCACCAATGCTTAATACTCACTGTTTTGATTTTTAACATATACAACCCATGAATGTAGATCCTTATGTTGCTGCCTTAATAAAATGTGATCCATTTTTCTTATTCATTTTGTTGATGCCCACCTTTTGATGCAACCCATGAGCAATCACTACATTGATGCTTGTGTTTGATCACTGATTTGGAGGTCATGCATCTTTTCCATTATATTATTTTTTATATTGAGCTTGATGTCACCAATATGTTTGGTTCCTTGAAATGATAAATCTCGTAAATCATTTGTGAGTTAGGACATCATTTCTTTGTTGCTAGCAATTTTCTGGCACTTTCAAATGGCATTGTACATATCTCTTTCCAATTGATGGCATTGTTTATACTCACTGTTATGTATGGTTACTATTGGTGCTTGTGAGCTGGATATGGGCATCAAGTTTTTCTGGTGTTCATGCTTCATGTTTTATTGTTGTATATGCTCATGAATGTCCATTGCTTGAGTTCCTAAGAGCTTGATCTCTTTGTCATCATTATACTGTTATTACTTATGTTGGATGATTACATGGCCTGCAAGTATCATTTGATCTGATTCCCCATTGCTCACTATTTCTTTATTCTTTAATATGCTCATTGTTTAGATTATTTAATGTCACTACATAATTTAATGTAGCCCCTTTATATGATCATGTGATATGAGCTTGTTGTTACTAGATTTGACATCATGATTCTGTAGCTCTACTTGGGTCTGATACTGTATTTGACATATCTTCTTGGCATCATGGCATCATTTCATTGTAATGACTGCATTCTTTGAGGCTTTGTTTGATGAAACATTATCACTGTTGTTTCTTTTTATTGACTGCATAATTGGCTTGATGCACCATATTACTTGATCATGTGCTATCTATTTTTAAGTATAGCTCTTCTTAATGCATTATCATTTCATTATGATGATCATAATTTAATTGGGTCAAAGTACATAAACTATGAAAGCTTCATTAATCCATTAGATTTTTACCTTTGTTAGTTCCACTAGCATCATGCAGTCACTTTGTCTTTTGTAGCTTCTTTCCTTAGCTCAAAATGCTGATTTAATACACTCCATGCCATAAAATGTGATAGGACTGAATGTAGATTTGTGTACGTTTTCTCCATTCTGATTTGATTTGATGTATTCCTTTTCTATTTCAAATAATTGATTATGATTCGTTATGCAAATGGGCATGGTGGATGGCTATTGTGGCTGCATCATGATGTCATAGCAATACTAGATGAAACAACAACATCTGGCATTGTTGTTGCATTGTTGATGATACAAACATCAAAGTGATTCATTAGGTGTTCATGCAGCCATTTGTTTCCCTTCTTTGTGTTGATCTTTGTTCTGTGTTTCCATGCATTCTTCTTCTTCTTTACTCTGCCTTTATGATCTCTGAATGCTCCATTGAGACTGCTTCATCTGGTTTCTTCTCTCATCACTTTTGGGTCAATGATGGTGATCATGGGTGCACTTGGCCTATTATATGGTTTCTCTCAAGGAGATTTGAAGGTTTTTCTAAAAGATCCTAGATCACAAGGCAACATCATTCATTTGGATTCTAGCACTTTACAATTTTTGTTGTACATACAATCTCTGTACTTTTAGGATGGTCTTCTGGAAAGGCCATCCTCTTAGTATTTCAATTATTTGAGTGAGGTAAACAACAATGTTTTAGTTTCTTATGTATCTTCACATGGAAAAAACAAGTTAGTGAAAACATGGTATCTTCTTCTTCCTGCAACATCTTTATGAGTGCACATGCCCTGTAGCATAGCCATTTTTAGAAGTGTATTGCTGACTATATGTATGCATGATTGTAGATGAGGGTAAGTAGTAGGGTATCATGCATTTCTTAGATTATTTGGATCTAACCCTCATCTCTCTCTTCCTTGTTGGTTCTGGATTACTTAGGAGCACACTGGATTCAACCCTAGATCAATACTTCATCATTTCAGGCAATGTCTAGTACCCTTGTACTTATGTTCATCCATTTTATGTACGTCTATACTCATTTATACTTTCTTGAAAGTTGGCTATGCTCATGGCTTGTGTGAGCCCAAATGAAGTATCTTTCAATTCTTCCTTTGTATAGTACACGTAAGATATTTGACATATATACATGTAATATTTGGATGTAAAAATTTCATTTCCTTTACATGTATTCCTTTTATTAAATGAACACAAATTTAAATAAGATCATCTAATAATGCAAACTAGGGTACTGTAGTCTCATCTAGTAATTAGGTCTCCAATCAAAACATATGGTAACAGTTGCACCTAGCAAAGAAGGAAAATAAGGATGTTTGTAATGACACCCTTTTCCATTGATGTCAAAGGGGGAGAGATATTGGTGAAAAATACTTATTGGTTTAGGGGGAGCTTTGAAGGGGATATTGAAGGTTTTTGTGAAAGGCTACTTTTGAGTTGATGGTTTTTCACATATGTTTCCATCAATACCAAATGTGGAGATTGTTGGAATTGTTGCACTCTATGGTTTTGGCATTCATTGTTTTTTCATTGATGTTAACATATGTTTTAGTAAGGGAATCCATAAGTTGCAAGTAGTTTGGATAGACAGGTTACAAAGAATTGTACGTATAGTGTACAATGACTTAGCTCATGCAACATAATATTTGTATAGCATAAAATGTTTACTATTTGCAGTTATGTTTACATATGTTTATATGCTCATTTTCTCAAGTTATGGATGAATTGGAAAAGATAGATTATAGGGCCAGTGGCTGGAAACTCACATAGTTGTTCTCTATATTTGTAGTATAAATTCAATGTAAAAATGGATTAAACCTTGCAAGCTTGGAGAGCACGTAAGAGGACACATGGGAGAGTCTAGTGTGTGATCACAGAGTACTAGTGTGATTTGTGACATCATCTTTGGAGTGTACTCTAGCAAATATTTATTTGGAAGCCAACCCAGGAGTGGTAGCATATTCTTGAATAATTAAGCATGGATAAATATTGTGGCCAAATATTTCATGATTTATAATTGTTGTAATATTTTTAAGGATGTTGTGTGTATTCTCACATGGGTCTATGCAATATTTTTTATAGGAGAGGTCCTATAATGGCTGACCTAGGAATTATGGTTTTAACTTATATACACAAAAGTAGTTTCTTATAGATGTGAAGGAGAATATGGTGTGGATTATTGTGCGAGATTTTGGGATGTGAGGACTGCTAATGTAGAGTAGAGGATTGTGCATTAATTTTTAAGGTTGTAACTGTCTTGGCAGTGGATCTACTAGAATCCATTTCAGGTATTCATGATGATATTTCTTTAGATCTAGGACAGTGAGTCATGAAGGTGGATGTAACCTTGTCTTTTATTTTGGTTAGTGACTATTTCTAATACCTTTAACATGGTTTTGACTCCTAACATGGTCTATCCTTTAATAGGGACTATACTATTGTAATAATTAGCTCCTAACAGGGCTAAAAATATTTACCAGGTTACTATATTCATAGTACTAATTTGTGGGCATGAATTCCATTGGGCTTTTTCCCTTAACAGGGTTTTTCTCGAAAACAAATACGTGTGTTATTGTGTTCTTATGTGCTATTGTTGTATTGCATTCAAATGATCACGAGGTTATAATTTGAATTAAGATTAATAGTTTTGGCATCAACTGATTCCCTCCCCTCTCTCAGTTGATTGGAACATTGTTATTCTAACAATAAGACCAAAATCATTTAATAACTAATCTATTAATTTTGTCAATCTTACATTTTCAAACTAAATTTAATAAATTGAATTTGAATTTGTTGAAATAAAAGTAACCAGTAATGTGATATGTTTCATTTAGTAGATCACTTTCCATGACCATCCAATTCACCATAGATGTTTTTTCATCACATGAATCATGATCATTCAATTCACTATAGATGTGTTTGTACCACATGCATAATGATCATTCTAATTATACCCAAAAGTACAAAGAGACTTGTATTTTTAAAATAAGTGAGTTTCATGGTGAGGCTAGAAAGACTTTCCTACATCACCCTATGCTATAGGTATTGTGTGTTGTATAAGGCTACTAATTTACAACATAATGCAATTGGAAGTCTCCATCTCAAGACTCTCCTGCACAACAGAAGCGATAGTGAAATTATCAAACTCTACTCTAACTAAGATTAGTTACATCTATTTTTGGGCATGTTGTACACCTAATCTATCTAAAAAAAGGATCCCTCTACTACCATGGAACTCCCACATGTCTAAGTACTTTGGAATCTCATCAAGGATAAACTTGAAATAGAGTTTCCTCTAAAATTATTATAGGACCACATTATTTTTCCACAAAGGATAGTAAAAAATATTCTAGTCTCTATCTAATAAATTATTCCTTATCCCTTGGTGATGTAATAAATTATGATCATGAGGTAATTTACATTGGAATGGAATTTTAAGGTTCACTATTATTACCATATGTTGTGCTTCATAATCAATTAAAGAATCATGAAATCATTCCTTTTCCATTTTTATTATTGAATTCTCTTGAAAACTCCGTGTTTGATGTTAAGAAAAACATCTACTAGAGTAAAAAGACAACTTACCCACATCAAGGTCTTATTTTCAACTTTACATCTTTTATTTTTCCTTATATGCTCTCCTAAACCTATTAGTGTCTAAGAGGTCCATGTCTCATAGTTCCCCTCGCAATCTAATATTATTGACATCCCTAAATAAAACAAGAACAAAGCTATTAAAAATATGGAGGCTTATAAAATTGTCTCTTGTCCAAGGATTCCAAAAGTTTTAAACTTTGGTCTTGTTCCACCTACAACTAGCCCAAAAGGAAAAGACTCTTCATTATCTACCTCTAAGATAAAAGGAGAAAACCCTTCCCCTCTCATAGAAAATAGTCAAATTCATTGTTCAGGAGATAAATAGTGGGAATGAAGATGAGGTGGAGGAGGATCATAATGCCTCTCAAAGATCCATCAGACTAACTAATAGATATATAGAAAAAAGGAAAAAGCTACTTGTAGACTATGATTCTAAGGAATACACGAATTAGGGATAAGCGGACACTAAAAAGGGGAAAAAGAAAAATATGAACATAGAAGATGAAGATTATTGACTGATGATAGTGGTAGGTCAAATAGATCTACCTCCAATAGATCAACCCATACTTTTATTAAAATAAAGTATGAACCTATCGATCTTGGTTCTAACATGATGCCAACTAAGGAGAACCAAATTTTGGCTAGTGTGGATGTTGCTTCATCATTGAATTTAAACAAATTTCTCAGTGAGGTGGACATTCTAAAAATAAATTTGAGTGAAGTGGAAAGAAAAATAAAAAGCATATCTAGACTTAGCTTTTGGGTGATACAAAGCTCTACAACCTCCCTCTACTTGTTACAACATAAGAGTCTTGGTAAATATTAATAGGTTGAGGGAAATTACAATGACTTGTTTAAATTCCTCTCCAATAATCGGTCTCATGTCCTATATTAGTTAGTGTTACCCAAATTTCCAAGTCTCATACAAATTTGGCTCAAATCCATTCAGGGGTCTCTGTTTTTACCTTGCTAAGCATCCCTGAAATTTTCATGAATTTATGTCTTGTCTCCCGGCCTCTGCAAATTAATCTATCCCCTAGTCTGCAGGTTTAAAATTCATAAAAGTATTCATTGTGCCAAATAAGCCCTAAAACCCTAGGCCTTATTCTATTCTACAGTTACTTTTTTGGCCACTTAAGTTCTCAAATACCCATGTGCGCTTTAATTCTATTGGCCAGTCGCAAGTTCTCTAAGTCTTCCAGCAGTTAGTTTTCCCTTTCGGTGAACTGGTGACTGCAGTGGTTCTCTCATTCACTAAATGTTTGGTGGTTACCTTTTTCCAACTAGCAACTTAGTGAACAGCGTAATTCTTCCTTCGATCGCTTAATTGCTAAATGTCTGGCAGTTAAGGCTTACAAGGTCCCAGTTAAGAAGATCTGACGGCTGACGTATCTTCACATAGCCTCTTTTTGACACATGCGATCTTATGCCGACTGTTAGATCTTCCAAGTATGCAGCACTTCAAAGTTGAGTGGGTCCACTACCACATCATCCTATGTGGAAGCTCCTGATTGGTCGATAGGAGATGATTTGTAAAGGTTGTCAGAGCGGGCCCAAAGAGCTATATCCCTTTTAATCCTATGGCTAGCGCATGATCTCATGGGTTGTGTCAGAGCGATGAGATTATCCACCGATTATTGATTTCACTTTGTTGTCAGAATATGTCAGGTGGGTCCTTGTTTGTTGATGTGCTCAAATATGATTGGTCCACGTAGTGATTACGGGGTTTGTAGCGGGTTTGTTTGTCAGAAGGGTCTCGGCTTAATAAGATCTATGGCTAGTGCATGATCGAAAGGAATATTCAGAGGCTATGAGATCATGCACCCATTGTTAGATTGGAATCTTGGTTTCAGTGGGTCTTTTGTTAGAGAGGTCGCCAAGGTGTTTGTTGATGAGGCAGTAAGAGCGAATGGGAGATTAACAAATGGAAAAATGGGCCCAGGGTTTGAAAGGTATTCTGTGACTCGGTGACTAAAGGATTTCGCATGTTCTCAGAATGTAACCAGGGTTAGTTAAAAGAATCAGCAATTCGGTGAAATGCCTTGTTCCCTGAATCACTTGACCAGACTAAGGTTAAGCCAAAGTTCTTCATGACTTAGAGAAAGGTCTTCAGTCATGCATTTGCTGAGTGACTTAAAGAGGAAAGCTTGAGGTGGGTCCAAAATGATAGGTGTGCTGACATGCTAAATGTTCATTGTCCTTGTATACTGCTATGGACATTGACTTTTCAAAGGAGGTTCATGACTATTGTAAGGATGATCTGGGCCATTTGTCTATCGGGAAATAAAATACATCAATGGTTGTGTTTTAAAACCTGACCTGGTAGCCGTTAATTTTCAAATTTGAATATCTTTGTGAGGGTTTTTGCCAGCGTTTGATTCAATAAGTAGTGGCTACAGAGGTAGCTAAAGAATTTATGTCTTCAAGACATTTGCAGTTGATGAAGATGATGAGGAAGTCTAGGCGGTTTTCATGGGTCATTTCATGTCCCTAAGAAGTACCATTTTTGTGCATTCATGGTGAGACTTTATGTAGGAAGGTTGATGAATCCAGGTTGCTTGTCCGCAGGTTGATGCAGTACAAGGATGGGCATGCAAACATAATATCTGATCGGCCATGATGTTGTAGCAATGCACTTATGTCCTAACTTGGTTGAGTTAGGGTTAGCCATTATTCTGATAAAAATCTTTGTAACCCTAGTTAGGTTTTAACTCCTGCCTACATGCAAAAAAGAGGAGATGTATATAATGTTTTTTGGAGCTTTTAGAGAAAAGAGTTGGAGAATTGTAAAAAGAAACTCATCTTTCTTAGGAGTCATCCGAGGCATTCTTTCTGCCCTTTGGCTTCTGTAGTTGTAAATTCCCATTGATTATTCAAATATTGCAGAGGTATTTTGTGACATCTTCTCTATCCCTATGCTTCCTTGTCTGAATTAGCTCTTATTGAATTGAAGTATATGTATGTTTTCAGTGATATCTTAGGGTTCCTGATCCCTCTCTCTTTCTACAATTATTGTGTATTATTGTAGATGATTTGATGTGAATGCTTTTGGTGGTATACTACAACCCCTTAACAATCTTGTCTCATTCCTATACTGAGTTGCAGAGGTGAATGTTTGTCAGCAAGTTATAAATTGTGTCTAAATATCTAAGAGTGTTATTGTTTGTGAAAGAATCTCTCTCTTTCCCTGAATACCCTCTTTTATTGTGGACCCTTCTATGAAATATTTATGCAGGCCTATTTAGTGAGTTGTTCATTAATTTCATCCTCTATATTGAGATTCAAACCCATATTTTTCATGTATCACCTAGTAGGTAGTGTTTCTTTCAAGTCATTTCCCTTTCAAAGCATTCCTTCTATCCCTTTTCCCTCAAAAGATTTACTTTTCATGTCAAGAAGCAAATTAAGGTGATTATCCAAGAGGAACCAGCCTAGAACTTGGAGGTCTCATCTTAGTTAGCATAGGTCCTACAACCTGGAGATGATTCCCATGTTATACTAGGTTATCAAGACTACGAGAGCTTGAAACAAGGGTGCAAACTTAGTGTATAACAATTCTGGCACGCTCAGTGGGACAGTAAAAGAATCAGATTCATGTTAAAGTTATGCTATCACTAATATACTGATTGCATAATACAAACTTTTAGAAGTTTTTCTCTCAAGTATATCCAGCAACTCCATTGGTGTAAGGATTCAGGCTAACCTTGTTCAAAGTTTATGAGAAAGATTGAGACTAGGAGCTCAAAGCCTACTGAATTTTTAGAGTTTCCCTTGAAAGGAAGCTACAAGGGTAGGTCAACTCAAAGAACATCCCCTACAAGGAGAGTTCAGTCTACACCACCTGATACTTCAAAAAGGAGACCCTTGCCCTTTCATCTCAGGAGAAGAGGCAAATCTCTAACTAGAGATCTATAAGAAGATTCAAATCTAGCATCAAATACAGCTCACATAGTTGTTAATCTTCAAATCACAACTCCTACAATGGCTAGACAGTTTGCTTTTGCACCTTTCAACCAGGGAAGTCCATTGACTTTTTCTCAACATCATGATGTACCCTTGGTGGCATTGAAGAGTTTACCTAATTTCATAGGAGAAGGGAAAACAATAGCTTTTGAGCACATAAGAGATGTGACCACCATCTGTAACATACACAACATAACCCAAGAATATGTGGCCACCAAATTATTAGCAGCCTCTCTAAAAGGTAAGGCTCTAGAATGGTTTAGAACTCTAGATGTTGGTTCCATTAATTCATGGGATGCATTAGGGGATGCATTAAGTAAACATTTTGAGGACAAATCAAACAACTTGTCTTTGGTTGAACAGTTGACAACCATAAAAAGAGACCCTCAAGAGCAAATGACAGATTACAATAGTAGATTCCTTAAGACATGGAATAGAATTCCAGTCTCATTAAGACCATCAGCTGACCATGCTTTCCTATACTATTTGCAAAGTCTGAATGGTCAAATTTATGTCATGATCTAATGTATCAGTGGGACTTCTTTACCACAAGCTTTTGACACAGCTGTCAGGGCTGAAAATTGTTTAATCCAAGCAGGCATGATAGCTAGAAGGCCACCAATGCCCATTTTCCCTAGCCTTTAGCCCATTGCACTTGCACAAGTACCCCCATTTACCCCTATTCCCACCATATTAGCACCTTAGGCTAGTACCAGTGGTCAAGAGCTAAGGGAAAGTTTTTCTCAAGAGCTACAAGAGATAAAGAATAGTCAACAAAGCAGTCAGCAAGAAATGACAAATTTATTGCAAACTTTGACTAAAGAGGTCACAAACTTAAAGAGGCAGGGTCAAGGAATCAGACCACCCTTTCAGCCACAAGGCCAAGGTCCTAATCAACAATATCAAAATCGAGGATATCCTTATCAACAAAATAGGCCACCATACCAAGGAGGCTATCAAGGACAAAGACAAAGTTTTAATCAAAGACCATTCCAACCATATAACCCTGCACCTCTCAATTCTACAAATCCAGTCAGGGATATGGTTCGTAGTCAAAACAATATGGCTATGGATAATGAATGGTGCTTTCCTTGTAATCAGCCTCATAATCAGGCTACATGCTCAAATGGATGGATGAACCAAGCTCTAATGGTTCAAAATGCCTCACAAGCTCAATCAGAGGCTTCATCCAGTGTGTCTACTCCTCAACAAGAACCACAAGAAAATGAGATTTCTCTTTTCAATTGGGAGCAACTAGACTTTAATGGACTCAATGATGAATTTTCTATTGTTGCTAATACAAGAGCAAAGAGAAGAGCTCAAGAGATGGAGCAGGCAAATTCTGGTACAAAAGCCACTACATCTGTAGAACTAGTGCAACAAGCTACTCCTACCACATTCAAGAAGGCTCCTGCTATTACAAGCAAAGAAGGTCAACATTCCAAAGAAGTGGAGCCCATCATGGTGAAATCCCAACAAAGAGTACACACTGTGACACCTTTTAATATTGTAGACAACATGAAGAAGGTGAATGTCACCATGTCTATGTGGGACTCTTTGGCTATTCTGGGGTAGTCTGAAAGTTTGAAGAAGGCCATGACTAAGGTAGCAACTCCTCAACCTGCAAAAGAAGCTGCAAAGCCAGTGTTGGTTAACACTGATCAAGAAAAGGAGACTCCAAGTAGCAACTCCAAGGCCAATGCCATTCAAGGTAGGAACTCAAATCCACCTCCCTTTTATGTATCTCTAATTATTGGAAAATCTTTAGTACATAATTGTATGGTAGATAGTGGAGCTACTAGTATTGTAATGCCCAAGAAAGTAGCTGACCAATTAGGACTGAAATATGAACCCTTTCAAAAGGTCACACAACTTGATGGATCCTCAGTCAATACTATAGGTGTGGCTAAGGATACCAGTCTAATCCTTCATGCTAGTCCTAATTTCTCCATCCTCCTTGATATATATATCATAGATCTCCCTGCTTTATTTTCTATATGTTTGTCAAGGGAATTTACAGCCAAGATAGGAGGCTACCTATCTTCTGACTGGTCTCACATGCTATTTCATACAAGGTATGGGACCAAGGTCACCATTAAGTTAGAACCATTGGCAACACACCATATAGAGCCATATGTATCTAATACCATCAATGTAAACTGCCCCATATTTTATGACAATGACTTCCAAACCATTGGAGAAGCAGACACTAAGATAGAGAATATCCTTGATATTCTTCTAGATGAAAGAGCTTTAGAGGCCCAAGAAAATCTCATCTAGGATTTTGGTTTGGGAAGTTATTTAATACAAGAAAGTGGAGCCATAGAACCAAACCTTCTCAAAGAGGACACTGATTCAAAAGATCAAAACAATCAAGTTTGGGAACTATTTTTTGATGGTGCTAGAAGTAGACATGGATCTGGTGGTGGTGCTATGCTAGTGTCCCCAAGAGGAGAAAGGTATTATACTACCTTTAGATTTAGTTTTTCCTGCACTAGCAACATTGCAGAGTATGAAAGCCTTGTGAATGGACAGGAGTGGGCTAGAAAAAGAGGGCTTAAGGCCTTAAAAGTTTATGGTGATAGTGAGTTAGTTGTCAACCAAGTAAGAGGGACAAGTGCAACTGAAAATGACACCTTGAAAGCATACAAACATAGAGTTTGGGATGCGATTGGAGATTTTTGTGCTTTCAATATTGTTGCTATCCCTAGGAAGCTAAACCAAAATGCGGATGGATTAGCTGTTGTTGGATCTCAGTATGATATTCTAAATAGCATTTCAAAAGAAATAGATCAACAACATATCGAAGTGATTGTCAGACCCTCTATTCCTAATAATGATGTCAATTGGTAGGTGTTTGACAATGATGAACAAATTCTGCAGTTCTTGTTTGAAGATGTCTTTTCAGAGTATAATCCAGATAGGCTATCACAAAACTATGGTGATCAAGTGATACAAATTAAGTCTAGTAAGATGCCTAGAGGTTTTGTCACCTTAGAGACTATCTTTAACAAGGATGATCATGTTAAGAAAACCAAAACTAGTCTGGTAGTTCAACAGGAACATTGTGTTGAATTAGAGTTGGAGCCAGGTAAGAGCTTACTGAATTCTTTGAATAATTGGGTGTAAGATTGCTTTTTCAATTTAGTGTTTACATAAAGAAGTGCTCAAATTGATAGAAAGTGGTATCATCTATCCCATTAAACATACTAGTTGGGTTTCCAACTTTTTTCCTGTCAGGAAGAAGAATGGGGAGTTGAGGTTATGTGTTGACTTCAGGGATCTTAACAGAGCCTCCTTAAAACACCGCCATCCATTACCCTCAATGGAACAAATCTTACAATTTGTCTCTGGATCTAAGAGATTTTCATTATTGGAAGGCTATTCAGGATACAATCAGATCCTGGTAAATGAAGAGGATCAATATAAGACTGCATTTACAACCAAGTGAGGAACCATGGCTTATCAAAAGATGCCCTTTGGTTTGTCAAATGCAGGTGCTACATTTCAAAAGGCAATGGATATGGCCTTTAAAAGCCTCATGTACAAGTTTGTACTGGTCTACTTGGATGACATAACTATCTATTCTAAACATGTAGTAGATCATATCAAACATTTGAAGAAGATTTTTGAAAGATGTAGAGAGTTTGGGACATCTCTTAATCCCAAGAAATGTGTGTTTGCAGTTCATAAAGGAAAATTGTTGGGATATGTAGTATCTAAAGAAGGGATCACATTAGATCCTGAGAGAATTGTAGCCATCCTAGAGCTACCATTGCCACATCATAAGAAAAGTCTCCAATCTTTCATAGGGAAGATTAATTTTGTTAGGCATTTCTTGCCTAACATTGTAGATTTATTGAAGCCTTTGATAGCCATGTTAAAGAAGACTTCAGCCTTCAGCTGGACTAAAGAAGGAAATGTTAATTTCCAGGCTATCAAAGAGGCCTTGACAGAAGCTCCTACCTTGTTAAACCCAAATTTCAGTAAAGATTTTATCCTTTATGCTTATGGAGGTCATGATGCTATATCTGCAATGTTGACTCAAGAAAATTCAGATGGATTGGAGCAGCCTATTGCTTTCTTTAGCAAAGGTTTAGAAGAGTATGAATAGAGATACTCTTTTGTAGAGAAACATATACTTGCTGTGGTAAAGAGCCTTAAAAAGTTTAGATATCTATTGACCCATAGCAAGGTACACTTGAAGGTTACTCATCCAAGTGTCAAAGAATTTTTTCTTTCCAAGGACCTAAATGAGAAAAGAGCTGGTTGGACCACCAAGGTGATGGAATATGACATTGATATTCAGACCACCAAGCTGGTTAGAGGAAGAGGTCTTTGTGAGCATTTGGCAGGAGATGAAAGTTCAAAGAAACTAGAGCAAATGGATGCATCTTTGGTTGTGCATTCTATAGAAGAACATGCCAATGCATTAGGTTGGTTGCCTAACATGATTCATTACTTAAAAATAGGACAATGTCCTACAGGTTTGGATTCAGCAAAAAGAAGATACTATAGATTGTAGTCTGTTCCTTTTGTGCTGATAGATGAAGTTCTTTTCAGAAAGGATCACAATGGTGTCCTTTTAAGATGCATTGATTCAGAAAAGATAGCTAATGTCCTATTTGAGTTTCATGATGGACCTTCTAGATGTCACTTTTCTCCTAGGACTACTACTTTTAAAATCATGAGGGTCGGATACTACTGGCGATCTATCTTTAAGGATAGTCATGAGTATGTGAGAAAATGCATCAAATGTGCTATGTTTGTAGAAAAAGAAAGGCTTGCAACCTTACCCCTTCAGCCAATCAGAACAGAGAAACCTTTCATGAAATGGGGCATAGACTTTATTGGTATGATCAATCCTCCATCTACTGTAGGACACAAGTGGATAATTACTGCAACTAATTATTTCACTAGATGGACAGAGGTAGTTGCCTTAAAAGAAGCAAATGAGAGTGTTGTCTTGAGTTTTTATGATGATATAATGGACAAATTTAGCACTCCAGAATCCATAATATCAAAAAATGCATTGGCATTCACAAGCCTTAAAGTCTCAAAATGGGCAATCAGAAATGGCATTTATCTAAATACAAGTTCAAACTACTACCCTCAGGGCAATGGCTTAGCAGAATCAACAAATAAGAACTTGATTTGGATAATCAAGAAGACTTTGTAGGATAATCAAAGAGGTTGGCATACTAAGTTGAAGTCTGGTTTATGGTTAGACAGAATTACCCCAAAGAAGATCATTGGGAATTTTCCTTATGTGTTAGTGTATTGTAGAGAGGCTAAGTTGTCCATTTCAACTGAATTACCAGCTCTAGACTTAGTTACTCAATATGCCCTATTTGAAGAAGGAGATCCTTTACAGATCAGGTATGCTCAGCTCATGGAATTAGAGGAACTCATAGACAAATCCATGAAAGATATGGAGTTCCATCAGATTCAGAGAAAGAAGAACTTTGATAAAAGAGCCAGGATCAAAAATTTCAAAGTTGGAGATGTAGTCCTCAAGTGGGATGAGTTTAGATCCAAGCCTGGTGCGCATACAAAATTTGATTCATTCTGGGGTGGACCATTTGTTATAATAGAATGCAAGGGGCCTAATGCTTTTCAGCTATCAACTCTTGAAGGAGATGCCTTGCCAATCTCAGAGAATGGATTCCACTTGAAGCCTTGCTTTGAGGTTAATCCCTCTCTGTAAATATTTGTAAA
Organism: Chamaecyparis obtusa; assembly: GCA_027943335.1. Lineage (NCBI taxonomy): Eukaryota > Viridiplantae > Streptophyta > Pinopsida > Cupressales > Cupressaceae > Chamaecyparis > Chamaecyparis obtusa. The sequence goes on along the minus strand of BSBK01006333.1, from coordinate 277,582 downwards.
TATGTGTTTTCGGCTTTCTTTTCCTATTTTCTAAGTTAGTTTCCTACTTTTCAAGAAGTGCCTGTGCACAAGTTTGTCTTTCTGGTTCAAGTTTTGTCCCTCTGTCAAAGTTTTGTGTTCCTGAGATGACCCCATGCCCAATGGATTATGTCAAGGCCACTGATCAATGTCTAGCAGGTTGACATCCAACAGAAATCACCAAAAATGTTACCCAAATTTCCAAGTCTCATACAAATTTGGCTAAAATCCATTCAAGGGTCTCTATTTTTACCTTGCCAAGCATCCCTGAAATTTTCATGAATTTATGTCTTGTCTCCTAACCTCTGCAATTTAATCTATCCCCTGGTCTACAGATTTAAAATTCATAAAAGTAGCTATTGTGCCAAATAAGCCCTAAAACCCTAGGCCTTGTTCTATTCTACAGTTACTTTTTCGGCCACTTAAGTTCTCAAATACCCATGTGTGCTTTAATTCTATTGGCTGGTCGCAAGTTCTCTAAGTCTTCCGGCGGTTAGTTTTCCCTTTCGGTGAACTGGCGACTACAGTGGTTCGCTCGTTCACTAAATGTTTGGCGTTTACCTTTTTCCAACTAGCGACTCAACGAACAACGTAATTCTTCCTTTGGTCACTTAATCGCTAAATGTCTAGCAGTCGAGGCTTACGGGGGTCCTAGTTAAGAAGATCCAATGGTTGGCGTATCTTCGCATAGCCTCTTTCTGACACATGCAATCTTACGCTGACCATTAGATCTTCCAAGTATGCAGCACTTCAAAGTTGAGTGGGTCCACTGCCACATCATCCTATGTGGAAGCTCCTGATTGGTCGATAGGAGATGATTTGTAAAGATTGTCAGAGCAGGCCCAAGAGCTGTATCCCTTTTAATCCTATGGCTAGCACACGATCTCATGGGTTGTGTCAGAGCCATGAGATTATGCGCCAACCATTGATTTCATTTTGTTGTCAGAATATGTCAGGTGGGTCCTCGTTTGCCGATGTGCTCAAATATGATTGGTCCATGTAGTGATGATGGGGTTTGTGGTGGGTCCATTTGTCAGAAGGGTCCCGACTTAATAAGATCTACGGTTGGTGCACGATCGGAAGGAATATTTGGAGGCTATGAGATCATGCACCCACTGTTAGATTGGAATCTTGGTTGCAGTGGGTCCATTGTTAGAGAGGCTGCTAAGGTGTTTGCTAATGAGGTAGTAAGAGCGAATGGGAGATTGATAGATGGAAAAATGGGCCCAGGGTTTGAAAGGTATTCTGCGACTCGGTGACTAAAGGATTTTGCGTGTTCTCAGAATGTAACCAGGGTTAGTTAAAAGTCTCAGCGATTCAGCGAAATGCCTTGTTTGCTGAATCGCTTGACCAGACTGAGGTTAAGCCAAAGTTCTTTGTGACTTAGAGAAAGGTCTTCAGTTGCGCATTTGCTAAGTGACTTAAAAAGGAAAGCTTGAGATGGGTCCAAAATGACAGGTGTGCTGATGTGCTAAATCTTCATTGTTCCTCGTATGCTGACATGGACATTGACTTTTCAAAGGAGGTTTGTGACTACTGTAAGGATGATCTAGGCCATTCGTCTGCCAGGAAATAAAAGACATCAACGACTATGTTTTAAAACCTGACATGGTAGCCGTTAATTTTCAAATTTGAATATCTCTGCGAGGGTTTTTGCCAGCGTTTGATTCAATAAGCTACGGCTGCAGAGGTAGCTAAAGAATTTATGTCTTCAAGACATTTGCAGTTGATGAAGATGATGAGGAAGTCTAGGCATCCTTCATGGGTCATTTCTTGTCCCTGAGAAGTACCATTTTTGTGCATTCATGGTGAGACTTTATGTAGGAAGGTTGATGAATCCAGGTTGCTTGTCTGTGGGTTGATGCAGTATAGGGATGGGCACGCAAACATAATATCTGATCTACCATGATGTTGCAGCAATGCATTTATGTCCCAACTTGGTTGAGTTAGCGTTAGCCATTATTCTGATAAAAATCTTTGTAACCCTAGTTAGGTTTCAACTCCTGCCTACGTGGAAAAAAGAGGAGATGTATATAATGTTTTTTGGAGCTTTTAGAGCAAAGAGTTGGACAATTGTAAAAAGAAACTCATCTTTCTTAGGAGTCATCTGAGGCATTCTTTCTGCCCTCTGGCTTCTGTAGTTGTAAATTCCCATTGATTATTCAAATATTGCAGAGGTATTTTGTGACATCTTCTCTGTCCCTATGCTTCCTTGTCTAAATTATCTCTTATTGAATTGAAGTATATGTATGTTTTCAGTGATATCTTAGGGTTCCTGATCCCTGTCTCTTTCTGCAATTATTGTGTATTATTGTGGATGATTTGATGTGAATGCTTTTGTGGGTATACTACAACCCCTTAACAATCTTATCTCATTCTTATACCAAGTTGCAGAGGTGAATGTTTGTCTACAGGTTATAGATTGTGTCTAAATATCTAAGAGTGTTATTGTTTGTGAAAGAATCTCTCTCTTTCCCTGAATACCCTCTTTTATTGTGGACCCTTCTATGAAATATTTATGCAGGCCTATTTAGTGAGTTGTTCATTAATTTCATCCTCTATACTGAGATTCAAACCCATATTTTCGGTATATCACCTAGTAGGTAGTTTGCTTTCAAGTCATTTCCCTTTCAAAGCATTCCTTCTATCCCTTTTCCCTCAAAAGATTTACTTTTCATGTCAAGAAGCAAATTAAGGTGATTATCCAAGAGGAACTAGCCTGGAACCTGGAGGTCTCATCTCAGTTAGCATAGGTCCCACAACCTGTAGATGATTCTCATGTTATACTAGGTTATCAAGACTTATGAGAGCTTGAAACAAGGGTGCAAACTTAGTGTATAACAGTTAGGTTGCAATATCAAATATTCCTATCAGGATTAATAGGGATCTGACCCCATACCCCTCTAGAGGTTTTTTGTTTATTTTAACTTTTAGCCTACATGACTTTTTGAATTCTAGATAGTGGTGCTAAAAATTTGGCTACATAAGTAGGATTTTGTTTAGCTTTTTATCTTACTCTCTTATGATTGATATTACTTTTTACTATGGTGGTAACTTTTATGGTCACAAGTTACTGAACTATATCCTACATTTATCTACTTTATTTTCTCTATACTAGGATACTTTCAATGTTTATCAATTTTTAGTGTGTTGTGTATGTATTCCCTCAAGTAGTGGTCTTGTAAGAATCAACACCCTAGTTTTTTATGTTTATTAATATAAAACACAAATAGTGAACCTTGTGCAAGTTTTATGTATCAGTGCATTAGTTCATGGTTTAGTAAATAATACATACAAATCATATTTCAAATCTACTCATACGATATTCTATGTAAATACAATTTATTTATTTATTCCCTCTTTTATTACTAATTGTTGATTTTCCCACCCATCTATACTATGTAAAACATAATGGATTATATTGATTTAGTGAGGGTTGAGAAATGGTGGTCTATTTTATTTCACACTTTTAATCTTCCAATTAACACCTCAATATCTCTCTTATTATTTTCTATTTTACCTAAAAGGTTTTCGTTCTTTCTTGGATGATGTTGAGAAACACAGGGAGGGGTATATTGTATCTTTTATTTTACAAAGTTTTGATATATAGTGAATGAAGGGTTTTGATGATCTATTTTACATTGTAAACTCTTAAAAATGAAATAAATTTGACTAAACAAATAAATAAATCTGATATGTTAAATCCAAATTTTAAACAAAAAAATAAACACATTTACCTCTTCAACCTTAATAGCATCATTGTGGAATTTCACCAATGATTTAGAAAAATACAAAAATGGAGTGTCAATGGAGTTTTACTATTGATCAAGTAAAGAACCATACAATAAGAATGGTATAACATTCTTGAATAATGGTTTGATTTCACCATAATGAGAGCATTGAGTGTGATCAATGTATGGTCTCTATGGGGCCAAAAAGTAAGTTGGCCTATTACTTATCACTTTCGCAACTAATTCTTGAGTAAGATTCAAATCACTTTCATAGTTTAGATTGGTTTACATCAGGGCATTTATATAGGGCTAATTAGTAATTGTTCAAACAACTCCCACTAACATTGACTAAATTCATATAACCTAGTGTGAAGGATCAATTGCAAAAGAAATCACTAGAGAAGAAAATGCTTTGGATTCAAACTTTTTCAAGTAACTTAGAACCTCAAGAAACATCAAGATATATGCACTTTGAAAAATTATGTATAAGATATATATGCACTTTGAGAAAGTATGTATAACAAATAGCGTCAAAGCTTATAAATTACTAAGATGCATGCCCTATAGATTACTTCCTAGAAAATAACTATGTAGTCTCATCTAATGTCATTTGTATCCTATGATCTCAATGGAAGATCAAAACTAGGAATACATAATAAAGAAAAAAGATAAAGAGTGAATATGTCGTAAAAATTTTCAGCATAATTCTTTCTTCCTTCTAGAAAACTAAGATAGGCCTTAATTGAATACCCAAAATGAATCTGATTAAAATTAGAGAAGAAAGTCGAAATATGAAAATAGATTGGTTTGAAATCTATAAAAGTTTTTTAGTTCTCCCTTTCCTGGTTTGGTCTAAAATAGATGGACAAGAGATGAGTGTAAATGTGTTAATAAATTTGAAATTTTGGAAGGATTAAAAGGTTTTTGACAAAAATGCAATGTAATCAATATTAATGTTCTTAAATATGTTTTCAAAGGTTTAAAAAAAGTTGTTAATAGAAATTTGACGCAAATTTAGGGTATGGTTGGTTGTTATTGTTGCATTAATTTTGAAATTTATTCACTTTTAATTGTTGCATTACTCTCAAATCAGTAAAATCAGAGAGGTTTAAATCTATAATTAATAAGTACTCGAAAAAAAAGTATCTCAATAATCATAAAATTGGTCAAAAACAAAAAAGTTCATATTTACCAATTTGATAAATCTGTCCATATAACTTCAAATTTTAAATCAATAATATCAATAATAAATTTTCTTTTAATATTTTAAATTATAAATTATGTTTCTTCTTTTAAAATACATTAACATTAAGGATATTGGTTTATAAAGGGTTTAAATTAATTAATATTTAAATATTTGATTGATGCAAAACAAAACTAGTACAAATAAATTGACTGATTCGATCGTAAATTAATTCATCAAGATGAAATTGGATTTGTTTCTTATATATTAAGGTGGCTACCAACCTGATTTAAAATACTGTTGACTAAATAAATGAAAAAAATTGAGTTTTCGAACTTGGTGAATTTCTACAATATAACCATATGCAATTGATGTAACTCTTACGTAACAAGGAATTTGAGTGATCAAAATCACTTCCATTTTTTTAAACTTGCAATTCAACTCAAAAGCTTTTTTCCATTTTATGAGTTTAGGTCAAGCTTTATGTCACACACACAAATTCACTTGACCTTGGTTCAAAGCATGTGGGCTTGACTAATCCTTTCTAAGCTTGCTCGGTACCGTATAATAATACTTATGATAGTCAGAGCTATTAAAAACGTCAATGAAACCAACGACCTTGAATTATCAACTAGAGATACGAAGAGAACCAATTGATGAAGTATTAATTAATGAAACCAACGACCTTGAATTATTAATGAAGCAAAGTAAGTGCAGATAAGGAATATAGTTATTCAATCCTTTAACAATTGATTATAAATATCCATCTCTGAGAATTTAATTTTACAACACTAATTTTGGATGTGCAATATTTTGTTTATCGTATAAACAAAACTGTTCGAATGGACTGAAAATGGACAGTCATATTCTTTCAACTATTATGGTTGTATTCTGCTGCAGATGAGGGATTGAAATACAAGAGCAGGGTAGGAATAGAGAGAGGAACTTCTACACCAAAAACGGTAAGGCTTTCGAAGTGTAATGGAGGAAGGAGACGAAACTTCTCATTTTCCAGGTGTTGGTCATTGAACTTCTCATTTTCAGGGAGTTGGTCATCAAAAAACATGTTCAAACTAAACAGTTTAGAAGTTACAGTGTGCCGCATATACATAAGTTTGTTTTGTTCAGTCAATTCGAGAGACCTGCAGACCCTCAGTCATTATAGATACGTACACTAGCAGTATAAATTATGAAATATGATAAATAATGTTATTTAATAGGAAAATGTATATTTTTAAAATTATATTAAATGGATAAGTAATTTTTCTTTTAATAATATAAGAAACATAACAATTTTCAATGAGTGTGAGAGGGGGAAGAGGTGGAGTTAGGGTTTAACATATATTTAAGAGTATAAATTATGAAATGTGATAGACAATGTTTTTTAATTATATTACGTGGGAAAGGGACCAATCTATTATAGTTCAAATGAGAAAACAAAAGTATAAAAGAACACCACATATCTCTTATACTCTCATTATTCTCTCTCTATTTCTATAACCTCACTTTTATGTAATTGCATTTATTCTTCATTCTATTATTGACATCTTCCTTAATGCACTTAGTAGATGATGATCTATCAAGTCTATTTCCTCTATTGATACAACAAGTATTAATATTTCTAATATAAAAACATTAAACTTTAATGACGATTTGTATTTGCTAGAACATGGTATAAAGATTTAGGCCACAGAAACATATAGCCAATCAAGCGTAAGAAACCTCCAAATAAAACATGGTTACACAAAATAAAATATCCACATGTAGTGGTCATCATAGTTTCCCTTATCTCCAAAGTACCTCCACATGATCTCCTTATCAATGTAATTCTCATCTATTGGCACAAGACAAAATGCACACAAACCTACTAGTCCACTCAATAATTAGAGACCACACCACGATGCATTTCCCTCTATTCACAGTTTCCTTGCATAGTTCAAGTCAATTTTGTCTCAATTGAAAGGTTGTGGTCATGCCAAAGAAGATAAGGAGTGTATTTTCTTGATATTTTCTAAGCTTAGAGGTCCTTTCCAAGCGTTTGCCTCTACCTTCTATTCTACTATGGATGCTATGGGAGACGATCATAAGATGCCCTCATTTGAGGAATTTTGTGATAGATTAACTAGGGAGAAAGCCAAGTTAATTCAGATGGATGGTCTTCCTAAGAGTCATGCATTGATGGCTTAATGTCCTTAAGGAAAGGGTAAGTATAAGAAGAAGCCATAGATAGATTCATCTCTAGGAGGTAAGCCTCCCTATAAGCTTGTGGTGAATAATGATCAAAAGTCTAAACCTCCTTCTCCTCCTCCTAACTTAGGAGGATCATCTTCAAAGTATAAGAAGAGACAAGAGAATACTTCTTTTTGCGGTAAGCCTAGGCATACTGACACACCATACTTTCAGAGGCTAGTAACATTAGAAGAAGCTATGAAGAGGCACAACATTATAGTGCCTAATTTTTCTTCCTAGGGCAAAGGAAAAGCCTTCTCAGCTAAGGTTTCATCATCTACAAGTTCCAGTTAGATTCTTCATTCTGGTTCTTCACATCACATGACTCATTGTATTGATCTTCTTGATTCTCTTTCTGATATTTCTACTTCACATATTATAGTTGGGAGCTCATCATAGACTCCAGTTCTAGGGACTGGCTTAGTTAAGATGCATGATGGTAGCATTGATGGTGTTCTTTTTGTTCATAACATTTCATAGAATCTTCTTTGCATCTATCAAATTTGCAATCACGGTGATGGAAAAATTGTTGAGTTTTCTCCTACTAATGTGACTATTATAGAGATGCAGAATCTTGAAAATGTCATTGCTACATGCACAGATGATCATGCAACCCGTTTGTATAGGTTTGATGGATTTGATTCTTCATCAAGATCATCCCTTATTTATCATCCAGATTCTACAAGAAATCTTTGGCATGAAATTTTTGGACACCTGAATTATAGATATCTTCATCAGATGAGAACACATAACTTGGTACTTGGTCTACATTAGATCTCTTATTCAGATGGAGTTTGTTTGGGCTGTGTTCTTGGAAAGCATCATCAAGATCCATTTCCTAATCATATGGCCACATGACCTTCAGCTCCCCTTGAGTTGGCTCATAGTGACATCATATCATTTCCAAATCCTTCATTTTCAAGGGCCAAGTATGTGATCACCTTCATTGATGAATTCTCCAAGCGCACATGGGTATACCTTTTTAAGTACAAAAATGAGGCCCTTCAACACTTCATGACCTTTATTGCATTTATGGAGAAGCGATCAGGATATTCCCTTCTAAAAATCCACACAACTAATCAGGGGAGTATATCAATCAAGCATTTAAGGAAAAATGTCGTACTCAAGATATTCTTCATCAACATATAGTGCGACACACTCATCATAAAAAGGGTGTGGTCGAGCGAAATAATAGAACCTTGTGGGAAACGGCCAATTGCATGCTTCAGTCTCGGTCAATGGCTCCCACATTTTGTGTAGAGGCTGTCAATTGTGTAAATTACATTCAGAATTGTATGCCTCACAAGGCAGTATTGAATAAGACTCCTGAAGAGGCTTGGTCTCATGTCAAGCCTAGAGTATCCTATTTCAAAGTATTTGGTAGTGATGCATGGACATTCATTCATGATAATCGGTGCAAAGAAATGGAGAAGAAAATTCAATACTTCATATTTATTGGCTATTGCGAGGATGTGAAGGCATATCGATTGTTTTATCATGTCACTTGAGAGGTGCATTTTCATCGTGATGTTTAGTTTGATGAATCCTTTACTCAGAAGGATTCTCCATCACAAGCTTCTCACTCTATTCTTTCACATTCTTCTTCTGAAGATATTTGGTATTCAAATGATGATGATGATGCTCCAGTTTGTACAATTCCTAAAGATGGTATTGATCTAGTTGTTAACATTACTCCATCTTCTTCTACTCCTCCACCTACGCCTAGTAGACCTTTATGGGCTCCAATAGTTGTTAAGGATGCTAGTCCTCTTTTAGGTGATCCAAAATCCACTTGTCACACTCATTCCCAAACATAAGGTATCAATCTTTTGATTCATGGAGTTTCTAATAATCCTTAAAAGTTTCTAGATGCTTCAAGTATACCTGAATGGGTTAATGCTATGAATGGGGAATATTCTTCTTTCATGAAGAATTGCAGAAAGTCATTGTTATAATAAAATGGGATGATGCTTTTAGCATCTTATAGTATGAATGATAAGTATTTGTGGTCCCACATTCAAATACCACTATCGCAAGGATTGGATACAAAAGAGGGATATGCCATAAGACTGCCTCCCACTCAAAACACTGACCAAAAAAGGAGAGACGAGCTACCTGAAAGGAAAGGTGTTGGCCAAAAAATACTATGGGATGACCAGACGAGGCCTGACATGGTCAATTCACATCACAAATATACCACGATCTAGCTAACATGGATTAATTATTGGTCAAGGACTAAAAAATATTTTCTAATGACCATGCATGTGGATGCACAAATTGAACTTATTCAATTGGTTAACAAAAAATAGTCAAATTTTGCTAGAGATCTATGATCATCAGAGAATTCATCTGAGATAATGGATGCATTGGTTGATGCAAGTGTTGTTAAAGCGAGGAATCTCAATCAACCTAAAAATACTATAACCTCTCAACAAACCAAATCCATCAATCAATATGCAAAGAACCTTACAAGTTACTACAATAATTTCATTTCAGATGCAGTGCAGATCTAGAATTGTAAATAAAAGAAGCCTCTTGACAAAAAAGGCATTAAAGCTTGCAAAAAATCAGATCTCTTGCAAAAAAACAAAAACTATGGCTTGATTATATGAGTATACTTCATCTAATCTATACTAGTAGTAGATAGAAAATGAGCAACCTCAAGATAAAAAAGATGAAAAATCTTAAAAATTAGAACATGAAAGAGTTGTAAGACTGCAAGCTTTGATACCATGTTAGGATAAACTATCCTATACCTAGAACCTAGTCTCTAGAAATCCACCAAAAGAGAGATGTTATCAATGCTAGAAATGTATTGATTGAGGTAATGAGGTGAGAATAAACATATAAAGGCTTTACTTAAATAGGCAAGAGCTAGTAGAAAGAAATAATAGGGTTGAAGCAAGTATCTCAACCTAGAGGAAGTAGATTTGTAATAGAACTCTACAATATCCTCTAGGATATGATAGAGTCCAAATTAGACTGAAAGATATATATCCAACTCATTTGATGAGTTGACTTAAGTAAACTTAGATAAGGAGTAAATTGATTAAATAATATTACTCCAACATAAAATGCGAATTTCGAACGATTCTTTTCATTCTATTACCTTTTTTCAATTATTTCTATGCTATTTTTAGAAAAATTTATTTCACCATGGTGTATAGTCTCTTCAATAGTCATCTCTCTATATCAGTCAACAACTTAGAATGCCCAATTTCTAAGACTTTTCCTAATATCCACATGATGAAAGTATTCATATTGGATAATTGGATAATAGAGAAAGGCATCCAAATAAAAACTAGCTATGGTATTAGTTTTCCCCAAGCCCACATGTCATTATTTTCATCACATGTACCAATGGTATTTATTTCAAATGTGTTTGATTTACTACAAGCTCGGGCACTTTTAGAAAAAAAATATTGCACAATATTTTAGGGTAGAATTTCTTGAAGGACTTCATTTGGTAGAAGATTTCTAGAAGTGTGATAATTTTGTAGGGGACACCTTGGTTGGGGGATTATTTCCCTCAATAAGATTGAGGAAGAAATATTTGTGTCAAAAGATCTATAATGTGATGAAGAAAGTTGACTTGTTAATAATTGTCATATGTTTGATAGAGAGATGGATGTATTGGAAGAACTTCTTCCTTCCTAGATAATAGCTTTAGTTTTTACCATGCTAAAAAGTTAGCAGCCATAATTGGATGCTCGGATAGGTCCCATTTTGGAAATTTTGAGATTTCATGTCTAATATGCTTGATCCATCTATCTATCTCCCCCTAATCCAACATCTATCTTATCTTCATGGCTTCCTATTTAAGTTATAGTGCTTTTTCCAAGGAGAAAAATGCCTAGGGATTTTTCTTCCTAGGAATAAAACACCCACAGATGTTTTTTGCCCAAGGTTTAGGCCCAAATTTGAATTAGAGCATAGTTGAATTTTTTTGGTAAGATATTAAATCTCATGGTCATCCTTGCCTAATTTTGAATCCTAAAATATGTGAGATGTATATAAACACCATAGATCTCTCTTTATTTGTATAACCAAGAATGTGATTTTGACACTCAATCATTTATAAATAAAGTGAACTCAAGATGTAAAGGCAACCATTCAATATGTATTGTCCTTCCAAGCATCCAATGCATTTTGAAGGAAATCTTCTCTATTTCAACAAGTTTCTCTCTCATGATGGAGGTGTAGAGGGTTTTTCAAGAAAGAAAGAAGATCCTTATCCATTTCTTATGCATTCTTCCTCTATAGAAATTATTCAATTTAGTATAACAACACTCAATATTTAGGAGTGGTGTTCATAGGTTCATGCATTTATGAAGGAATCTTTTATTTCTATCTACATTACAAGGACAACAATTATAATTCAATCATCTTCACGAATATGTCTGATCTTAATATCCATTCATGAAGGCATTGGAAAGATAGATACAATATTTACCTCTATATTTGCTTTCCTTTATGAAATCTTATTTTATTTTCAAGGTTAATTCCCAAACAGTGGTTTGACCAAGGAAACCCACTTTCCACAACAGTTTCCCCTATTTTTTTTCTATGAATATAGGTGGTGCTTCTATCAAAGCTTTTCTAGAAAGTTTGTGGTTTGTGAGATGGATTGTTAAAGTTTCAAGAAAAACTCTAGGGAAAAAGAATGTCCTAGGATTCTTGCTACCTGGAAATAAAATACCTAAACATTTTGTTCCTACCAGAACACCTTTATAATGAATTTATAGGTCAATACAACTTTAGGGATTTTATTTTAGGTCACTATAGCTTATTATTTCTTTTTTCAAAACAGTTTATATTTTCTTAGTTAGTCATTTATCTCACATCATTAGATCGTTCCCCTAAAATCTATTTCATTATTAATCACCACAAAAAGGTATCATTGCACTCACTTAGCATTTAATTCCTACTTGATCCTATTGGGTTATCTTCCATTTGATTGTGCATTAGGAAAGGTTGGACAAATCCTTCTTATTCATTTCTTCCCTTTTTCTTATGTACATTTTTGTCAACCCGATGCATGACATTTCTATTTTGTTTTTGGTGTTAGATCCCCTTTATGAGAATTGTATCCGCACTTTTCATTTCATAGTTAGATGTGTTATTCATTATATTTTATGTGCAAATAAATTAATTTTTCCTAAGTTTAATGAATGTTTGTGTATCTTTATCAAATTTCATATTTCTAATTGATAGGTTTATCTTTTCTTTCTTCTCTTGTATATGAGTGTTATAACATTGAGTCCTACCTATAGAATTATCATTAGGAGAATTTTTAGACTTATCAGTTCCTTTGATCCTAATTCATTTTTATTTCCGAGGAATCCTCATGAGATACACATGGGAATACTAATTGCATTCCTACTATGATTTTGAGAATCCTTCTTCCCACTCTTCTCATGATGAAGTGAATTTTTAATAATTCATCCTACCTAAGTGCAGAAGCTTCCCCATGATTTTGAAAATTTTGAGAAATGGTTAAGTCAAGAGAATTATAATTCAAAACTTATTTCCTTAAATGAAGGTTACAGGAATTTGATTCATAATGATGAACATGGAATTAACTTATTAAGAACTATTTATCATCTTGTTGATAGGAATGTCAAACCTCTTGTTAGTGTTGAGACATCACTTCCCCTTCCTACCTCTTTACCTAATCTTTCTATTTATGCTCCACATTTCATGACTACATCAGTTTCAAACACCAATCCTATTCATGTTAGTTTTGGAAGCATTCCTAGTCCTATTTTTCTTCCTTCAAGTGTTCAACGTGTTTCACAACCTTCATCCATTCCTACCTAAAATAATGTTATACTTTTTTATTCTAGTGGTCCTTCCATTTTGGTTCAGAATGGTCCCAATATTTCACTTATGTGTCATACCAATATTTCCACCAAGTCCACTATCAATAGTCTTTCTCAAACTATTTCATCCTTGCAACAATAAATTGCCTCTATGCATCAATCAAAATTTAACATTGGTACATGTGATAATTCCAGCCCTTTTTCCTTGGACATTATCCATGTTGTTATCCCTCATTACATGGAAATAACCCAATTGGAGACTTATAATGATAAAGGTGATCTCTTGACCAATTTTTATACCTTTGAAACATTGCGTAGTAACTTTTTTCTCATGATCATAGGATAATGGCTAATAATTTTACTAGAAAATTTAGAGATAAGGTCTTGCAATGGTACTTTTCTTCACCTTCTTATTCTATTTATTCCTTCCAAAAAATTATAGATGTTGTTATTCAACAATTTCAAATAATATCTAGGTCCTAAGACTTTTTTAACTGATTTAATGCATTGTAAATGAGGTTTTGAAAAAAAGTGACTAATTTCATTGGGAGATTTAAGCATTTACATTCTCATATTTATTATGTTGAGCCTCATGCTCATATTCAACATATTTTCATTTCTAATTTTCAAAAACACTTGAGAGATAAGATATTTCTTTCTGAATTCTTTTCCTTTTCTCAATAATGTTCAATGCTTCATAATTACCAACTTCAAGAGAGTCAATTGAGAGCACAACCTAAATGCCTCTAGTTGGTAAGTGTGATGTAGCATCCTAAACCTTTTAAAACTTTAAAAAACCAAAAGGATTCCTCAAGATCAACAATTCATTAAATAACATTGGTGCACAAGTGACAACAACATCCAAAGTTGTGGCTCCTTTGTCATGTTATTTTAGTCCATCTCATAATCTAATGCCTCTTTCTAAATATTTGCATAATGTGATGTTGAATTTGAGTAATACTAATCTCTTAACACTTCCTCCCATTAAGACAATTGATCCTTCTAAAAAACTAACAAAAATGCTGATCACAAAGTGTTTTGCCAATGTCATCGTCAACCTAGTCATTGACATGTGGGAGAATGATAGGATTACCGATTAAGGTGCCTCAAACTTAGAGTTTGAACATGTTGAACTATTTAATTAGTTGAATTATCCTAAGTTATTAACTTCCTAAATTGTCAATCACTTTGTGGGACCCTTTGGTGACACGACATCCTACATGGTAGGTGATGAGATGGAATATTTCTTATTTTCTTGAAATTTGGTACCCACTTGAAAGATGATGAGTTTTGGGAAGATATGTTTATATACTTCCAATTTGAAGTGGAATTTGATTTGATGATTTCCTATGTTGAATAAAGAGTGTTGGTTCAGAATTTCTATTATGCAGCACAGAGTTGTATTTTAGCAATTGGCATTTATTATAGAGTTTATTTGTGATATGTTTTATGGGGTAAGGAATGTGTGTATTCCTAGTCATATTATTTTCTATGGTGTACTTACATTATATTTGGCATGATGACTATTATGGATGAGATATGTTTTTTTTCCTTAGAAGTTGCTATGGGTGACGTGTCATGGAATTAGTTAGTTGTTTACCTTATGACATAACTTACCTCTTAAGTGTTGAAGATGGTTTTTGGAACCATGGTCATGTACCTCTTTGTGCTAAGGTCTACAAATATCTTGATGCCTTAGTTGATTTAGTAGAGAGGAGAGGAGTTCATTTCACATGGTTATGCTATCAAATATTCCCACAATAGAATAAAATGTAAATATCCATATAAAGGCTTAGAGCTTGAAAATGAATTTTAACCTGCTACTGAATAATACATTAGCTTGATGTTTTAGAGTGTGAACATTTTTACTCGAAAGAGTTTTTTGCACGTATATACATATTTTTCTCTTTTGTCTTATTCTTCTAGTTTCAGGATTGTATAGTATTAAACCTATATGTTATTTAACAATGCTGCTGAAATTTTCATAGATCTGTAATGCACAATCACTTTCCTTTAAGGTTTTAAGGGTGGAAATTAAGATATATATATGTTTCCACTTTTATCACATAATAGTATGTGCTTATATTAGTTTATTGGAAGCTATTCAAGAAATTAATAGATATTATATGTGCATAATGTGTTACATTGTTAGGAAATATATTACATTAATTAGGGTAGACAATTAGAAAGGTAGTTTGTCTACAGTTGAATTATTTAACCACTTTTTACTTTCTCCACCACTTTACAAAATGCATATCAAATGTAATATCTTTGGCATTGGAATAAAAGAAAATTTTATGTATTTTTCATAATAAATGGTATCAGAATGGTCTGCTTGAGTGTTGTGAATATGTAATGAGTATTTGTAGTTGAGTTTATGATGTTCCTATGAAAATGGTGTGAGAGAACAACGAACAATATTTTTGCTTATGCTGCAATAAACCAAGCAATCTTTGTGTATGTAAACTGATTATAGTTCTTTCTTTCTTTACTCTGAGGGGGAAGTTGGGGATTATAAACAAATATTAAAATTTTAGTGAAGTAATTACAGAAAAATAAAAGGGATATTTTGTTATGGAGATTGTGGTTGATATGGTAGATAAATATTAAGGTCTCTTATTAGACAATTAGCATAAGTCAAGGGTCCAGTAGGTGATGAAGATGATAAGGCTATCTTGTTAAACAACTTGCATGTAAAATACAATAATATTATTTTTACACTCAACCAAATAACCTCCTAGAGTTTAGAAGATATGATTTCATCACTTTTAGTAGAAGAAAAGAGGATAGATGCAAAAGATTTAGAAGGTGTTTCTTAACTAGAAAATGCATCATATGTTCAAACCATAATAAAAGATCAAGCACAAGTAATGAAGGCATTAAATGTTTCTATTTTAAAATAATATTCACAGAGCATGGACTTGTTAAAATCAAGCTAGAGATGTTCTTAAAAGAAAGTTCAAATATAAAATCAATGAAGAAAACATTTCTTATATTGAGAATGGGGATTCATCAAATGATTAAGTTATTATTTATGATTCTCTTAGTGATTTTGGAGAAGTTCTATAAGCCTTCACTTTATTGGAGGCATGTGCTATAGGAGGATGGAGGATTTCCATTATCTCAAGTTAGCTTCTCTCTTTGAGATGGTGTTTCGCATGAGAAGCATTTTTGGTTTCTTCTTTATTCCTTGTTGTTGCTGGCATATTTAAAGATACATGTATTGGATAGTTTATTTTTGGAGACAGGTAAGGGGTTTGGTGTACATTTCAATATAGATGGTTGTCCAGTAGTACTCGAGGCTGATTTGGGGAATTATACCCTTCCAAGGGTTATCAGGCAACTTGATCTATCCATGTGATTGGAGGGTTCAGTATGGATTATTGTTGAATAATTGAGAATATCAAATAGAGGCTACACCTTTCTGAAGGTTATGAGACACCTTGATGGAGCTAAATTTGATTCATAATTTGTTGAAATTCAAAGAATTTTTTCACAAAATGTGTCTATCTATATTCTATAATAAAAAATGTTTATTATGTAAGGCTTGAGGGGGGTTTCTCAGTATACATTTATAAGGACAATGTAATAAGGATGGATTGTTAGTATAATATATTACATTGTTTGTAAATGTATTACATTAATTAGGATAGATAGTTAGAAAGGTAGTTTGTGCATGATTAAATTATTTAATTTCTTTCTAGAGTCTCCACTTGATAAAATACATATCAAATGTAATATCTTTGACATTGGAATAAAATAATATTTTATGTATTTTTCGTAACACATACGATCCCAAGTGGCCTTCTTAGATGCCCTCATTTCTCTACAATTGTTTGATTTCTTTCATGCACCTTCAAAGGTAATTTACAATCACTCTTTGTGGTAATCTGTATAAAGAAATTGAAAGCTTTTCCATTGTAATTAGGTGATTGCGATAGTTTTAAAGTTTTGTAGGATGGGTTAGTACGTTACAGATGTATAAATCAACAAACGATACTAAGATAAAAAGATTATCCGTGACAAGGAATAAAAATAAGGAGCATTCATTACACTAAATATTTTTCCTTCTGTCTCCAGAAGATGAATGAGACGAACAATTTTTGAAGATAATATCCAAGAGAAACTTTCACCTTTAGTCTTAATAGAGAAGAAAGTTAATAAACAAACAAATATAGATGATGTTATTTGAAGGTTGCAATTGCATCTCTTCTGTTGAACTTCTTTTGTTTTGAAATTCCTATTATAGCCAACATAAACCTTCAAGTGACCCTTCTACAACACCTAGCTTGACATAAACAAGCCCAAATGCCATATCTTAATATTTATTTATTTATTAAAAGTTTAAATTATTCAAATTGTGAGTCACAACAATTTAAAAATAATATTTCTTACCAAACTGTATATAAAATTCTACCTTAAAAACTTGTGGTCAATGTCAAAATTCTTAGGACATTAAAATCCATCTATTTAATTGAAACGAAATAATTAAAAAAATCTCGTTTAATTATGTGCCTTCTATTCAATCTCTTGTATTTATGGAACATCTATTTCAGCCAATAGAGAAACTTCGAGTGGCCCTTGTACACAACCTGAGTTAATACTTTATTTATTTATTTATAAAAAGCCATCATTATTCAAAGTTTGATGATATGCTATTTCAGGTGCTCGGAAAGCACGAGTTACAACGAATAAAATAATAATCCTTATTGAAAAGTCTAGGCTACAAACTTGTGGTCAATTTCAAAGAAGGGATGGCATAAAGATGATTTTTCCTTGACACAGTGGCTCCAAACTCTTCTTCCATATCCAAATCAGCAGGATCGCTTTCAACTCTCCAGTCAAAGCAGTGCCAGAACTGAGCCAAAACAAAAGACATCTGCCCAATGGCCATATGCCCACCAGGGCATCCCCTCCTCCCTGTCCCAAAAGGCAACATATCATACTCCTGCCCTTGGTACTCAAAACTCGTATTTCCCTCGAATCTTTCAGGCTTGAATTCGTGGGGATCTTCCCACACATTTGGGTCTCTTGAAATGGCCCACGCATTCACAAAAAGCTTTGTTTTTGCAGGTATGACATAGCCCTGTGGTCCCACAGTCACAGTTTCACTATTTTCATGTGGGAGCAACAATGGTCCTGGCATGTATAGTCGCAACGACTCTTTAATCACGCATTGCAGGTAGTGCATGTTGGGCAGATCAGATTCAGTTACCAAGCGCTCTTTCCCTACTATACAATCAATTTCTTCCTGCAGCTTTGTGGCTACCCGGGGGTGCCTGAGTAGTGCAGTAATTGCCCATTCCATGCTAGTTGCTGTTGTCTCCATTCCACCAATGAACAGGTCCTGCAAATATATTGTACTACTAAATTATTAGAAGAACACAATAAATTGAAGGAAATGCATCTATATTTAATATTCACTTCATTCTTGCTTATTGACCTTATTACTACGATCTCTTTTTACTGTTCTGACTTTTTCAAAATTCTAAAACACAATTCAAGTACCGCCGTACAACTGGATTGAGATATTCATCTTACCTAGTCTAGATATTTTGTAGAACTTCTACCCTAGAAAACAATAAAGCAAATATAACATGCAGCAAAAGATCAGATGGGGTAAGGAAAGTAACATACGAAGAGGACTGCTTTGATATTATCTTTAGTGAACTCCACGTCCAGAGACTGGGATTCTTCGACATCAAGAAGCACATCCAAAATGTCCTTACTCCACTCCTTCTCCTCCAAAGCCCTTCTCTTCTGCTCAATATGGTCATCAATAATTCTCCCAACAATCCTGTCGAAGAAGTTGTGGGCATTAACCATCCGTTTCTTGAGACCTTGCAGGTCCATCCAATCTATGGAAGGAAAGAAGTCCCCAATGTTAACAGCAGAAAGCGTGCTGATAATCTCCCTCACCATAACTTTAAGCTCACCCCCTTGGCCAGTCACATCATCAACATCGAATCTTGTCCCAGTCAACATCCTCCAGATAATAGCCGAGGTGATATCCAACAGAGACTTGCTGACATTCACAGCAACAGTCCCATCCTTGCTTTTCTCCCACATAGATTTCATAGCGAGAGAAACCTCCTCTGCTCTGAGGGACCTAAAGGACTCAACTCTCTTAGCACTGAGTAACTCCTTAACACACACCTTCCTCATGTGTCTTCAGTAGGGACCATAAGAAGCCAAACCCATGTTTTTGTTGTTGTAAGCAATGTGCTTTCCAGCAGCAGTAGAGGGTCTGTTGGCAAACACTAAATCATGGGTCTTCAGAAACTCCTTGGCCATCTCAGCAGAAGAGACCACCACACAGGGCAGAAACCCCAATCTTAAGTACATCACAGGCCCATATTTTTTCGAGAGCTCATAAAAACTACGGTGTGGAAGCTTCCCAAGTTGATGAATGTTTCCTATGATGGGCAATGGGGTTGGCCCTGGAGGCAACTTAGGATTCCTCTTGAAGTTCTTTAATAATACCCACACAAGGACTAGAAATGCTAATCCTAGAGCAGTTCTTTGGCCAGAAAGCTGTTCTGCACTTACTCCAAGAAATTCAAAGAAAGCCATTTTGAGAAGTTAGAAGACACAAACTTGCTTGAAATACTAGTCTGCTGCATCCACATATATATAGTGATATAGTAGTACTTCTATATATTTAGTCCTCGTCAAGGTTGGCAGGCCTTGTAGATATTCAACGAACGTGATACAATGGAAAAATTTGAATGCAGACTCTGAAAATAAGTTATTTGTCAACCGAATATGACAAAGTGGAATAACGTTAGAATAGCTCTTATTCTGCAATAAAGAATAACGACGAATATGGAGAAGATACTGAATCTAGCTGAGGAAATATCATAGAAGGAATTTATCTCATGTCGTGTGTTATGCCGGAGACGTGATTGTATACGAAACAAAAATACAAATAAACTCCGTCTCGTAGAACAAGTCAAGTCAATATATATTTTTAAAAAATAATTGTAATGATTATTTCCTTTTTGAAGTTGAACTTTCATCTCTCTATCAGCGAACACTTCAGATAGACGTAACAGGTAGGTATTGTCATCTCACAGGCTTATCGCCTAACCTAACTAAGGTTGCACGCGAGTTTAAATTTATTAAATTTATAATCTCAATTTATCTTTCTCCATATAACATTAAGTCTTGTGCTCGCATACTGCATAGATCTTTACTTTACAACATAATCAGTCCATTATTATTATTATTATTATTATTATTATTATTTATTAAATATAGAGTGATCAAAACAAAAACATCCAAGAGTTTATGTTAGAGCCATCGCCTCCCCAAGTACAAAACTACATGTAGAAACAATGGATCAGCCAGTAGCAAAGAACGAACAAAAACAACTAATGCAAAATATCACTGTAGCCCTCAACTTAGGTAGTCCATCCTTGAGTGCCCTCCCTCCATCCAAGCAATGTTCTTCTTTCCCTGTATTTGAGCTAGAATAAGAATCATATCATCCGATGCATTTTTAGCCTTTTTGATCTCCTTGCTCAACTTTTTCAGCGTCTCATCGAATGCTTGAGAGTTGTCCATGAGTCTTCTCCACTCGTATACATCCTTCATATCGAGCACAAACGTAGTTGGGTAACCCATCTTCAGAAATCTTTTCAATTTCTCCCTTTCCAGTAGCATAGTCACATGCACCTGTGATAAGATTTTAAAGTGTATGAGTTTACGAAAAGTTTCAGTAAGTACCCTGGGAATGCATTGATATCTCTCATCATTTCTGCACTTCCAAATCTACCAAAGAATTACTCCAAAGGATATTAGCATCTCTTTTGAGGTTATTTATATGTCTGGAAAAAAATTTCAAAAATGTTAACAAATTTAGGGTAAGTAATACCAAACATCATCCGAATTTCCTTAACAAAAGAACAATCAAAGAGAATATGTCTACTTGTCTAAGGCAATCTGCAAATGCTACAGAGATAAGTAGAAGGAGGATCCTTCCTCACAGGAAGTCTATTGAGTATCATAAGCCATTTGAAGCATTTAATTTTGGGTTCAATAGGGCATTTCCAAAGTTTATCAAAAACCTTTTCCAAGAGCACACATCTAAATCAGAGTACCATAATTTATTCACATGCTAGATGATTGATCCATTATAATCAATAACCTTATAGATATTTTTAGCTTTGATTTTGAAAACTAATGTGCCATCCTGCCATTTGAGTTTGGTAAATCTATGAGAATCCACATAGCAGATAGTAGGCAGATCCTTACAAGCTTTAAGAATCAGATTGTATGTTTTCTTTTGAGAGAGAGGAATATTGTATTTGGAACTTAGTTCCTCCCAAGAAATAATGTTGTCCTTTTCAAAGATATCGATAAACTGAGAAATGCCCTAATTGTTTTAATGTCTAGCAGAGCAGCCCTGGGATAAGGCCAAGGGTTTATCCGCATTGTATAAGTTCCACCAAATAGATCTTTCACCATATAGTTGAGAGAAATCATGGAAGGTACTATTAGGTAAAAAAAGTTTAATATGATCCCAAGCCTTCCATATAGATTTAAACATGACAGAACATTGAACCTTGATAGAAAAGTTACCATAAAGGAGATCACAAATGGGAAGGTTTTTCCAAGTTTTAGCTTGTTTAGGATAACCTCTTTCAATATTACTTCTAATAAGAACCTTCCATGGTTGGTCTCCAACCAAAGAATGAAAGATCCACTTAGCAACCAAAGCAACGCCTTTAATTTTGAGGTCTTTTAACCCCAAGCCACCAAATTGTTTTTCAGTGTGACACCATCCCCAATTAATGACATGTAATTTCTTATTGCCTTTACCATTAGACCAAACGAAGTTTCTATTGATTTTCTAGATTTCTATTATTATTATTATTATTATTATTATTATTATTATTATTATTATTATTATTATTATTATTATTATTATTATTATTATTATTATTGTTATTATTATTATTATTGTTCTTATTATTTTTGTTGCTACTACTACTACTACTACTACTACTACTACTACTACTACTACTACTACTACTTCTACTACTACTACTACTACTACTACTACTATTACTATTATTATTATTATTATTATTATTATTATTATTATTATTATGGTTCCTCATCTACTCATGAGAAATGAGAAACAATGAACAATCTCTTGTAGATTATATGGTGTGTTCTTAAGCATTATCGTACCACATAAGCCTTTGTTTTTTTTAATCTTGATTCATGTTCATGTTATCTTGGTTCAAAATGTCTATCCCCTTGCCTTTCTCCATGCTTATTATTAATTTGAATTTTTACACACTTAACTTAGGTTGGCTTTTCATGTGAATCAACTGATTTTCTATGAAGATGTTTGATTCTACATGTATTAGTAGTATCTAAATACTCATGTTTTGTATGCTCCATCATTAAAGTCATATATATGTTACAAACTATATCCAATTATTTATTTAGGATGACACTAATTTTGTGGCTCATGAATTTCATATGTGTTAAAGGAGAATGATATCTCAAAGCCTTGTGAGACATTGGATTATCATTGAGAATGAATATACATTGTTAGATCTACATAGAAAACTATAAGGGTGATGTATGACATGTTGTTTTCTTCTTGTAAACAACAAAGTTTTTGTCAACTATTTACTTGGGTCTTTTTGGTTACATGTGTGTTCTCATGTAGGTCAAATAAAATAAGAAAATACTTAATATTACCTTCATTTCTTACCATTTTCTCACAAAGGTGGCAAAAAATTATTGATGTATAATATTAGAACCACATTTAATAATGACTTAGATCTACTCAACACCTACACCATATATAGAAATCTATAATAAAAAGTCACTCAAATGAACAAAGCAATATCAACGGAAACCTCTAGGATTGAAATAGTGAGTCCTTCTTCATTCTAACCTTACATACATTTGATTAGTATGGGTAATAATATATAGCATGAGTATAAACATTATCAAATGGAGTAAAGTGAAGTGTTGATTGGTACATATAGATTAGTTTTTTATTAGAGTAAAACAAGTTTTGAATGGAAAAAATAGACAACCAACAACAAGAAAAAGCTTCACATAGACCAATAGCTAGCCAACAACAAAACAAAAGAAAACTAAAAGGGTCCAAGGATCTAAAGGGTTACTAAAAATTCTTTAGAATTTTTGCAGCCTCTACATTTTTGTGACTAACACCTTCATTTATGCTCAGAATATCATGGAAAATATGGACTTCTTCAATCTTACCTTTATCATTATTTTGAGTTCTAGTTGTGGGGCCAATAATTGGTCTTGAGCCCATGTCATGTTGACCTATGATAGATTCTTTCCCTTTTTCCTCCACAAGAGTAGAAGAAGGGCCAAAATTACCCTTTTTGAAACCTTTTAGGGTCTAATAATTTTCATTCATTTTTTAATACCATAAATGCTATTTGGCATAGTCATTATATGGTAATAGACACAATAGCCCTATGCTTATCATGCACCTTACCAATTGTCTCTTAGATTAGGCCGATCTTTTCTTCATCGGCTAAAGTAAGATTCTTGTTCATATTATAGAGTTAAAATTTACATACCCCCTTTTCAATTTTTCCAGCCACTTTAGTGTCCATTTCTCTAGTATCTGTGTAGGTCCATTTTAACTATGCAACATCAACCTCTTTCCTCTAAGGATACTTGAGGTCCTTCTTAGTAGTTATCTTTCAATATCATCTTTGCATTAACCATGTGTTTTTTGTCACCTATTATTTTTTGGCATGATTCACCTACACATAAGCACATTATGTGAATTCCTAAATGTACCATGCATTCATCCTATGATATATTAAAATTTAAATGTTGGCATTGAGTGCTTGTCCAATTTTTACCCATCAAGGTCAATGGAAACAACTTGGAATCTTCTATAATAACTCATGAGCATCTATTTTCCTCCTCTTCTCTCTTTTAAATTGATCCTTTTAGTCCATTGAAGCTAGTGCACACAAAATCTCTAGGACCATCTTGGCTTTAACAACTTTCCCTCGCACTCTCTTCCTTTCTCACTTGCTACAAAATTATTTTACAACGATATCGATAGATCTCTTGGCTTTCTCAAGCATATTTGATATTATGCTTGTATCTCTCTTGTATATTTGAGCATCTTGGGATTAATCACATCCCTTATCTATTATTCTATCACATATAAAAGGGGTTTTTCTCCATCAAGTGAGTTTTTTTTTCTATTATGCTTTCATTTATTCATCTCTTTTTTTAATCCATGTATCTATCCATTTAACTATTGTGGAGGTGAAAAAACTAAAATAGAGACTTGACTAAGGGAAGTCTCCAAACATCCCTAAGCATTTTTCCTCTCTTTTGTGTGTGAAATTTTATTGGAGACATCTAAATGAATGGAGGTTATCATGAATTTAATTATCTTATAAATAATTATTATCATCTCTATTATATAGTATTGACTACTCTATTTCTAAATATGGGTTTTGTAGAGTATTCAAAGTATAGACCCAAGTTTTGGCAAACTTATAGGTGTTTTCTATGTTGGTTTGTATATTCAACTAAAATATGTTAGATATATGTTCATTCACCATGTAGTTTTCCTCGATGGAGATGTCCAAATTTAGGCTGAAAATTGCATGTCATTTGTACTTTTCACTTCTATAGAAAAAATACTCATTTTCTTTATCTTTAACATCTTCATTGGTGTACATCTAGTTGGAGTTATCTAAATTTGTGTTGTCAACTTGGATCTCCAGGGAGAATACATTCCTTTTCTATAAGGTCAGATTTTATCCACTACACATACTATTTTATTTCACATCCATCTTTTTATTAATGCCATTAACCCTTTTGTTGAGAAATTTAACTTTAGAGACACACCATCAATTTAAAAGGGTCATTTTGTCCCTCCAACACATCCTTAGAAACCAACATTATGTCCCATATTCTTGTGCAAAAGAAACCCTCTCCAAATCTGCAAGGGTACCTTTCTCTATTTCAACAAGGGTTTCTATGTAGACTTCCATCCCCTGTGGGTCCATCCCTAAATCAAGGAAGTCATCCTTGTGCTCTATCTCCTTATCCTTTTTCTTCTTTACATTAACACTAGACATACACAAAGTATCCATGGCATGAAAGGTATAAGTCTTCCTTTTCTCTTCAACCATAGAGTGAGACAAATTAGGTCCTTTTTATTCACTTTAACATTCTTATACTTAGAAGATTTAGAATATTCCTCAACTAGAGATTTAACCTTATTAGAAAAACGTGGGGTTTGGAAGTTTAAAATGTACTCCATCAAGGAAACATAATCAAAGTCTTCTTTATTAGTTTAATAGCCATGTAACCAATTACCGATAGACTTATTCTTCTTAAGGTGTGTGTAATTGTGAATACAGTAGAAAGCCTCTTCATCATACTAGGCCATCCTCAAGGTTAGTATAGATAAATAAAAATATAATACCTATGGACATTCTAGATGAATTCAATTTTTTATTTAGAGTTGGAAGTCTTTGGTTGAATACAAAAAGATTTAGCATTCTCCATGATTAGGAGGATGAGACATTCATGGAGAATTAGGGAGTTAGGGTTCTTCCTACACACACTAGTCCCATTGTATAAAGAAAAAGTAAGATAAAAGGGAAAAGATCCATCTTTCATGATTAAAATGATTTAAAATCATGAAATGATAGCTAAAATGGCTATTAAAGAGAATTTCAAGGGTAATTTACTTGATCACAACTTCCACAACCACATCACAAATAGGTTTGGTGGAAGCTTTATCATATCTACAAACTTTTTTCTTGACTCTCTCTTATTCACCTGTTTTGAAGAATATATAAAACAATTCATCTAAATACTTGTACTCTATTTCCCTTTATCAACATATCTATGATTTTATCTGTGAGGTCTTTGGTTACAAAGATTTATACCTTATATGCATGCAAAATCCTAATCTTGCATGACTCTTAAAAATATTTGATCACAAAAGGGACATGACCATGTATTTTTTCTAGGTAAGGAGTGATACCAACCATCAAGAGCTCAGCTCATACTACATGGTGATTCTACCCATTTTTTGAAGAAGTGGTCTCTACTCTATTTCTATCTTTTCCCATAAAATAATTAGAGAAGGGTCACATAAGAGGCCAAAGGCCTGAGAAAAATGAAATTATTCCCAGAAAGAAAGTAAAGAGAAGATCTGAGAATATGGTGGGTGAGGAAAATTTTCAATTAAAAGATCTAGGAATTTGCATCCCATAATTGGATATGTACACTGTATCCTTCCCATTTATATAATCTAAGTGTATTGAGCTATCATTACATAGAAAGCCATTGATTTAGAAAAGTCAACTATCTTAAAAGTGAGGTTTTTCAATTTCCATAGGGATTCAATCATTTGGCCCAACAATTATATATTAGATAGCTTAACCCCACCATTGAAAAAACCATTTAAAACTTTATTCCCTTGACAGAAAACATGAAAGATTATGTATTCATCAAAATATTTAAGCATCTCAAGGTTGTCAAGGATCAAGTATCTTATTTTCCAACTTGGATCCTGAACACCCCTATGATAATTGATAATATTTAATGAATTAATATCCAGCCAAATCATATGGTAACCTTTAGAAACTACCATATTAATTCCAATATATGTTTCATTTGTATTGGTATAATGGTTTTCTAGATTACTAGAAGGAGGGATATATCTGAGATGAAACTACCAGTATCTGATTGTTTGCTGCTCCTTGAAAACTAGTAGGAGTATTGATGGATTAGTTGTATACTAGAACCACTCTAAAAAATGAAAGGTAATAGTACCTACATATTATAAGAATAGCAAATGAACTCAAGATCCCAACATCACTTGAAAAATGGAAGGTATGTTTCAACAAGAGAGAGATGTAAATTAATTTTTTGACAATGTATGCAATAATGATACAGTGATCAAATAAAAAATACAAGTATACCATCCTAAACTATAAGAACCTATAATTGGATGCTTAGTTAAGAAATATTTTACTATTCTTTGGCTTCCATGTTCATTATAATTGGTCCATCCCCAATTCTACTTGTCATTCTAGAATTATCTTTGCATTCCCAACTTCAAAATAAAATTTCAAGAATTATTTTGGGGAATAGGTGGACTGGGTCAGCCTATTCCCTATGCTTTTTTAAGGTATAGGATCAATTAATGAGAGGTGAGGTGAAGAAATAATCAAAAAATTAAACTTAATTTCATATTCACAACACTTCTCTAACAGATTTACTGATTAAGATATGTTTTACCCTATAACATCATTATTGGTTAACTAAACATTAAACATTCATGGAACATATGAAATCATCCATGCAACAATAACACAAGTATTTATCTCATGGAAAAATGATTAGGGTAAACCATAGTGTAAGAACAATGCCCATAGAAATTAGTACTCTTGTGAAATACACCTGGTTAAGAGCCTACCTTGTTAAAGGCTCACCCGATTAGGGGTACAAAAGAACTATTAAATGCTACCTGGTTAAGGGATTTATCTGAGACTTGTTAGAGTCTTTACCCTATTAGGAGTAACTTGGTTAGAGGATTTTAAATATTCTTTTGTGAATTCCACTTGGTTAGAGGATTTTACAATAGACCTGTCAGGGTCACCCGATAAGGGATTTTACTATCACAATTGTTAGAGAGTAATAGGCAATAAATGATCTATAGTTTACACCATCTTTGCTAGTTCAGATACAATGATGTAAAATAACATACCAATTCAATTATTTTTTCTTCTTTGTATCCTTCTCTAGTTCCTTCTTTGATTCCTTCTCTGATCACCTGATATCCACAATATTCTTCTTCTCTAGCACGATACCAAATTCCTTCTTTCTTCTTCATTAAGTATGCTTCCTCAATCATAAACCCTAAATCTCAATCTAATGATCTGTATCTTTCATATCTAATCTAACCATTCATATCTATTTTCTGTTACACCCTTTCCAGCTTGCTAAATGCTAAATCATTTTCTTCTTGTAGAAACTTCCTTGATACACTTTAACTTGATCTTTCTGTCATCATATTTTTCCTTAAGATTATCTTTGAGTAATCCCACTTTCTTAATTCATAAGACAATAGTTTACTGGTAGGTACCTTAATCATATTACCTTCACATTTACTCATATATAATTAACATCTTTATGAATATAATCCTTCATCTTAACTTCTTATCATACTCTGATAAATAATTAAATCATTCATCTTTGCACCATTGTTAGTCTTAACAGTTACCCGATAAGGCTCCTATCGACATATCCATTACCTTACTTAACTTATCATTATAGAAACAATAGTTTCCTTCTGATAGATCTATGGTAACAAGTTACAGCATCATGCCAAATAGTTTGACATCAATGACAAACATATAATTGATTATCATGTATACCAATCATGTTCTTACCACTAACAACCTTCTTTAACATTTTATGCCAATAACTATGCAACATTAATGCCAACAATCTCTCCCTTTAGCATTGATGGCAAACATTACTTTCAATCTTATGATTTTTTGATCAGTGCATATCTCTTTCCTTATCCTATCTTTTAATTATCTGATCTTTTCCCTTTAACACTAATCTCTCTTCCAACATACTAATATCTCTCACATACTAATTTCTATTAGAATGATTTTAGAATAACTAAGAGCGGGGTGAATCAGTTATCCTTAGGTCTAGATGTACCAATTCAAATTTTAAACACTTTAAATAACTTAGATCTACTCAATAGTCCACTTGATCTCTATAGCATATAACTAGTAACACAAACTTGCAGTCCACTATCCAAAAGTAATCAACTTGCAGAATATGAAACACTTAATAGTAAACACACATCAAATAACATTAAAACAAGTATGACACCGGGA
This sequence comes from Chamaecyparis obtusa, assembly GCA_027943335.1. Taxonomy (NCBI): domain Eukaryota; kingdom Viridiplantae; phylum Streptophyta; class Pinopsida; order Cupressales; family Cupressaceae; genus Chamaecyparis; species Chamaecyparis obtusa. Next base: position 248,688 of record BSBK01006333.1, on the reverse strand, counting down.
TTTAATGAGGAAACCCAATTTGGGAGAAACCACTAGTAACATGCTACCAATTTTCACTCTTTTGAAGTGATCTCTATGAGGAGTCAACCTTATTAAAGGTTACAATACACACTGTTAGGTGCGACCCTTTTAAAGGATTTAATAACCCCATTAATAGTGGCCTTATTAGAGGACTTAAGAACATTCTATTAGAATGTCACCTTGATTAAAGGATTTACAAATGATTGTTAGGTCAACCTTGATAAAAGGATTTCAATTGATACAATGGTTAGAAATTAACAATAGGTTTGATTTGATACATACAAATCACTTTTCAAATACAAATCCAATGTAGCTCATATGTTGATTCTCTGACTAGCCTTCATTATGATCTCCATCTCTGATATGTTTGGAAACCCTTCAAGTAATCACCTCTTCACAGCTCTTGACAGCTCTTCCCAGCCTTCTACTCAGGTTCGCCAATTAACATATTCAACCTCCTACATAACCCACAATTAGGTTATCCTTATTCTTCCTTTACTAGGTAGCTTGATCTTTTGCTGCTTAAACATCACTATAGATCTTAGGTTTTGGTTAGATTTATTCAATCCTTCCAATATTTCCTTCTCCTTCTATCCTTCTTGATACTTCTCAAAACTTCACCTTTATTCATGTATAGAAACATGCAAACATGATTTATCATGCATTAAATGCTCCAGGTCATTCATCCTTATCTTCAACACACTTTACATATTCCATGAATTCAACTGCGTCGACTTGGAATCTCAATCCCTTCACAAACTGTAAAATGTTGATGCTCGATCATCACTATGTTCTTCTACTCGATCTTCACTAGATAACTTAGTCACTTCTTAACTATTATTCTTGGCACACCGTCAACACTAGCATCACTTGGATTATACTATAATTTCCTTATTCTTCTTCTCTTTTTCTTAGTCAAGCCTATGCTTTCATTCTTTCTTTCCGCATCTCTTCTATGCTTCAATTCAACTATCTTCTTCACTTAGTATTATGGATAAAAAATACATTATCTTGCCAATGTGCCAACTAATCAAGTACCTATTGTAGTTTCTCATAACTCAACCTTTTTACTAGGTCTTCTTTTTATCTCCTCTTTTCAAATCCTCTTCATCAATCAAATGATATGGCACTCTATTAGATAGAAATTGTCTCACAAGTTAACGTTTGACATCAATGAATATATAACAATTATTTCAATTATGACTTCCAACAATCTCCCTCTTTGGCATTGATGGAAACACCATATGATTAAGTTACCATAAAACCCAATAATTATGTATTAAAGAAAATTTTATCAACTCATTCTATGTTCTATCATTAGATCTTCATTAATATCCTTAGCATCATCTTGATTCTATGGTCCAACAATCTCCTCGATCTCATCTTTTAATTTCATTTTGATTCTCATCCAATGTAAATATCATCTTCTTCCGTGATAGATATCTCTCTATTCCTTCAAATGTTCATGTACTTACTGATCATACAATATCTTCCTCTTATATCTTATCTCTCCCTCTTTGTGGTTTTGTGCATCAATTTTATTGAATCTCTCCCTCATTTATTTATGATAACTTCTACTAAGTCTCTCCCTCTTTCACAACAATGCCAAAGACATTTTTACCTCTCTCATTCACCATGTACATATCTTCATGTCATCTTTCTAAACTATATGCTCCTTCTATCATCTTGCTTATGATTGATCAACATCTTGTGGTTAGCTCTTCACAACTTTAGGCATCTCCTAAACTATGACCTCCTTTTATCAATTTGTCAAATATTCTAATTAATACATTTGTTGCAACACTCCATATGTTTTAGGTAGGCTAAGCTAGGGGAATCACCCCTAATTTAATTATTATATACTCATGTGCATCCTTAGGTAAAGCTTTATTGAATATATCATCTAACTTCTCCTTTATATGAATACATATTTCAATCTCACTTCTTTATCTTGAACTAGCTCTCTCAAGTAATGCTACTTGATAGAAATATGCTTGGTCTTAGTGTGCATCATATGTGTTAGGAATGAATGAAAATATATATATGAGGAGATTGTTTTGAGGCATTGAGATATTGTTTGGTATGTTTTAGTGATCATTCTATAGCAGTGGTTGTTGCATTCATGACTTGGATTGTCATTGATGTCAACACAGTGATATTCTGGAATTTAGCAGGAAAGCAGACACAGTTTTAGTTGGCACACATGTTGTATTATAGATTGGATTTTGTGCAGTTGGTAGTATGTTCTTTAATGTGTTCTTAACCTATGGTTAAGTGCACAAAAATATTTATATTCATTTGAGAAAGTTATAAGCATTTTGGTGAAAATAGTTTTCTAACAGAGTTCCTGAGTAGTGATTTTTGAAAATCGGTATATATCTTTTAGCTGGTTTGGAATTTGTTTTTGTGCAGTTGCAAGGATGTTTAAGACTCATTGATGATGATTTTTTTCATAGCACAAACTTTTAGGATATATTTGGAGAAAGTTACAGTACTTGGAAGCTAACAGTTTTATGTGATTTTTGATGTAATGTGTTGAAATAATTATTTTGTAATTGAGGGCTGACTCATTTGTAATTATTTGAGTATGGTATATATAAGAAGGAATGTCTATAGTTGTTGTATCATGGTTGGAATGAAATTGTGATGAGTTTATGATGGTAATTGTTGCGAATCCATGCAAGAGGTGAAGGAAAGGATCAGTACAGCAATGAAGGAAGATTCTTGAGTACGGAGATCAGAGTTTGTGATCTTGTGTAGTAGAGAGTCCAGTTGTGGCACAGTGAGAAGGAGGTAATCTATTTCATATTATTCTATTGAATAATCTTAAGGTCTTTTGGATAGTGGGTTCAGAGATCTTGCCTTGAAGCTGTTTGGGTAGTGGGTCCTTCTGTCTTCCATAACTCTTAATCGGGTTAGAACCTTTTAATAGGGATTCAAAATCTCCTAACAAGGATTCATATGTACTGAATGTATTTCATAAGACTCCTAATAGGGTCCATCCTCTAACAAGGAACTCTCATATTAGTACATCATTTTTTGGGCATCATTCCCACCGGGGTTTACTCTTTTCAAGAGGTTCCCTAGTCAACATATCTTGTGTCATTGTGCAAATTGTGTATGGTTATCTTTGTGTGGTTGATTATCATATTGGATATATTGTTTAAAGCTATTAATAAAGTTAAATGGTTGAAATATTAGATAACTGATTCACCCCCCCTCTCTCAGTTATCTTGGGGATCTTTACTTTCTAACGATTGGTATCAGAGCATCAGGTCCTTGAAGGAAAAAGTTTAACAACTTAAGGAGATCTATGGTGAATTTTAGGAAAGAAAGCCCTAAGTTTGATGGAGTAAATTTTGACAGCTGAAAAGAGAAGATGAAGATACATCACTTGTGTTTAGGACCAGGCTATTGGTTGATTACAAGCAAAGCAAAGACTATCATTGAGGAAGACAAACTTGAAAGTTGTACTAATGAGGAAAGAGATATCTTTATGTGTAACATACTTGCAAAAGAGGCAATTTTGACAGCACTTCTAGAAAATGAATATAGTTAGGTAAAAGATCTAACTAGAGCTCATGATGTTTGGAAAGCTTTACATGATACTTTTGAAGGAGATGAACATGATAAGAAAGCTAGGTTACATAATTGGATTTGTGCATTTGAAGATATAAGAATGATGGAAGATGAATCTATTAGAAGCTATATGGGTAGAGTGTCTGAGATTGTTACAAGGATAAAGTCTTGTGGAGGCACAAAGATAGAGCCTGAAGTGATATGGAAGATCTTGAGAACATTGACACCGGTATTTAGGCAGACAACACAAATGATTGAACAAGTGATACCTTTCACACTGAACTTTTCAAGAGAAACCCTTCTTGGAAGATTAGAAGTAGCAGAGATGAATCTAAGAATGTCAGGAGAGTTACCTAGAATGGAGACAACATTCAGTGCTCTTAGCATCAGACCTACATTATCAAGAAGCACAAGTGGAAATGGAGATTATGCTAGCAGTAGTAGAACCAGATCTGAAGAAGATAAGAATATTGAAGAAGGTATTACATTACTTTTGAAAAGAGAACATGATGGTAAGAAAATATTTAAATGTTGGACTTGTCAAGAATATGGTCATTATGCATCTAAATGTCCTAAAAGAGTCAAGAAGTATAGAAACAAATCTAGAAGACCTGAGAAATGTTCTTATGTTAATGATGAGGAAATTGAAGCAGGAATTGAGAGACACTTAAGTGACAATGACAATGATAATGATGACATAGGATTTGTGGCAATTAAAGAAGAAACTACCGAATCAGATACTAAGGAAGAGAAAGCCTTAGTTTCCCAAGTTGAGAAGAGAACAGACTGGATTATAGACAGTGGTTGTTCACATCATATGACAGGTGATAAAGGAAAGTTCATAAAGTTTAGTAATTATGATGGAGGAGTAGTTAGAGTTGGTAACAATGCACTTTGTTTAATCAAAGGTATAGGATCTATTACTCTTGATGGGAAGACTAACACTGATGATGTTTACTTTGTTGATGGATTAAAACATAACTTGTTGAGTGTTGGATAGTTAGTTGATAAGGGATATCAAGTTTGGTTTACTAAAAATTCTTGTGTGATTAAGGATAAGGATGGAAATTTGATTGGAAAAGGATCTAGAACCAGAGGTAATGAATTTTAGTTGAATCCTACTGAGATGACATGTTTGATGACTAAAATTGATGACAGTTGGCTATGGCATAGAAGGTTTTTTCATATAAACTTTGATAACATTGTGAAAGTAAGTACTACATTTGTAGTAAGAGATTTACCTAAGATTATGAAGCCTACTAATATGATTTGCAAAGAATGTGTGATGGCTAAACAAAAAAGGAGTTCATTTCCTAGCAAGAAGTTCACATCTACTAAGAAGTTGGAGATCATACATACAGATTTGAGTGGACCTACAAGAACTAGAGGATTTTATGGTGAAAGGTACTTTAAGATTATTGTTGATGACTTTACAAGAATGATGTGGGTTGCATTTTTGAAAGAAAAGTTTGAGGCACTTGATAAATTTAAGGTTGTTAAGAATAAACTTGAGAATGAATCAGGAATGAGAATTAAGTGTTTAAGATCAAATAGAGGAGGTGAATTTACATCTAAAGAGTTTGATACTTTTTGTGAAATGAATGGTATTAAGAGACAATATTCAGCCCCTAGAACACCTGAACAAAATGGTATTGCAGAAAGAAGAAATAGGTCAGTAACTGAAGTAGCTAGAGCTATGTTATTTGAAAGTGATTTGGCTAAAATATTCTGGAGAGAAGCAATGAACACAGTAGTATACACAATGAATAGAGTGAAAATTAGAACAAATACAGACAATACACCTTATGAATTTTGGTTTGGGCACACACCCTTAGTTAAGTATTTTAGAATCTTTGGCAACAAATGTTATATTAAGAGAGATGATGATATAGGAAAGTTTGATCCTAGAAGTGATGAAGGAATCTTCCTTGGATATTCTTTGAAAAGTAAAGCTTATAGATGTTATAACAAGAGAACTAAAAATATTGTTGAGAGTGCAAATGTTAGAGTTGATGAGAAATTCAAAATTTAGAAAAGAATTCTTGGTTATGAATCTGATGAAGGTACTAATCTATAGTCTAAAAATGAATCTATTGAACAATTTTTTGAGACTAACAGTGAATTGACAAATGAGAACAATGTTGAAGAAAGTATTGATTAGAGCAAAAGAGAAACTACAAGTGAGACAAGAGGAGAAACCATGACACCTAATAGGTACACACCAAGGCATCATCCTGTTGAGCAGATTATTGGAAGCTTGGACAAAGGAGTTCTTACTCGGAATAAGGTACATTTATGCTTGATTTCATAAGTTGAACCTAAGACTACTACTGAAGCTTGTGAAGATGAATGTTGGATTAAAGCTATGAGAGAAGAATTAGAACATATTGAAAGAAACAAGACATGGGAATTGGTTCCTAGACCTAAGGATAAGAATGTGATTGGAACTAAATGGGTATTCAGAAATAAGATGAATGAGCAAGGAGAAGTAATTAGAAACAAAGCAAGATTGGTATGTAAGGGATATTCACAACAAGAAGGAATTGATTATGAAGAAACTTTTTCTCCTGTGGTGAGACTTGAAGCAGTGAGAATTTTTTTAGCTTATGCAGCATATAAGAAATTCAAGGTATATTAGATGGATGTTAAGTCAGCATTTCTGAATGGTGAGTTGGAAGAAGAAGTCTACATTGAGCAACCTGAAGGTTTTCCTTTAACTCAAGAAGAAGACATGGTATGTAAACTTAAGAAAGCATTGTATGGATTGAGGCAAGCACCTAGAACTTGGTATGCAAGACTAGACAAGTATTTACTGAAATTGGGATTTACAAAAGGAACAGCAGACAATAACTTATACATAAAAGAAATTGAAAATGGATTGTTGATTATAGTTATCTTTGTTGATGATATTATTTTTGGAGGAGAAGATGAAGCCAGTGACAGATTTGTTGAAGAAATGAAGACAGAATTTGAAATGAGTATGATTGGAGAAATGAAATACTTTTTAGGATTACAGATAACAAAAAGCAAGGATGGTATATTTATCAGTCAGACTAAATATTTGAGTGACTTACTAAAAAGATTTGGAATGGAAGATTGCAAGCTAGTTGGAACACCTATGGTGATAGGACTTAAATTGTCTAGCAAAGATGAGATAGTAGAAGTTAAGCAAAAGAAGTATAGATCTATGATTGGAGGATTGCAGTATTTGACACATACTAGACCAGATATAGCACATTTAGTTTGAATTGTAGCAAGATTTCAAGCAGAACCTAAAGAATCACACTATGCAACAGTTAAAAGGATACAAAGATATTTGAAAGGAACAATGGATTATGGTTTGTGGTATGATAATTCAGATGATTTCACATTATGTGCATACACTGATGCAGATTGGGGAGGTAGTGTTGATGACAAGAAAAGCACTAGTGGTGGAGCCTTTTTTCTTGGAGGAAGATTGGTTTCATGGTTAAGTAAAAAGTAGAATTGTATTTCACAAAGCACAACAGAAGCAGAGTATGTTGCAGCAGCCAACAATTGTAATTAGATAATTTGGATGAAGCAAATGTTGAAAGACATTGGAATAAAGTTTGATGAACCTATTTTCATACATTGTGACAATACAAGTATAGTCAGTATGTCAAAGAATCCAATATTACATTCAAATACAAAGCATATAGAGATCAAATATCATGTTGTGAGAGAGAAATTTGTAGAGAAAGAAATTAGATTGGAGTACATCAGCACCAAAGAACAGATAGTAGACATATTCACTAAGCCTTTAATGAAAGATACATTTGAGTATTTGAGAGGTATGCTTGGGGTTATTCCCCAACCTTCTCTTGAATAATGATGCAGATGGTTGCATCCATCTAGTGGTTCATGCATCTATCTTTTCTAGACCGGATGATGGTACTTCCTGAATGGGGGAGTATTTGTATTTGAGCTGAGTCATTGAGGACTCTAGTATATTGTATTTTCAAAATAGTGTCTATTGACATTGAGCTATTGTTTGACATAGTGATAGATTTTCTATCATTGATGTCAATGGGGGAGAGATTCATGAAAAACATTATGACATTGTAATGGGAAAGAAAAGTTATTGTATTACAGCAGTGATTAGATTTTTGGAACATTGGATGTTTTTCATCTATGTTGCCATCAATGCCAATGGGGGAGATTGTTAGGAATGAATGCAAATATATGTATGAGGAGATTGTTTTGAGGCATTGAGATATTGTTTGGTATGTTTTAGTGATCATTCTATAGCAGTGGTTTTTGCATTCATGACTTGGATTGTCATTGATGTCAACACAGTGATATTCTAGAATTTAGCAAGAAAGCAGACACAGTTTTAGTTGGCACACATGTTGTATTACAAATTGGATTTTGTGTAGTTGGTAGTATGTTCTTTAATGTGTTCTTAACCTATGGTTAAGTGTGCAAAAATATTTATATTCATTTGAGAAAGTTATAAGCATTTTGGTGAAAATATTTTTTTGACAGAGTTCCTGAGTAGTGATTTTTGAAAGTCGGTATATATCTTTTAGCTGGATTGGAATTTGTTTTTGCATAGTTTCAGGGATGTTTAAGACTCATTGATGATGATGTGGTTCATAGTGCAAAATTTGAGGATACGTTTGGAGAAAGTTACAGTACTTGGAAGCTGACAGTTTTATGTGATTTTTGATGTAACGTGTTGAAATAATTATTTTGTAATTGAAGGCCGACTCATTTGTAATTATTTGAGTATGGTATATATAAGAAGGAATGTTTATAGTTTTTGTATCATGGTTGGAATGAAATTGTGATGAGTTGATGATGGTAATTGTTGCAAATCTATGCAAGAGGTGAAGGAAAGGATCGGTACAGTAGTGAAGGAAGATTTGTGAGTACAGAGATCAAAGTTCATGATCTTGTGTAGCAGAGAGTGCAGTTGTGGCATAGTGAGAAGGAGGTAATATATTTCATATTATTCTATTGAATAATCTTAAGGTCTTTTGGACAGTGGGTTCAGAGATCTTGCCTTGAAGTTGTTTGGGCAGTGGGTCCTTCTGTCTTCCATAACTCTTAACCGGGTTAGAATATTTTAACAGGGATTCAAAATATCCTAATAGGGATTCATATGTATTGAATGTATTTCATAAGACTCCTAATAGGGGCCATCCTCTAACAAGGAACTTTCATATTAGTACATCATTTTGTGGGCATCATTCCCACCGGGGTTTACTCTTTTCAAGAGGTTCCCTAGTCAACATATCTTGTGTCATTGTGAAAATTGTGTATGGTTATCTTTGTGTGGTTGATTATCATATTGGATATATTGTTTAAAGCTATTAATAAAGTTAAATGGTTGAAATATCAAATAACTGATTCACCCCCCCCACTCTCAGTTATCTTGGGGATCTTTACTTTCTAAGAATATGGTTCTTTGATATATTAATAGCACTTGTGTTATCACAGAAAATAAAAACTAGCTCAATGATCTATTCCTTCATACCTTTCAACAATTCCTTGATCCACACTATGTCTAAACAATTAACTATTGTTGCCAGATATTCAGCTTTTACTGTAGATTGAGAAATGTTGTTTTGTTTCTTGCTTGGCCATGAGACTAATCTCTTTCCTAGAAAGAATGTGGCACCACTTGTACTCTTTCTATCATCCACATTTCCTTCCCAATCTACATCAGTATATACTTTCAGTTCAAACTTATCATTCATCTTGTAGTACAAGCCATAATCCATTATTCCTTTCAGATATCTCAGTATCCTTTGCATTTCCATCATATGATTATCCTTAGGATTTGCAGAGAATCTTTCATAAATGGCAATTGCTAGTGCAATATCTGGTCTATTATGAATAACATATTGTAGCTTTTCAATCATTGACCTATACAAGGTTTGATTACTTCTGTTGTATTGTCATACTTTGATAGTTTCTGTCGAGTAGCCATAGGTGTACTTACTGGTCTTGAGTCCTCCATGCCAAAGGTTTTCAGTATCTCCTTAGTATATTTAGATTGAGTACTGTAGATACCTTTCTTCATCTGATAAACTTTCAAACCAACAAAGAATTTGATCTCACCAAACATAGACATCCCAAATTCTTTTTCCATCTCATTTGAAAATGTTTGCACAATGCATCTTGCCCTCCAAATATGATATCATCAATGAATATTTCTTTTAGCAATATCCCTTTGCCTCTTTTAGTCTTTAAGTATAGATTATTGTTTTCATGTGTCCTTTTAAAACCAATTTTTACCAAGTAATTATGTAATCTTTCATACCATGTTGTAAGGGCTTGTTTCAATCCATACAATGCTTTGTATAGCTTACATAGCATGTTCCTCTTTCTTGGATCAACAAATCCTTCAAGTTTTTGAATGTATACTTCTTCTAGTATTCAATTTAGAAATGTAGATTTGACATCCATCTGATATACTTTGAATCCTTTGTAAGCTGCATATGCAAGTAGAGTTCTAACTCCTTCCAATCTAGCAACTGGGGAAAATGTCTCTCCATAGTCAATGCCTTGTTTTTGTGCACATCCTTTGCATACTAATCTGGCCTTATTTCTTGTGACTTTTCTATGCTCATTCAACTTGTTCCTAAATACCCACTTGGTTTTGATAGCAATCTTGTCCTTTGGTCTAGGTACTAGTTTTTGGGTTTTGTTCTTCTCTATTTGCTCAATTTCCCCATTCATTATTTGAATCCAATCTTCATTATCCAAAGCATCTTTCACTGATTTGGGTTCAAATTCACATAATAAGAACATTTGGTTTTTCAATTTGCTTCTTCTCATGACTCCTGAATCTTTTACTCCAATGTCTTGATCTAGTTTGTGACTTTTCACATATTTTTCTAATGTGGGCTCTGGTTTCCTTTCTTCTTGTTTTTTTTCTTCAGATTCAACTACCAAATTCACTTCAAGTTCATTTTGTATCTCTACTTTTCCTCTTTTGTTTGTTCAACAATTACCTCCTGATGCTCGACATCTTCTTGTTGTATCTGCCTGTAATTTCTTGTTGTCGCTTGGCAGCTTTGTTCTTTGCTTTAGGTAAAATTGCAGGGCTCTCCTTCATTCATGTATACAAATGTTCTGTAATCTTCAAGTTCTTTCTTGGATTCAACTTCATTCTTTTTTGGATATTCATCAACTCTCATATTTTCACTTTCCACAACTTTCTTAGTGTTTGAATTCAAATACTTGTAATCTTTTCTCTTAGTGGAATAACCTAGGAATATGCCTTCATCACTTTTAGCATCAAGCTTTCCATTCCTATTGTCCTTCATTATATAATATTTTCTTCCAAAGACTTCAAATTATTTCACATTAGGTACATAACCATACCATAACTTAAAAGGTGTAGCATTTGTACCTTTCTTGACCTGTACTCATTTTGAGGTATAGATAGTTGTACTTATAGATTCTCTCCAGTACTTTTGTTCAACATTTTTCTCCATCATCAACGTTCTAGAACAATCCATGATTGATCTATTCCTTCTTTTAGCTATACCATTCCATGGAGGAGTCCTAGGTGAAGGCATTTGTCTCCTGATTCCTCTATCATTGTAGAATCTGTTGAACAAGCATTAAATATGAACTCACCTCCTCTGTTAGATCTCAAATATTTTAAACTCTTACTTGGTTCTTTCTGAACCCTTGCCAAATACTACTTAAGCAATGGAAAGGCATCAAATATTTATTTAAGAAACATCACAGTCATCATTCTATAGTAATCATCAACAAATATAATAAAATATTTGTCACCATGGTGGCTTTGCACTCCAATAGGTCTACAAAGTTCAATATGAATCAATTCCAAAATATCATCAGAAGTATAGATTTTTCTCTTGAAACTAGATTTTTTCATTTTTCCCAATTGACATTGCTTACACATCACATTATCAGATTTCTTCAATCTTGGTAACCCTCCTACTCTTTTCATCTCACTAATACTTACCAAGTTATCAAAGTTCATATGACACAACCTCTTATGCAACAACCATATATCATCAAATTGTGCAAACAAAAATGTCTCATTAGATAGGTTTAAATAGAACAAGTTACCTCTTGTCTATTCTCCACTTCCAATTAGTTCACCAGTAGCATCAAAGATCTTAGTCTTTTTGTGATGGAATTAAACTCGGTATCCATAACTGTTCAACTATTCAACACACAACAAGTTATAGTTAAGTTCTTCAACCCAATAAGAATTATCACATATGATCTTATTAGTCAATCTTATTGATCCTTTACCTTTAAAAAAAGATGGTGCATCATTATGAAACTTAACACAACTTCCTTTGTAATGATCTAAGGTTTCAAACTCACCTTTATCACCAGTAATATGATTTGAGAAACCACTATCAATTATCCATCTATCACCTTTACTCATATATGAAATAAGTGCAGTTTTCTCATCTTGATTAGAATCATCTTTCATGGCAACATAAACAACTTCTCCATCATGATGATTAGATTCATTATCAGTTTCTTCATCAGTAATATAACAAGATTTCTTACCTTCATCCTTGTAGTATTTGTACCTTATGTATTCTCTATCATCCCTTTTTTCTTTGTACTTGTTTTCTCTCATTTCATCTGTGTCATTCCTACCAATACATCTTGCTGCAATATGGCCAATGTTGTTACATAGAAAATAGATTATAGCAAGTTTACCTTTGAATTTTCCTTTTCCTCTAGGTAGTCTTCTAGTCATTAGTGCCTCAAGCTCATCAAGGTCATCTTCAGAAGTTTCACTATCACTACTCACACACTTTTCTTTTCCTTTCTTAGACTTATGAAGAACCAATTGAGATTTGAATAGAGATTCAATATTAGGAGAGGTGAAATTGTTAAAATTTGATAGTTCAAAAGAAGTATGTCTACCAACCAGACCTTTCAAATTTAATTTGTTACCAAGAGTATATCTCAATTCTTGTATTGCAGACACTCTAATAGCATAGATAGGAAGTAGGGTTCTCAATACCTTGCTAATAATAGTTTTATCATCAATCTTTCCATTAGCTCCTCTAATAGAATTCATAACTTCTTTAACTCAACCACAATATTGTGCAATAGTATCACCTTTAGGCATTCTCATTTTATCAAAATTACCTCTCAATATTTCAAATTTGGCTCTTACTACATTTATTTCTCCACCATAGATAGTTGTCAGTGTGTTCCACATTTTCTTTGTAGTGGTACAGTCTTTTATGTTTTCAAATTCAGGATAACTTAGGGCTGATGTAATCTCCAACATTATCTGATTGTGTTCTTTCTTTTCCTTCATCTGTTGGGCTGTCAAAGGTGTAGGTGCTACTATGTATGCATTTTCCACATAGTATTTTGTTTCATCTCCAATTATAGCTAGGTGTAGCTTCATCAAACTTTTCCATGCAAGGAAGTTATCATTGTTCAGATTTGGTACCTCCTTTTTGTACATCTTGATCTTTAGGTCCAAGTACTTTCAAACTTTTCCTTACAAGAACAACAAGATCTTATACCATTTGTTAGAATAATTTTAGAATAACTAAGAGGGGGGTTGAATAAGCTATCCTTAGGTCCAAACATACCAATTCAACTTTTAAACATTTCAAACAACTTAGATCTACTCAATAGTCCACTCAATCTCTTTAGCATATAAATAGTAACACAAACTTGTAGTCCACTTTCCAAAAGTAATTAAATTGCAGAATATGAAATACTTAATAGTAAAAAACATCAAATAACATTGACACAAGTATGACACCATGATTTAATGTGGAAACCCAATTTGGGAAAAACCACCAATAACATGCTACCAATTTTCACTCTTCTGAAATGAGCTCTATGAGGAGCCAACCCTTTTAAAAGTTACAATACACACTATTAGGTGTGACCCTGTTAAAGGATTTAATCACCTTGTTAGGAGTGGATATGTTAGAGGACTTAAGAACATTCCATTAGAATGTCACCTTGATTAAAGGATTTACAAATAATGGTCAGGTCAACCTTCATTAAAGGATTTCAACTAATACAATGGCTAGAAAGTAATAACAGGTTTGAACTGATACATACAACTCACTTTACAAATACAGATCTAATGTACCTCATATGTTGATTCTCTGATTGGCCTTCATTATCATCTCCATCTCTGATCTACTTGGAAACCCTTCAAGAAATCACCTCTTCACAACTCTTGATAGCTCTTCTTGGGCTTCTACTCAGCTTCACCAATCAACATAATCAACCTCCTACATAACCCACAATTAAGTTATCCTTATACCTCCTTAACTAGGTAGCTTGATCTTTTGCTGCTTAAACATCACCGTAGATCCTAGGTTTTGGTCAGATTCATCAGATCCTTCCAACATTTCATTCTCCTTCTATCCTTCTAGATAGTTCTCAAAACTTCTCCTTGAATTCATGCATAGAAATGTGGAAACATGATTTATCATGATTTGAATTATCTAGGTCATTCAACCTTATCTTCATTTTATCAATTATGTTCAATGCTTCATAATTATCATCTTCAAGTGAGTCAATTTGAGAGAACAACTTGAATGCCTCTAGTTGGTAAGTGTGATGTAGCATCCCAAACTTTTTAAAACTTTAAAAAACCAAAAGGATTCCTCAAGATCAACAATTCATTAAATCACATATTGATGTACACATGGCAACAACATCCAAAGTTGTGGCTCCTTTGTCATCTTATTTTTTCCCATCAAATAATCTAATGCCTCTTTCTAAATCTTTATATAATGTGATGTTGATTTTCTCTAAAACTAATGTCTTAAAGCTTCCTCCCATTAAGACAATTGATCCTTCAAAAAAACTAACAAAAATTTTGATCCCAAAGTTTTTTGCCAATGTCATTTCCAACTTAGTCATGGACAAGTGGGAGAATCTTAGGATTCAGGTGCCTCCACCTTAGAGTTTGAACATGATGAACTATTTAATTAATTGATTTATCCTAATTTATTAACTTCCTAAGTTTTCATTCACTTTATGGGACCCTTTGGTGAGGTGACATCCTACATGGTAGGTGATGAGATGGAATATTTCTTATTTTATTGAAATTTGGCACCCACTTGAAAGATGCTAAGTTTTGGGATGATATTGTCCTATACTTCCAATTTGGTGGAATTTGATTTGACAATTTCCTATGTTGATTAAAGAGTGTTGGTTTGGAATTTCTATTATCCACTAGAGTTGTATTTTAGCAATTGACATTTATTGTGGAGTATATTTTTTTATATGTTTTATGAGATAAGGAAGGTGTATATTCCTAGTCTTATTAATTTCTATGGTGTACTTACATTGTAGTTTGCATGATGAATATTTTGCATGAGATAGGTGTTGTTGCCTTAGAAGTTTCTATGGGTAACGTGTCGTGGAATTAGTTAGTTTTTTACAGTATGACATAACTTACCTCTTAAGTGTTGAAGATGGATTTGGGAACCATGGCTGCTTACCTCTTTGTGCTAAGGTCTAAAAATACCTTGATGCCTTAGCTGATTTAGTAGAGAGGAGAGGAGTTCATTTCACATGGTTATGCTATCAAATATTCTCCACAATAAAATAAGACATAAATCTCCATATAAAGGCTAGGATCTTGAAAATGTATTGTAACCTACTAGTGAATAAAATGTTATCTCGATGTTTTAGAGAGTAAAAATTTTTTACTCGAAAAGGTTTTTCCCACGTATATTCATATTTGTATATGTTGTCTTATTCTTCTAGTTTCATGTTTCTATAGTATTAAACCTATATGTTGTTTAACAATGTTGCTGAAATTTTCTTAGATTTTTTATTTACAATCACTTTCCTTTAAAGTTTTAATTGTGGAAAATAAGATATATCTATTTCCACTTTTATCACATAATAGTATGTTATTATATTAGTTTATTAAATTCCATTAAAGAAACTAATAGATATTAAATGTGCAAAATGCGTTACACTATTAGTAGATATATTACATTAATTAGGGTAGATAGTTAGAAAGCTAGTTAGTGTATGGTTAAATTATTTAACCACTTTCTACTATCTCCACCACTTTAGAAAATGTATATCAAATGTAATATCTTTGTCATTGTCTGAAAATAAATATTTTATGTATTTTTTGTAACAACTAGTATCAGAGTGGTCTGCTTGAGTTTTGTGAATATGTAATGAGTATTTGGAGTTGAGCATATGATGTTCCTGTGAAAATGGTGAGAGAACATCAAACAATATTTGTGCTTATGCTACAACAAACCAAGCAATCTTTATGTATGTAAACTGATTATAGTTCTTTCTTTCTTTAATCTGAGGGGGAAGTTAGGGCTTATAAACAAATATAAAAAATTTAGTGCAGTAATTGGAGAAAAATAAAAGGGATGTTTTGTTATGGAGATTGTGGTTGATACACTAGATAAATATTGAGGTCTCTTATCAGACTATTAGAAGAAGTCAAGGCTCTAGTAGGTGATGAAGATGCTAAGGCTATCTTGTTAAACAACTTGCCTATAAAATACAATAATGTTTTTCATAGAAAAAGCAGCAAGAGGGTGCTGGCTCATGGTATAGCAAGACTAGAAGCACATTAACAACATATTAATAGCACTAGTCACATAACAGTTTAACAACAGAAAGTCAACAAAAACATAATTGTCTAGTCTGCCTCTATCAAAAACAAACATGTAGGTCCTTTTCAAAAAAAGTGAACCATAGTAGCATAATCAGAAAGTAGATAAAATATTAACAATAACAAGACACACAAGGCTAAACCAGTGTTTTAAGCGCTTAACCAAAAAATGGGACCTGGGACTAACAAGCCCATGCCAACACAAACACCTCATGGACACAACAATAGCTAGGATCTCCCACCTAGATGTTTGGACATTAGGGTCGTGGCTCACTCTTCCTATAGAAAAAGGAAGAGGTCTATGTTATCCTCGTTGGCTTCCAATTTATTGCCAGCCATCTTCTCCTGCACATTGCACAAGGTCACAGCCGACGGGTGCTTGACTTTGAGGGAAAAATTATACTCGAATCAGTGACCTGAGCTTTGATCTCTCTCATGTCCTATTTGAGGCTAAGGATCTCCATATCCATCTCATTAAACTTCTACTTGATGGATCCTTTAAACCTGTCACTCTCCTCTATCACCACCGTAGTGTGCTCAATGTGAGGGGATTTGGCCTGCTGGGTATGGGGAGAGAGCGAGGGTGGCATATTGCTATGAGGCTTATCCTCCATCACTGGTGGGGGATGCAAGGGGGTAGCATTGCTAGACCTGGGTGAGTTTAAGTGTTCAACCAAGGAGCCCTCAATCGAACCAGAGGAGGCAAAGGTGTCCATATCCTCTGACCGAGACTTGTCCTCCAAAGTCATTTCCTTGAGAATTATTCTACATTTCTCCTTGGAAATCCTGTTAGATTGTCGAACAGTACCCCCCAAATCCACTTCCAGCTCAACCTGGCTATCTGAAATTTTCCTATTTTTGGGCTTCCTCTTAGTTTCAGGGTTGCTATCAACCCTTGCCTTATCCTTAGCTTCCATGGACTCAAAGACATGGGTTTCATCTAAGTCCTCCGCCCTTTTAAAGGGGTTCCTCACACATCTCTTATGACTTTTACCATCCTGGGGGACAAGGTCAGTCTCCTAGATTTCCTGTAAAGACTGGGAGGGGGACTAAGTGGGGTTGTTAGCTTCCGAAGGGGAGACTTCCTGGGTTACATCCTTAATAATAAGGGTAGGTTGGGGTTGAGGGAAAATGGCTTTATGGAAATTGTACAAGCAAAGTAATATGCCTTGGTGAAGGATGGGGATCGACTTCTCAGTATTTTTTCTCTCCTTAATGTACAGGATGTTGATTTCAATAGAGTGGAGGAGATAGAAAGGGACATAAATGAGGTCTTTGTTCCTAATATGGTTGAGGAATGGAAAACAATAATAATAAAACACCATGAATTTACCTTTGAGAGTGAAGTATTTCATAATTATATGACACACCTTGAGCCAAAACTCAGGGAGCTACTCGTGGTTGAAGCCTCCAAACTTTTTAATAGGTTTCTCTCCTACCCTGAAGAACTGGTTGAGACTGGTAATGTCCAATGTTCAACTGGTCTTCATATACTTCTACCTTCCATTGACAGCCCCATAGCCTTAGCAATGACCTCTTCGTTAAGTTGAAAGTGCAATCCCCCAACCGACACCTTCATGTTATCCCAGGAGGACATGAATTGCTTGGAGATTTGATCATCATGGCCTCCCTTCATTCTTTCCATGAAACCCAAGATGTCATTGTCTTTGCACTAGTGGGTCACCAGGGGGTCGGTGGAAAACTCCTCTTCTATTTTGTCCAGCTTTATACACAAAGTTTTTCCACCTATATCGACCAGACCAATTTCCACCACAAGAGCCCATTGAAAGTTACAGAGCGAGCTTCGCACACCAAGGTAAAAACTAGGTCTTTTTGAGATAACCATTTTATGAGAATTTCGTTCATAAGAGGCAGGAGCTAGGTTATTTTTGGGTAATCAAGTTCTGTATGCCAAAATCTAGCGGATCATCAAGCGTAATAATTAGAAATTAAGCCAAATTTGCCTTTAGTGTCCTTGGTAATCGATATTACCTGGTGATGCAAACAACTATCCTTTTGCATGTACTTATGCAAAAGGAAATTATGAAATTTTATGGAGTTTTGCGCATACATAGTCATCACTATATTAATCATCAAATTAAGCCAGCACAAAATCAAGGTGGGGCCCTCATCAATATTGGCGACAACTTGGCTCATTTCAAACATTGTTGATGACGTATCTTTTCCACCCAATCAACCACTAGGCCTCCTTTGGTAGCTCATTGACCACCTCCCAATTAACAATCCTGGCTTGCTTAAGTCCAATGGCAGCCATAGAATCTACCACTGCATTACCTTCCCTATAGGTATGGGATATAGTTGTGCTTTGGACATTGTTAAGCAGCTCCCGAATTTCCACTATTATGGTGTTCACCTGCCAGCCCGCACTCGACCCTCTTTTGATGGCCTCAATAATCACTTTGGAGTCCCCCTTGATCATCAGCAGTCTGATATTCATGGAGATGGAAAATTTTAAACCCAAAAGGAGTGTCATGCCTTCAGCTTGATTGACAATATTATTTTTGGGCGGCCCAGCATAAGCCAACAAGAAATCACCATTGTGGTCTCTTAGCACTCCACCCCCACTCTAGGTAAGGTTATTACCCGCACCATCAAAATTTAATTTGGTCCAAACCATGGGCGGGGCAGCCCACCATGTAGCATTTTGAGCCATCAACTTGGAGTTTGTGAACCTAGTGAAGCCAGTCAATAAGTTCCATTTATTCACCATTTTGATTTCCCAAGCTAAGGGGGGTGTCAATGGGAGTTTCTTGTTAGCCGAGCCAGCATTCTCACATAGGACCTTGGTGTCCAGATTGAGAGAGGCCTTAGGTGGGAAATCAGTCTCCCTAAATATCCTATTGTTCCTTTCTTTCCAAATAGTCCAGCATATGTGCGGAGGAAGAAGCCGCCATAGGAGCTGAAGGAGATGATGATTGGAGGGGGATCACAAGCTAGTGAAATGGTGGACACCTTCCCCAAAACCCAAGGGATCCCCAAATTTTCAATAATTCCCTGCCAAATAGTAACAAAGTATTCATAGTGTATGAATAGGTGGTTCATAGTTTCCTCTTCCTTTTTGCAGAGGACACATCTGCTAGCTAGAAAGAATCCTCTTCTTATGAGGTTGTCTTAAGTTTAAACTTTACCATGCATAAGCGTCCACCATAAGAAATTGATTTTTAGAGTAAGGTGTGGGATCCACACCTTACTCCAATTTCCAAGATTATTCTCCTCCTTCAAGAGAAGGTTGTAAACAGTCTTGACTGAGAAGGTGCTCGCTTGGGTGGGTGCCCAGATGATGGAGTCCTACCTAGTAATTCCAAGAATCCTAACATTCCCCAGGATTTCCATAAGCTCATAAGCCACTTGATTTAATTCAGGTCTGTCCGTGACCAGAAAAGCTAAATCTTTCCATCTCCTAGACATGTAGTTGGAGACTCTATTACCAAGGGTAGGTCTAAGGTAGTTCATGAGGGGGTTGAACCTTCCACCTAGGGTGGTGCAATTCTGTATCCACAAGTCATGCTAGAATCTGATGGATCTCCAATCCCTGAGTTTCTAGAAGACCCCCTTAGAAAGAATGGTTTTGCATTTGTTGATTTAGTCCAAAGTTTGGAACCATTGGGAAGGTCATTATCCTCAAACATCATCCCATAAGGGTTCCCTTGAAGGTATTTAGATTCCATTATCTTGCACCAATCTGCTTTCCTTTCAATTAGTTTCCAAGCCACTTTCGTGGTGAGGGCTCTGTTCAACAGGCCAATTCATCTAAGGCCCAAGCTGCCCAAACATTTAGGAAGGCAAACCATTTCCCAATTAACCAGGGACATCCTCTTCTGCTCTTCCAAGCCTGTCCACAGAAAAGTTCTCTGCATCTTTTCTAGCCCATCTGCCATGTTTCTCTTGATCTTGAAGAGGGATAGAAAGTAAACAGGAATCCCTTGGAGAGTAGAGGCTACCAGCTAAAGTTTACCAACATTTCTCAAAATCTTCCCTTTCCAACCAGCAAGTTTTTTCTGACTTCTTTCCAGGATGGAATTCCAAAAATCTTGGGAGACCTCGTTGACAGTGAGAGGGAGGCCCAGGTAGGTAGAGGGGAGTGAGGCCGATTGACAAATCAAAATTTGAAGTACTCTGGTTTGCATCTTGATGGGGTGTTGAAGAAAAAGAGTCTTCTTTTCTGATAGTTTATGCACTGTCCCGAGGTGAAGGCATAATTCTCCAAAAGATAATTCAACTATCTAGCTTCAATCACTAATGAGTACCCAAAGAGGAAAGTATCATCCACAAATTTCTCTAGAATAGCTTGTTGCAGAGTGGAAGTAGTTTTGATTCATTTTAATCTTACCGTGGAAGATAGCATAGTTAGATTCCTGCTGAGGACCTCAGCCACCATGATAAATAAATAGGGGGAGAGAGGGTCACCCTACCGAAGACCTTTTTCAGGTTGAAAGAAGTTTCCTGGGGAGCCATTGACCAAATTAGAGAAGCTAACAGTTTGTGTACAATAATGTTACTTTTACACTTAGCCAAATAACCTCTCAGAGTTTAGAAGATATGATTTCATCAATTTTAGCAGAAGAAAAGAGAATAGATGCAAAAGCTCTAGAAGGTATTTCTTAACTGGAAAATGCATCATATGTTCAAACCATAATAAAAGATCAAACCAAAGTAATGAAGCTTGCATTAAATGTTTCTATTGTAAAAAAAAGGGTCACAGAGCATGGACTTGTAAAAATCAAGCTAGAGATGTTCTTAAAAGAAAGTTCAAATATAAAATCAATGAAGAAAACATTTTTTATATTGAGAATGGAGATTCATCAAATGATCAAGTTATTATTTATGATTCTCTTAGTTATTTTGGAGAAGTGCTATAAGCCTTCACTTTATTGGAGGCAAATGCCACATGCGGATGGGGGATTTCCATCATCTCAAGTTAGCTTCTTTCTTTGAAACGATGTTTTTCTTAAGAAGCATTTTTTGTTTCTTGTTTATTCCTTGTTGTTTCTGGCATATTTGAAGATACATGTATTGGATAGTTTATTTTTGGAGATAGGTAAAGGGTTTTGTGTAAAGTTCAATATGGATGGTTGTCTAGTAGTACTTGATGCTGTGTTCGAGAATGATACCCTTTCAAGGGTTATCAGGCAACTTGATAGATCTCTGTGGTTGGAGGGTTCAGTATGGATTGTTGCTGAATAATTCAGAATATCAAATAGAGGCTACACCATTCTGAGGGTTACAACATAGCTTTATGGAGCTAAATTTGATTCATAATTTATTGAACTTCGAAGAATTTTTCACAAAATGTGTCTATATATATTCTATAATCAACAATTTTTATTACATAAGGCTTAAGGGGGGTTTCTGGATAAACATTTATAAGAACAATGTAATAAGGGTGGATTGTTTGTATAATGTATTACATTAATTAGGGTAGATAGTTTGAAAGGTTGTTTGTGCATGATTAAATTATTTATTTGCTTTCTACAGTCTCCACCACTTTATAAAATGCATATCAAATGTAATATATTTGACATTGGAATAAAAGAATATTTTATATATTTTTCATAACACATACAATTCAAGGTGGCCTTCTCAAATACCCTCATTTCCCTACAATTGTTTGATTTCTTCCACATGCCATCAAAGATTATTTCGCATCACTCTTTGTGGTAATCTGTATAATGAATTTGAAAGCTTTTCCATTGTAATTAGGTGATTGTGGTAATTTTAACATTTTTTAGGATGAGTTAGTATGTTACAGATGCATAAATCAACAAACGAGGCTAAGATAAAAAGATTGCTGGTGACAAGGAATAAAAACAAGGACCATTCATTACACTAAATATTTATCCTTCCATTTCTAGAAGATGAATGAGATGAATAGTTTTTGTAGATAATATCGGAGAGAAACTTTCACCTTTAGTCTTAATAGAGAAGAAAGTTAATAAACAAACAAATATATACGATGTTATTTGAAGGCTGCAATTGCATGTCTTCTGTTGAACTTCTTTGTTTTGGAATTCCTATTATAGCCAACAGAAACCTTCAACTGACCCTTCTACAACACCTAGCTTGACATGAACATGCCCACATGACATATCCTAATATTTTATTTATTTATTAAAAGTTTACTTTATTCGAATGGTGAGTCAACAATTTTAAAATGATCTTTCTTACCAAACTATGTATAAAATTCTAGCTTAAAAACTCACCGTCAATGTCAAAATTCTTAGAACATTAAAATCCATCTATTTAATTGAAATGAAATAATTAATTACATCTCTTCTATTGAATCTCTTGTTTTTATTGAACATCTATTTCAGTCAATAGAGAAACTTCAAGGGGCCCTTGTACACAACCTGAGTTAATATTTTATTTATTTATAAAAAGCCAGAATTATTCAAAGTTTGATGACATGCTATTTCAGGTGCTCAGAAAGCACGAGGTACAACGAATAAAATAACAATCCTTATTGAAAAGTCTAGACTACAAACTTGTGGTCAATTTCAAAGAAGGGATGGCATAAAGATGATTTTTCCTTGACACAGTGGCTCAAAACTCTTCTTCCATATCCAAATCAGCAGGATCGCCTTCAACTCTCCAGTCAAAGCAGTGCCAGAACTGAGCCAAAATAAAAGACATCTGCCCAATGGCCATATGCCCACCAGGGCATCCCCTCCTCCCTGTCCCAAAAGGCAACATATCATACTCCTGCCCTTGGTACTCAAAACTCGTATTTCCCTCGAATCTTTTAGGCTTGAATTCGTGGGGATCTTCCCACACATCTGGGTCTCTCGAAAAGCTTTGACAAAAAGCTTTGTTTTCTTAGGTATGACATAGCCCTGTGGTCCTACAGTCACAGTTTCGCTATTTTCATGGAGGAGCAACAATGGTCCTGGCATGTATAGTCGCAACGACTCTTTAATCACGCATTGCAGGTAGTGCATGTTGGGCAGATCAGATTCAGTTACCATGCGCTCTTTTCCTACCATACAATCAATTTCTTCCTGCAGCTTTCTCTCTACCCGGGGGTGCCCGAGTAGTGCAGTAATTGCCCATTCCATGCTAGTTGTTGTTGTCTCCATTCCACCAATGAACAGGTCCTGCAAATATATATTGTAAGACTAAATTGTTAGATAAATAAATATATTGGAGAACATGATTATTGCCCTTATCACTATGATGTCATTTTACTGATCTGACGTTTTCAAACATTATAGAAGACAATTATAAGCTCTGATACCATATTGAAAACCCAAAATTGGGCTCTACTGATCACAGGCCCATTCCATTAATTTATAATCAATGATTACATCTGGAGAGTGGAAGAATTCTCTAGAAACTGCTGGCTTTCTTCTCTCATCTGGAAGTTTCTTGTCATGGTCAAAGTAACTGGAAACTTCTATTTTGAGTTGGTTGTGTAATTAATTTATTTTCCAACATCCCCCCATAAATTAATTATACCAATTTTGATAACTATCCCCCCATAATCTGAATAGGATGGGTCCCGGCATTAGGCCTTCTTAGGTACCCATTTACAACACAAGATTTTGGTTCCCCAGGAAATTAGTTCCCCTTGTTATTATCACTTTGAGAAATTTGTCATTATCATGACTGTGGGTTTTTTAACCGGATTACCCATAACCATTTGGGATTTTCGCAAACTGATACAATGTGAGATAATTTTAGGTTTTTCACCCAAACAAGTGGTTTTGGTTTACCACAAACCTCACTCAAGAAATTGGTTTTAAGGATAACCATGAACCTCCATTATGGGGAAACCATCATTTTTTGAGATTTTCTTCTTTTTGTACCTGCATCACAACTGATTATTGAGTCCATATAAAAAGAAATCCATCTACCGAAATACATGGGTGCCCAACCGCTGTACTCGCCAGTTGTATAGGAATTCTTTTCGGATACATGGCTCATCAATAAACCCAAAAAATGTTTGGAGTGTCGGATCCAACCGAAAATACACCCCTTACAATAACACAGATACAATATATTCTTCAACTTTGTGATTGGACACTATTTGGGGTTGGCCTTTTTTCAAGAGCCTCCCAAATATTACCAATAATTTTCAAAATTAAAACATCAATTCTTGAGAGATAAAAAAACAGGGGAGACAACACAAAAATCAGGATAAAAAAAACAGGGGAGATTCACCGTTGACCCTTGAACACTTTCATCTCAAGATTGAAAAACCGATCACTGATCCATTGCATTCGATGCTGCAGTGGAGAGAGCCCAATTGCTATCCTTACATTTATTGCCACATTCTTTCTTTGTCGTAATTGGTGCAGGAGCTGGTGCGGGAGGCGCTGCAGCAACATCACCTGCAGCACTTGAAGCAGCCTGGAAAGAAACGGCCATTAAAACTGCCAGCAGTGTGTAGGCCAAAAGAATCTTCTTCGTCTCCATGGTAACAGCAATTTGTGTGCCTTAGCTGAGCGTCCCTGGCCTAAGTAGCTGCTCTTATCTTTCTTAATAGCTGTTATTTAAACAGCAGTAATACACTTCCTCACTTAATCTGATAGACACTTTACCAGATTCTTCTTCCTCTCCAGACTCTCCAAGATCCTCAACCATGGGCTCTGATACCATATTGGAAACCCAAATTGGGCTCTACTGATCACAGGCCCATTCCATTAATTTATAGTCAATGATTACATCTGGAGAGTGGAAGAATTTTCTAGAAACTGCTGGCTTTCTTCTCTCATCTGGAAGTTTCTTGTCATGGTCAAAGTAACTGGAAACTTCTATTTTGAGTTGGTTGTGTAATTAATTTATTTTCCAACACCGTCCAATTGGATTGAGTTACTCTTCTTAACTAGTCAAAATATTTGCTAAACCTCCTACCCTAGAAAACAATGAACCAAATAAAACATGCAGCACATGATCAGATAGGGTAACGAAAGTGACGTACGAAGAGGACTGCTTTGATATTATCTTTAGTGAACTCCACGTCCAGAGACTGGGATTCTTCGACATCAAGAAGCACATCCAAAATGTCCTTACTCCACTCCTTCTTCTCCTCCAAAGCCCTTCTCTTCTGCTCAATATGGTCATCAATAATTCTCCCAACAATCCTGTCGAAGAAGTTGTGGGCATTGACCATCCGTTTCTTGAGACCTTGCAGGTCCATCCAATCTATAGAAGGAAAGAAGTCCCCAATGTTAACAGCAGAAAGAGTGCTGATAATCTCCCTCACCATAACTTTAAGCTCACCCCCTTGCCCAGTCACATCATCAACATTGAATCTTGTCCCAGTCAACATCCTCCAAATAATGGCCGAGGTGATATCCAACAGAGACTTGCTGACATTCACAGCAACAGTCCCATCCTTGCTTTTCTTCCACATAGATTTCATAGCTAGAGAAACCTCCTCTGCTCTGAGGGACCTAAAAGACTCAATTCTCTTAGCATTGAGTAACTCCATCACACATACCATCCTCGTGTCTCAAGTAAGGACCATAAGAAGCCAAGCCCATGTTCTTGTTGTTGTAAGCAATGTGTTTTCCAGCAGCAGTAGAGGGTCTGTTGGCAAACACTAAATCATGGGTTTTCAGAAACTCCTTGGCCATCTCAGCAGAAGAGACCACCACACAGGGCAGAAACCCCAATCTTAAGTACATCACAGGCCCATATTTTTTCGAGAGCTCATAAAAACTACGGTGTGGAAGCTTCCCAAGTTGATGAATGTTTCCTATGATGGGCAATGGGGTTGGCCCTGGAGGCAACTTAGGATTCCTCTTGAAGTGCTTTGATAATACCCACACAAGGACCAGAAATACTAATCCTAGAGCAGTTGTTTGGCCAGAAAGCTGTTCTGCCCTTAATCCAAGAAATTCAAAGAAAGCCATTTTGAGAAGTTAGAAGGCACAAACTTGCTTGAGATACTCGTATGCTGCAGCCATATATATTGAGAGAGAGAGATACAGTAATACTTGTATATATTTAGTCCTAGTCAAGGTTGGCGGGCTTTTTAAATATTCAACGAGCGTGATACAATGGAGAAGTTTGAATGCAGACTCTGAAAATAAGTCATTTCTCAAGCGAATATGACAGAGTGGAATAACTTTCGAATAGCTCTAGCTGTGTAATAAACAATAACGATAAATATGGAGAAGATACTATTCAAAATAGATCAGAATTATTTGAGGAATCTTCTTCTTTTGAGTGTTATGGGCGAAATGTGAATGCAAATAAATTCCGTCTCGTAAATCAGGTCAAGTCAACATATATTTGGAAAACGTAAATGTAATCATTGTTTCCTTTCCGGAGTTGAACTTTTACCTCTCTTTCTGTGAAAACTTCAGACAGGCATAACTTCAGGCTTACCGACTAACGTCTAAAGTAGGGTGAATGAGTTGGGCAAATGTTCGTCTCCGAGGAGGGCTCAGCCGTTTAAATAAAGCAATTTTTTAATGTAAATTATTCATTTCTTTAATATAATATCTTAATGGTTGGGGAGAATAATCCAATGATATGGCATCTTTTGTATTTGATGAGTGCTTATTATTTGTGTAGAGAGTGGGAGCGACCATTCAATTGAAATGTTCCAGTTTCTAAATGAAAATGGACAAGTATTTTTTAAAAGTTTATTTCGGTCATTTTTAAATGAGTTGTTTGACTGGCAAAATAATGTCTACTTGTTTAATAGCAAATAAGAAGAATAATCTAATGAAACAATTGTACCACAAACCCATTTCATCTTTTTCAAACATCTTTTGTATTTAATGAGTGCATACTATTTGTGTAGAATTTACATGCAACCTTTTAATCCAAACATCCTACCTTCTAAATGAAAATTAAAAAAAAATATTTATCTCAATTATTTCTAAGATAGTGCATTATTGGACAAACAAAATAATGTCTACCTTTCCTCACTAGCATATAAGAAGAATAATTCAATAAAATAATTGTGTGACAAACCAATCCACATCTTTTTGAAGAAACTTTTACATTTGATAAGTTCTTACTATTTTCATAGGATTTGCATGCAACCCCTTCAATTCAACTTTCCCGCACTCTAAATGAAAATGGACAAATCTCTCTCTCTCTCTCTCTCTCTCTCTGCACCTTAAATCTTGTGCTCTTATACTTCATAGATTTTTCTATTACAACATTATCACTCCCTTATTCCATTGCATTGTTTCCTCATCTACTCATGAATACCTTCTATAGGATCTTAATGACAGCTTCCATAAGATTTTAATGACATAATTGAATAATCACTAATAGGTTGTCGTTGCACTCACGAGCATATGAAAAATATGTTATAGGTTGTATGTTGCATATAGATTCTAGAACATATGCCCTTGCAATTTTCTTCAATATATTGTCATAATCTGGATTCATGGTTATGTTTACTTGGTTTGAAATGTCTATGTTTGGTTCACCATACTAACTGTATGTGCTAATCATATTTATATGCTCTAGAATTGAATTCATAATCAATTAAACTTAGACCATTTATTCATTTAGGTTGACATTATCTTTTATGTGTGCAAGTTTTATTGTGCTAAAGGGGAATGCTATATCAAGGCCTTTTGAGTCATTACACTCTCATTGAAAAAGACTATGCATTATTGGATCCTCATAGAAAACTAAAAGTGTGATGTATCACCTATTTTCTTCTTATAAACAAAAAAAAATCATATAAAGTTTACATTGTAACTTTTGGGTTACATAGCAAGAGAAAGTAGAAGCTATGGGAGAGAATGGTCGAGCGAGAGCAATAGCGGGAGGTTGTTTGAATTTGAAAGCGGGCAGGAATCCAGGGCTGTAGGCAAAGGGTTCTATTGGAAATCGCTTTTCTGCAGATCAGTGAGCGGGGGACTCTAAGAACAAGGAGGGGGATCCATGGGTTAAGCAGAAAGATCCATGTAAGGAAGTAGGGGTGGGAGAAGGGAACCTTCCCTCTTCTCCCTCTGCCTCAAAGACACGAGAAAAGGATCAAAACGGTAAAGCCATATATCACCGGTGGTCAACTCTTTTCGGAGTTCAACCTATAGGAAAGTCATCTTTCCCTTCTATTAAGGATCTATCTGATAAAGAGAAAGGTAATTTTATCATTGAGATCCCCGATGAGTTGGTGGATCACAATATTGCCTCGATCGACCATACTCTTGTAGGAAAATTTGTGGGTTCTAAACCTAATATAGATATTGTGAGAATCTTTGCTAAGAAGAAATGGGAGTTAAAGGGGCAAGTCCTTGTCATGACCATGGCAAAGGGCTGGGTGCACCCACAATAGTGGGTTACACTTTTTACCCTGAACGGATGTTGAACTCTACATTTTGAGAAAAACTTTTAGGTTCGGATGCATATTGCCATTGAACCACTTGAAATCGGAGGATGAAGTAAATTAGAGTTTTTTAGGATTTTCTATCTAGTTTCTAAATATAGTTTTTTTAAATTTTTTTTTAATTTATTTGAATACTTTTTTCTTTCTCCCACAAAAACTTGTATGGTGCTGAAAACGTCATTTTCAAATAGTAACACTATTTTCATAGAGCATAACATTTTTTGTAAAATAGATATGAATGCGATTATTTTGAATTTAGTTTTGTAACATCCATACGAAGGGCATGCAATTGGTTTGATGACATTATCACTATTATTGCATATTTTATTAACATTTGAAGTTGACTAAACCAAAATTTTGACCTACCTTGACTACATAGCTTATAACTTATTGTGTATTTATCGAGTTTCAATTATTTTTTTTAATAGAAAGTAGACTCGAATACGGAGGGCACTATTATTTTTTCAAAAAAAATTTCCTTGTATTACTATTTTTCATTGAACATCAAACTCAGAGGTTTATATTTGATAAAAAACCTACATTCATTTAACGTAAAAAACCATACACATAATAAATTTAAAAATAGTCAAATATATAACCATTTGAAAGCTAGTTCTGATACTTGTTGAATCCAAAAGGACGTCTTCTTATTCATCCATTTGATTAGTGCGCTTGAGGCCCAAAGCCATGAAATTCTCAGAATTTCTTGAAAACTTGAAACCATGGCTCAAACCAGGGACTTTTGATAGAAAGTATTGACTTTTGATCGAAACTACTTTCTATCAAAAGTACTTTGCCCAAAAATGGAAATTTTAGTTAATACTAACCTAGTTTCGATCGAAAGTCATTTACTTTCGATAGAAAGTCAAGTTTGACTTTTGATCGAAAGTAATGTCGGCCTTTTGGTGGCATTTCTGGTTGATAAGAATTAGGTATAAATAAATGCATATTTTTTTCATTTCTTAAATCTGAAAGCTATAAAATAATTCACATTTAGGAGAAGAAAGACATTTTGGCATAGAATAATTTTCTAAGTTGTGATGGGAAATAAAAAGAGAAGGCTAAACAAAAGTACATGACATTATTCAGAAGAGACTGAACAAAGACTACATGAAGAATCATGAGAAAGATATCATCGTTGGAAACAAGGTATGTCTAAGATGTCTAGATACATAGATATTTTAAGTTGATGGTCAAGACTTATCTTAATGTTCATGTAAATGTGATATTGTAGGTCTATTAGACTTAACTAGACCTAACTGTAGACCTATTTGAACTAATAGGACTTATTAGGACTAATTAGGACCTATTCTAGGACTAATAGGACCAATTATACCCAATTAGGACCAATTAGAACTAATTAGAACCAAATAGTACCTAATAGGACCTATTTGGACTAATTAGGACCTAATAGGACCTATTAAGACTAATTAGGACTAATTAGGACCTATTAGGACTTATTAGGACTAATTAGGACCTAATAGGACCTATTAGGACTTATTAGGACTAATTAAGACCTAATAGGACCTATTAGGACCTATTAGGACCTATTAGGACCTATTAGGACCTAATAGGTCCTATTAGGACCTATTAGGACTAATTAGGACCTAATAGGTCCTATTAGGACTAATTAGGACCTATTAGAACCTAATTATGACTAATTAGGACCAACTAGACTCAATTAGGACCTTGAGTAGACTCAGTTAGGACCAATTAGGACCTAATTAGGACCTATTAGATTTAATTATGACCTATTAGATCTAATTAGGACCAACTAGACTCAATTAGGACTAATTAGGACCTAATATGGACCTATTAGACTCAATTAGGACCTAATATGGACCTATTAGACTCAATTAGGACCTATTAGATTCAATTAGGACCAACTAGACTCAATTAGGACCTATTAGATTCAATTAGGACCAACTAGACTCAATTAGGACCAATTAGGACCTAATATGGACAAACTAGACTCAATTAGGACCTATTAGATTCAATTAGGACCAACTAGACTCAATTAGGACCAATTAGGACCTAATATGGACAAACTAGACTCAATTAGGACCAACTAGACTCAATTAGGACCAATTAGGACCTAATATGGACTAACTAGACTCAATTAGGACCAACTAGACTCAATTAGGATCAATTAGGACCTAATATGGACCAATTAGGACCTAATATGACCTATTAGACTCAATTATGGCCACTTAGATTCAATTATGACCTATTAGATCTAATTAGACTCAATTAGGACCAATTAGGACCAATTAGATTCAATTAGGACCAATTAGGACCTATTAGACTCAATTAGGACCAATTAGATTCAATTATGACCTATTAGATCTAATTAGACTCAATTAGGACCAATTAGGACCTAACATGACCTATTAGACTCAATTGGGGATTCAATTAGACTCAATTAGGACCAACTAGACTCAATTAGGGCCAATTAGGACCTAATATGGACCAATTAGGACATAACATGACCTATTAGACTCAATTTAGGGCCACTTAGATTTAATTATGACCTACTAGATAGATAATTAGACTCAGTTAGGACCAATTAGGACCAATTACATTTAATTATGACCTGTTAGATCTATTTAGAGTCAATTAGGACCAATTAGATTCAATTATGACCTATTAGATCTAATTAGACTCAATTAGGACCAATTAGGACCTAATATGACCTATTAGACTCAATTAGGGCCACTTAGATTCAATTATGACCTATTAGATCTAATTAGACTCAATTAGGACCAATTAGGACCTAATTATGACCAATTAGATTCAATTATGTCCTATTAGATCTAATTAGACTCAATTAGGACCAATTAGGACCTAATATGGACCAATTAGGACATAACATGACCTATTAGACTCAATTAGTGCCACTTAGATTCAATTATGACCTATTACATCTAATTAGACTCAATTATGACCAATTACGACCAATTAGATTCAATTATGACCTATTAGATCTAATTAGACTCAATTAGACTCAATTAGGACCAATTAGGACCAATTAGATTCAATTATGACCTATTAGATCTAATTAGACTCAATTAGGACCAATTAGGACCTAATATGACCTATTAGACTCAATTAGGACCACTTAGATTCAATTATGACCTATTAGATCTAATTAGATTCAATTAGGACCAATTAGATTCAATTAGGACCAATTAGGACCAATTAGATTCAATTAGGACCAATTAGGACCTAATATGAGCTATTAGACTCAATTAGGGCCACTTAGATTCAATTATTACCTATTAGATCTAATTAGACTCAATTAGGACCAATTAGGACCTAATTATGACCAATTAGATTCAATTATGACCTATTAGATCTAATTAGACTCAATTAGGACCAATTAGGACCTAATATGGACCAATTAGGACATAACATGACCTATTCAACTCAATTAGGGCCACTTAGATTCAATTATGACCTATTAGATCTAATTATACTCAATTAGGACCAATTAGGACCAATTAGGACCTAATATGACCAATTAGGACCAATTAGGACCTAATATGGACCAATTAAGACCTAATATGACCTATTAGACTCAATTAGGGCCACTTAGATTTAATTATGACCTATTAGATCTAATTAGATGAGCAATTCTATGACTAATTTATACTTCATACATGTGTAGGAAATGCTCAAGAATCACAAGCTCAACAAGCTACCCAACCTTCAGAAGTTGGAGAAGGGTCATCACAAGCTCAAGAAGCCCAACCTTCAAAAGTTGGAGAAGGGTCATCACAAGCTCAACAAGCCCAACCTTCAGAAGTTGGAGAAGGGTCATTACAAGCTCAACTAGCCCAACCTTTAGAAGTTGGAGAAGGGTCATCAGAAGCTCAACATGCACAAGTCTTAGAATATCAAATAAGTACACTTCTCTCTCTTTCTCTCATAGACTCTCTTGATTTAGTCACTATCTCATTTAGTCTCTTATTGGTGAATATGATTTGAACTAAATTTTTCACGGGTGAGACCAGAGGTTTTCTTAGCTCCATTCTTTCCTACTGGTGCCCATAGTGAATGGAGCTTGAATTAAATTAAAAATTAAGAATATATAGATCTCAAATTTATGTCTTAAAAGTGGATATGATATATTAATTATCTACCTGAATATAAAGTACTCTAAAGTTTTGGAATATGAATGTGTGTTTGTATTGAATTTGCATGTGTTACATTAGGACGTGCATGTTTTAAATATAAAATCTACTTGAAGTATGTAACAACATTAAATTAAAAGTACGTGCACACAACTATTATCGAATGTACATTTAAATCAAACATGTGTACAATCAAACATCATTCATGTATGTAATTTATATTGAATTCAAACATGATTCATGTATGTTTAGTCTATTGAAATCAAGTTCATCAAATTTAAATTAAACATGTACATGTGTATGTAATCTATTGAAAGTATTGAAAATTTGCAAGTTCATCACACACATGCACATGTATCTAGAGTGAAAGTATATATATATATATAATGTATGCATGAAACATCAATCATCTGTGTAGATCAAGTACTATAAATATGAAACATATGAATCAATCATGCACATCAAACATTCTATCAAAAGCCCGTCTAGAAATGAAATATAACATCAAACACATCAATCGGTCATGTAGAGTCTAGAAATGAAATATAGTTCATCAAACATGAATATATATGTGTGTGTGTGTGTCTATATATATATATATATGAAATATGTCTCTGATCAAATATGAAAGTGCCTAGGACTCATCATGTCGACTCCTCACTAAGTGGTCACACCCAGAGTGACTATCATGCTATGAAGGATGTGCAGATCCCTACAAATAAAGAGATATATAAATTAAAACATATAAATATTGTACAAAGATCTCTTAAGTTTGATTTAAAATATTGTACAAGAAAACATGTTATAAAGTGTGTACACATAGATAATAAATTAAAAAATCACCTGTCCACTACTGATGTCATCATTGAGTGAGTCCCAACGACGTACACAATCAATACCCCAAGAAGGAGTAACAAGAGGCATATCCTAGTAGACAAAAAATAAATCAATTGATTGAAATTTTGAAAATAAATTTAAGTTTAAAATTGTAACATTAAATACATGTATATAATCTGATTTATACCTGTGTAGGTGGTGGAAACTGATAGTACTCAGATTCACTGGCTTCAATCCTATCAACCAAGGTATCAAGATTTTGCTGTGCCTGGTCCAAGCTCAAATCTGCATCTGCAACATGAGTAGACTGCACACGCCTCTCTAATGATGAATGCAATGGACTAACCAAATGAGATGGCATGGAAGTCGTATCATCACGTGTCAACAAATATAGATAACCTGTAGTGGTCATGCTAAACTCAACATCGTCAAGACCAACATCAAAGAACTGATGGCCTGCACTGACTGAAGGGTTTTTATGCTATGCCTCTCCCTGTGCAGCAATAGAGTGGTCAGTAGGTGGATCCTCACAAGCACTGCCACTATGGCCATGGTCTAGGTGAGAAGGATGTGGGCGAGTGTATCTGACAGTACCCACACAAGATCTAACCTCTGATATGGGGATATCATGCTCTGCTACTATAAATGCATATGCATCCAATAGATCCTCATCTAAGCTAGTCATTGTCACCCATGTCATCTCCCCTATAAGTCCCTCTAGGCTAGAAAGTGAAGGGATGCCTGCTGCAGTGTACATGCCATCTGTGGTCCTGCTAGCAGATGCTCCACCTGATGATCTGGAGTGTCATTGAGACATCAAGTATTGACCAACCTGATCACTAGATATGGATGTGGTAGTTGCTACAATGTCCCCCACACTATCAATCATAGATCGAAGTTGGATGCTATGAATAACGTCATCTACAATAGGGCCCAATAAAGGAGCTATAGTAGGTGCCCTCTGACCAACAATAGCCCTTTGTACTGGTCTTTGTCAATCAACTTGACAATAAGCATCTCTATTAGCAAGCCTGCCACACCCCTGTCCTAGATGTCCTAAAAAATTAGTGTAATTAACAGCTTGACCTAAATGAACCTCAGCAAAAATCTGTTGTGCAAAGTACAATGGAATCTGGTCGTTATTCGGATAATGACCATGGGAAACTATAAATCCAGGGTATATCAATGCTGATATAGCAGGATCAGCACACCTGGTAACCTGATATCCCTTCACATAATTTTTATCTGCATAAGATGGGAAAATTTCCCCTTTCAAGGTGGCTTTAGGCACTAAAGCCTGTACCTCCTTAAGAGAAAGACCAGAGCCAACCTCTCAAGTATGGACTCTATAATATCTAGGGCATATGGAGTGGTGCCATGAATGTCATCCCTAATGCTAATCAAGCTATTAAGGATCCAGACTGACACGTGCTCTTATAGATAGTAGAGCTAGATGGATTATTTATAGATTCTTGTAGCTGTTGAATCTCTCTATTAGTGCAGGAAAATAGTTCTACAGGGGGAATCGGTGCATCTACCATGTGTGATGTGTAATAATGTCTAATAGAGAGAGAATATGTATGTACCTAAAAGATTTTATTTACTGTCAAATAAAGTCTACATATACATACATACGTTTTCCTAATTTAAATAACAATTAAATTAAATACTATGCATGCATTTCACTACATTATTTGAAAGTAAAATCAATTACATAAATTACATGTTTAAATGTAAATCACATTTTAATACCTGTCTAATGGAGTTTTAAAGGGTCATATAACCTATCATAGGTCCTAATAGGTCCAATTACCTGTATGAAATAGGTTAAATTAGGTATAATTAGGTCTAACTGGGGTGTGATTAGGTCCCAATTGATCTAATTGGGTCTAATTAGGTGAAGCACTAATAAGTCTTAAGGGGGACATAAAACTCATAGTGGGTCTAATTCAGTATTAAAGGGGTCATATAATAGGTATTATAGGTCCTAATAGGTCTAATTAGGTCATAACAACTAATTGGGTCTAATTAGGTACAAATAGGTCTAATTAGGTGCTTTAATATAGGTCTTAAGGGGTCATGTTACTCATAGTGTGTCTAATGGGGTCATATAACCTGTCATAGGTCCTAATAGGTTTAATTAGGACATAATTGGTTTAATTGGACCTCTTAAATTAGGTCTTAATAGGTCTAATTTGGTCGAATTAGGTCCTAATAGGTCTAATTGGGTCTATTTAGGTGCTAATTAGGTGTAATTCCATTGTAATAGGTCTTATCTAGGTCTAATTAGGTCGTAATACATCTAATTGGGTCTAATTAGGTGAACTAATAGGTCTACTTTGGTCTTAAGAGCTCATATTAAGCATGTATTAAGTCTAATTAGGTCTTAAAGGGTCATGTAGTACTCGAGTATATTAGGTGTTAATTAGTCTTTAAATTTGATCTAATTATGTTGACGGGTTAGAAGGGGTGGACTATTACTCATATTGTATGTATAGATAATTAGGGTAAGCTATTATGACTAATTTGGTCTAAGGGGTCCTATTAAGTTCATAAATATGTCCCTAAGCAGGCATTATTACTATTCAATATTAATTCCTATTACTTATATTAGGTATGTATTACTCACATGTATTTAAAGGTAAATTAAATAGTATAAAATTAGGTATAATTTAAAGGTCTTGTTATGGGTTAATTAGTCTAATTATGCCTAAGGGATCATATTGCTCATATTAGGTGTACATATCACAAACTTTAAATAAAGAAAAATCTATATAATTATATATACACATGTGCATATATATACACATATACATGTGTATATATATGCATATATACATGTGTATATATATGCATATATATACACAACATGTATGTACATGTATATATACATTTCTATATATATATATATACACACACACACACACACATGTATACATGTGTATATATATGTATATATACACATGTATACATGTGTATATATATGTATATATACACATGTATACATGTGTATATATATGTATATATATAGATGTATACATGTATATATATATGCATATATACACATGTATATGCATATACATGTTGTGTATATATATGCATATATATACACATGTATATATGCATATATATACATGTATATATATATGCATATACATGTGTATATATGCATATATACATAGGTATATATACATATATACTATTTATGCATCTATCAAAAATTGAAAATAATAAAAACAAACAATAAAAATACCTCAAAAATGTGTTTGATAATTCGGAAGCTATTTCACTGTTGCCGAAAGTGACACTGAAACTCAAATTTTGGCAGATATAAACTTCTACCAAAACAAACCCTAAATACATGACTTTCGATCGAAAGTCATCACTAAAGGACTTTCGATCGAAAGTTACTTAGGAACTTTCGATCAAAAGTTAAGTTTATGATCGAAAGTTGAAGCCAGTTTCTATCGAAAGTGGATAAATATTATTTTGCCAAAAATGCTTTTCAGGACGGATTCCTTCCTCCAAAAAATTGTAACCTAGTATTGTGGGTTCACCCGCCTTTCTATCTTTTGAGTTTTCTTGCAAAGAAGACTTAGACAAAATCCTTTGTGTGGGCACCTGGTCAATTGGCAAGGCAACTCTGGTGTTGCAAAAATGGACACCAAAGCTTGATCTCAATGATTCTTTCTTTGTCCAAGCCCCGGTGTGGGTATGACTCCCAAAACTCC
Organism: Chamaecyparis obtusa; assembly: GCA_027943335.1. Lineage (NCBI taxonomy): Eukaryota > Viridiplantae > Streptophyta > Pinopsida > Cupressales > Cupressaceae > Chamaecyparis > Chamaecyparis obtusa. The sequence goes on along the minus strand of BSBK01006333.1, from coordinate 211,449 downwards.
CTTTGGAATTCTGGGTTGAAGATGTCTTCGATGGTATTGCCAGATCCTTTGGTACCCTGCTCTCAATAGATCTAGTGACTATTGCTAGAAGCCGCCTCACCTATGCCAAGATCTGCATAGTGGTGGAAGAGGGCCAAGACATGCTGGAAATAATCATGCTCCAATCCAAACTGGGCAAACATTTGCAAAAGTTGGAGTATGAAAGTGTCCCTTTTGCTTGCTTCCATTGTAAGAAAGCAAAACACAAAGCCAGAAGTTATCCAGCATTTAAGAAGTTGGTGAAAGAAAGGAAAGCTATTGTTGTTAACAAGATAAAGTTAGGTAAGTCTATTGAAAAAGATAGCCTCCCAAGGGAGACTGCCATCCCACAATTTGACTTAGATGTCAAGACTCATAGAGTGTGGAAAAAAATGGACAAACCAGAGGTCATTCCTGAGATTCTTGACTCTTTGAAAGATAAGAAAATACCTTCTGAAGGGGAGCAAAAGGAAAATGCCAACTTAAGCCAAGAAAGCACTGCACTCAAAGAGGATTCCCCCTAGTCATAAGGCATAGACTTAGTTGTCAACATTCAGCATGACACCATGATTGAAACTAGAGAGAATGGTCTAGTGGAAGGAGGTGACTCGTGTTTGGGTTCTATCTTTATCTCCATCATCCCGGACTCCCTTGATTTCCAGTTGGAAGAATGTTTTTCAAGTCCATCTAGGGTCAAACCCGGTGGCCCCCCAGATTCCCACCTATGCCCTGAGACATAGGATTCAAATAAAGTCCAACAAATGAACTTTCTTCTAGGACCTATTTCTCCAAGGCAGCTCACCAAGATGGAGGAGCTCTTTGCTAAATACACAGATGAAAAAGAGGGCTGCTCTAAGGTTCAAATAAAAAAGAGAACCAAAAGAAAAGATGCCTCTCTGGTTTCTCCTATAGCTACTAGGAGTAGAAATAGAGTAGACATTGGGGCTAAAATAAAATCCCTAGGTAGAAAGAAAGCCAGTCAGATTAGGCAAGAGGAAGCCAGTAGGAATATCACAGATGGAACCCAAAAAACCATCCTGGATGCCTGCACCCCTAGTAATAAATGTTAGTTACTCCAAGGAACCTCTGTGGGCTCAGTAGCTCACATATATAGGTTGTTTCCAACCTGACATGTTTTCAAAGACCTTTCAACTCATATCACAAGGGCACTTTAACTCAGAAGTTAAAGCTTGAAGGTACCCATTTGAGGAACATCTCTCAAATCTTTTCAGTAGTAATCAAAGAAGCCATGGCCATGTATGAAGTTCAATAGGGAAACAAAGACTATTTCATTCATGGACAAGGTCACAAACGTGGCTATGGCCTTGGCTTAGTCAACACCTTAGTTTTTACGTGGTCCAATCTTCTTACGGCTGACTATACTCATCATGTAATTACCACTGCCACCATCTGGGCTACTCACTGGACTACCTTTCTAGCCACCAACAAGGAAGCTTATGTCAGTTGGACCCATGTCGATACTTTCCATCATGCAGAGTTGGATTCTCTAGATGGAGACAATCTCCAAAGTATCGATGCAATAATTAAAGATAATTATAATGGAAAAGGGATTTTTTAGAGGAGTTATTTCACTCATGATGAGATGGGGAGGAAATGCATGAGTAATTACAATGCATCACCTCCACATTCTTTTTGGGCCCCCTTCCCCAAAACTTTTAATTAATTCAAAAAGCCAACTTTTAGAAAGCCCAAAGCTAAGGCAGTTAGAAAGATGAAAAGCAGCAAAGTTTGGCTAAACTAGAGGATAACCAGAGCCTATATGAAAGCCATGGTTGGGGAAAGGCATAGAAGGGAGCTGGAGAGTAATAGTGAGAAATGGAAGAAGCACACAAAAATCTAGAATGCCTTACAAAAAGGGGATATGACAACTTTTATTGAAAGACTCCACGGTTGCAGGAAGGAAGTCACCAAAATCTTTGTCAAAACCTAGAATGAAGGGATGGTGGAGATAGAGGGTAAGTCTTTTACTATCATAGAGGAGGTTATATCAAAGGTCACCGACATTCCCATCATCAGAAAAAAATTCTACAAAGACTGTAAAATATCAGACATTTCTACCAAAAAGTTTGCAAGAGATGACAAGGAGATGAAAGCCATAGTTAGGTCAGGCACTTACTACCTTCCTGCAAGCTTGAAGATGCTATGGCAGTATGTTCTGAAGGCCCTCATCTCGTATGTCACCCTGGACATGAGATTTATTGATTTAGTCTTCCTAAACCATTTTAGGCATGGTATTAAGATATCCATTCCTTTTTATCTGCACTCTTCTATAAATGAGAATATCAATGGTTTTAGAGATCAGAATATTGCTAACCCTATCCTGCATGAAGGATTGCTTCTTTTGATTTATGATTTCTTTAAAGTCCAAATCCTGGACAAGGAAATAGAGGAAAGGAAAGCTAAAAGCGTGGACTCAGGGTCAGACTATATTCCTTCGAGCACTTCTTAGGGAAAACTTTCTAATGACAGTGAGGAAGTTGAAAAGAAGAAATGGAATGAGGGATCCCCTTCCAAGAAGCAACCCCTGAAAGCTGTCAAAATTGAAAAACCCTCAAAAAATTAGGATATAAAGGAGGTTAACTCAAAGGAAGAGTACAATGACAATGAGGAAGAAATGGACACCAAATATGACAAGGGTAATCCCAAAATGGAAGCTATTGACATGCTGGAACAGGTCAAAGATGAAAACCCCAAAATAATGAAGGACTTCCTGGGCTACTTGTCAATTGATCTCACTATTAGTGAGGAAAAAACCCCTCCTCCTCAACCTCCTCCTGGCACCAATATTAATAATCATGACCCTATTTCTGAAGACCACATTAATGAACATGGTACTAACCAGTCTCCTATAAGGGTAGAAGAAACTGAAGATGTCTATATGGGGGAATATAACAGTCAGGAATCCATGAAAGACAAAAAAGTCTGGAGAAATTTCAACATCAATACTGTTTGAATGGGAATAATTAGGGAGGTCTTTTACCCACAGATTCTGGAGGACAATGAAGGAAAGGTCCACAAGGAAGAGCTGATAGATCTTGCATTAGTGGTTCTTAGTGATAAAGCCAAGAAAATGGATATGGACTTCCTCAACAACACCAAGAATAGCATGTTAGATCAGTTTAGATCTTTCAAATGGCTCTACCACAAAATCAAGGACCTCAAAGAAAAAATTCAGAGCTCAAACAACAAGCAACACACCACGGAGAGAAAGCAAAACCTGGAAACTGGGGTCCAGCACTTGGAATCCAAAATGATTAGCCTAGAAAATACCCTAAAGGGAATAGTCGAGAAAAACTTCAAAATACTCAAAACTTCCAATGAGAACTTGAAGTTGTTAATAAAAAAATTGGAAGAAAAATGGAAACCATGACTGATCAGAGGACTAGGGAAGATGAGAAGGAGCCCACTGAAGGACCAAGCAAAAGAACCAGGGATAGAATCAAGAAAAATAAGGAGAAAATCGATCCCCAAGGATCCCAAGATATTCAAAATGTGAAAGAGACTGCTGATTTGATGGAGACCCTTGAAAGCAATGCAGCTGCCATGCTCAAGAGCTTGGCATAATTAGCTCTGGTGCCTATCTTTTTTGCCATGTTTTGACAGTTTCTTTGTTTTTCTAATTGGCCCTTTTGTGTCCTGTTTCTTGGTTTTCAGAAACTTTAAACTCTACTATGTTTTCAAGCTTATCTTTTTTTATAAATACTCTGTTGTGGGTTTAAGGCACCCTGTAAAACCTATTTTACTTAATCAAAAACTTTTGGATTACATGTTCTATATTCTCATGTAGCTCAAATAAAACATGAAAATCTATAATAGTCATTTTACATTTACTATTTTCGCAAAAAAGAGTAACAAAAAAAATATTTATTATATGATATTTTACACCCACATACATCAATGACTTAGATATATTCAATACCTACACCATATATAGAATCGACAATTAAAAGTCTCTTAAAAATGTAATATGTACAGAGAAATTTCTAGGATAAAAATGCTAAATCATCCTTCATTATGACATTGCTCATATTTTATTAGGGTGGAAAATAAAAGGTAACACGAGTAAAAATTACAAAATGGAGGTAAAGTCAAGTGTTACTGAGTATGGATAGTTTGGACATTTCTACTAGTACCGGCTTACAAAATAAAAGGTAATAGTACATATAAATTGTAATAACAACACATGAACTCAATATCCCAAGATCGGTTGTAAAATAAAAGATAATCTTCCATAAAAGATTATAAGAACAATAATTTTTTGATTATTCATGCAGTAATGATAGAATGATTAAATAAATAAATAATATTACATTATAATTATTCAAGGTCTTTGTATATAGGAAATATCTAGATATATTGAAAATACAAGATTGTGATAAGTGTTTTAGTCCCATGCCATGAGATAACTAAAGATAATATCACGTGTACAATAGACTTGAAATTTTTTTCCTAAGCCCGTAAGAAAACTTATATGTATACATGATCACAAAGGACACATCTTGATGATTAGGTAATGTTTGGTACACAAGAACAAAATGTCTATCACAAACAATGTAAAGGAGAAAAAATCATAGGAAAAAACTCCTCTTTAAATGAGACCAAAAGTAAAAACATTTACAAGTAATGGAAGGAGAAATCAACTTGAAACCTCAATGATTAAATCCATTATAAAGATATACAATCAATATCACCTGATAGGAGAGAAAGAGTATGACTATATGTCCCCCCATAGTGGAGAATCTATTTTGCATGGTATTTTTTTATGGTTCCTAGAATATTAGTGATAGGAAGGAAAGTGCAATGATATTCATGGTAAGTTTTGATGGATGGTATTATGGCTTAACTCACAAAAATAGTTCAAGCATGCATCATATTGTATTTGATTGTTTATCATATAAAATTATATATTTGTATTGATGGTAGTATGTGTGTATGGACGTAATTAAGGATAGTGGTAGGTCAAGTATGGGATCCATCACATAATTAAGTATTGATGCATGACAAGGTTTAATATCTTTGCATTAGATGAAAATATTGGTTTGATACATGTAAAGAATTCAAGACACTTGATTTGGTTTGATATCTAAGTAATTGTTCAAGATTTGTTTATGAGATATTGTTTCATAGAGTGTTATATAGAGTATTAACATGGTGGCAATGACAATAATGAACTTTGATAGTCTTTGTGATATCAAGACATAAATCAAGAGTGGTCAGTGCATTTTATGCTTTGAGGGTAAGATCAATGTTAAAACCAAGCATTTACTCATCATTAGAAAGAGAACATAATCTTATTGGTTTGTTGATTTCAAGGCACAAACTTGACATATGAAGAAAAGGTTTGATGTCCACAACAAGTATATCTATAATAGAAAAGTGCACAATTGCATTAAATTGACAAAGTTCATTGATATCAACATTAAATCAATGGTATTAATAAAGCCTATACTCTTTTGATTTATGACTTTAATCAAGACATAGAGGTTGAAATGAACCTATAGTGCAAATTATCATGGGGTTTATATGGGATTCATATTAATACATGAGCTTAAAAACTACGTAAGGGTTTTTAGACTATTTAGAATAAATATTATCTCTCTTATATATTTCTTATTAGCACTTAACAATAGCGTAATATGAATTCAAAATATCTTGATCATGAGTGTCGTTTTGAAGAGGTTACATATAGAAAACTGAAGTTTCAAAAGTGCCACGGGTTTTATTGATGGGTAAAACAACCTTGCAATAGTGAAAATAGATTGTAACAGTGAAGTAGAAAAGTTAAAGGAGTTTCTTAGATGAATACAAACTATAAAGGATGTTTGTGCATCTCTACATTATTTCTTGATGATGAAGGACATATGTTTGAATTGGCAATACAAAGACTAGTCGTTTAAAATAGACAGAGTGTTAAAATGGTTTTCATAGAGATAAATGCAAAATAGTATGAGTATTGAAATGGAAGATTGCAGACTACTTCTATTTTGATTAGTATTATCATTTGTTTCATTGATTGATTCTAATGATCAAATAAGTTTCTGAAGACTGCTTGTGTTCAGTGATGTAATTTATTTCATGTGTTGATAGTTGTGATCGAAGGTTTATAGTCACTATGATAATATCTTGTTGATGATATCTTGTACTCATGATGAAATCTTATTATCTTTGTGTCAAGAATGTCATTGATTGAAACTTATATACATAATCAATATAGTTCATTATCACAAAGAATAATTGGCTGAGTCTATACGTAATTGTTTGTCATTGTCTTTGTTTTATATGGAGATGATCTTGGAGTTGAAATTTTTAGATTTATGTTGAAGTTTAAAAGAAGGTGTACTTAGTAGTCGATGATGAGTCTATAATTTGTCATGTTTATATCATTTGTTATAACACTTGACATCATCTTAACAATACCTTACATCATCTTTACAATATCTTTCCAAGTCATTTCCGTACATTACCTTGATTTATGAAGCATTAACGATGATTAATGATTTATTCATTAGCATTTGTATGTGTAGCTAGTTAATGCTAAATTGTGATGATTTATTATGATAAATGGTTATTATTAAATAATAAATATTTTGAGATGATTAACATGTTTTTTGTGAGATACTTGAGTCGTTCATGCAGTTGAAAAGAAGGAGAAGCAAGTTGACACTTGTCAATATTCAGCAGTTGCAGGAAATGCAGAAAAAGTCAAAAACCACTTTCAGTAAAATGGGCATATCTCACTCAATTATTAATGAAATTTGGATTTTCTTAATGATTTGGAAAGATGAAATAGAGGAGAAAAACTTGTTCAAAGGGTTTGATCAAATTCTCAATAGTTAATGAGAAGCACTTATCTGAAGTTGACTGAGTAAAAATAATAGAATTTGAAGGCAGCCAAAACCTAGTCTTAATAAAACGGTCATAAATTTCTCATTTCTTAATGAAATGTAGATTTTAAAAATGATCTGGAAAGATAAGGAGGAAAATAATCTGGTAAAAACATTTGAGATAACTCACAATAATAAGTGAGCACCATCCATTTGAATCTGGCTGCAGGAAAAGTGGAACAACAAATCAGCAAACTTAGTCAAACTTCTTTTATTTATTGTAATTTCAGTTATGACTTCAAACAAGGTTGGATATGATTTACATTGTATTTATGAACATTAAAAAAATTTAAAAAATCAAAATTTTCATAAAAGAGTCCAAACAAACTCTTTTCCCAATCAGTCAAGGAGACAAGTTGTAATAGGACTCTTCTTCTTACTCATAGTTTTAGAATAAGTCTCTTCCTTGTTTAAAGGAATGTTGAGACACATGTTAGATGGTTGTTAGGGATTCAATAAGCTTATAAATTTGAAATTGTAACCAAGAAAAATGAGGAAGCAAGTAGTATTTGTTCATTATCTTTTGTGTATTATATAGTTTCCTGCATCCATTACTATGCAGTTCCTGCAGCCATTACTATGTAGTTAGATTTATTTCTAGCATTGTTATACTCTTAGTTTTTACAATTATAGAATAACTTATAAAATTTTATAGTGCATATACTTTGTAGACCTATTTCAAGTATACGTCCTAGGGTTGATAATTTAAATGTGCCTTCATAATGATGAGATAACTATTTAGCATGGATGTCCAATCCCTAATTTATGGTTGTAAAGCCTAGTTATTAAAATCATTATAGGAGCACAACATTTTTGGTGTCATTGCCAAGGATGGGTCAAGCTATGAGAGTCTCTGAGTTTTTAGAAGCTTTTTGTCATTTTTCTAGTATCATAGTTTTCATTTCAAGAACTTAGGATTAGAAAAGTTTGCAAAAGTACCACAAGCAGTAGAAAAATGGATTTTAGATCCATGAAGAATAGCACCCAAGAGCCAATCTCATTTGCAACAAGTCTAGAAATCAATGAAGACATGTTCTCTAGCATCATAGAGAAATTTTGTTCCCATATTGATGACAAGGTGTTGATTTATGAGGAGGTAAATGAAGATAACCTTGTTTTGAAAAATGAAGAAATCACCATACATAAGGTTGCTGCTCAAGTTGAACATGATGTCAAATCAGAAACTCCTACTTCAAGAAGAGAGCTGTAATAAAGTGCAAATTAGTCCACTAATGCAGAAAAGTAATGAAGATATTGAAGAAGACCAATTTTGGGATGATTTGGAGGAGTTTTTCTTAACCTTAGAAGCAGCCCATATACACAAAGAAAATAAGGAGGGTTCAAAATTTGTTCATTCACGAGGGTGTCCTATCAGACATCTTACTCATATGGAGGAAAATCAATCATCACAAGTTATGTTTGTAGCAAAGAAAGAAGCTACAATTGAAGATGAAGTTAAATAGGCAGCTGCACCTAAAGAAGAAATGTTTCAGATTACTTATGTACTTCAATACGACAATATGTATTGTCATCATGAAGTGATAAGTAAGTTTGTTAATGTCTCTCCAAAAGTGTTGTTGTTTATTAAGTTTCTATTGATGTTGCAGCTATTTCTAACTACTCATAAGCATGTGAAACATTGGAAGTTGTTGAGAAGAGGAAGATACTTCAAAGAACCAGTCAATGGTTTTGTTTGATAATATTTTTTTTTTTTGTTGGTTAGTGTAGGTTAGGATAGTTTTTTCATTCAATAAGTGTTGTTACACAATGTCTTAGAGTTAGTAGTTGTCTAGTCTATTTTGTTTCCTAGTTCTTCTTGTCTACATGACTATTTTGGAGGAGTTCATAGTTGGTTGGTTTTTCATATTTCAAATCATTTTTCAAGAGTGTGTGAGTCAAGTCTCTAATTCTGGAAGAGAGTCTTTGCATATATTGTCAAAAAGTTTCATTAAGTAGTCTCGTCTTCATGATGTCAAGAATGTCTATTTAATGGTGGTGTCTAGTTGGTCTAATCAGATTTTTTTTAATGTCAAATGGGCATTCAAAGTTGTAGTCTAAGTCATTGGATGGATAGAGTCTTTCTATAAGTTTCCTACAGTAATTGTGTGACTGGGCAGTTAGTCCTATAGCCACTACTATGTGACTAAACAGTTAGTCCTGCAGCCACTACTATATGGCTGAACAGTCATCCTATAGCAACTATTGTATGATTCAAAAGGTAACTTGTAGCAAGTATGAATACATTTATAAGTACTGATATTAAATATGCAACAGTCTCAAAGGGACCTGAATATTCAACAATGAAGGGACTTGTACTTTCAACTATTTTCCAAGTTTGAAGCTTCTCACAACAACACAAATGGTACTACACTTATGATTTCTATTTATCTATAATATCTATCATTTTTTTTAGTAATTGATTATCTATGCATTGCACCATGTTTTTTGATTATCATTATTGTAATTATATGCTTCATAACTGATTTATTTTGCTACCCTCATACATACATTATCATTTGAGGACAAATGACCTTTTAGTTGGGGGGAACACATGTATACCTTATGTTGTTGTCATTTACCATAGGAGGATGACCTTGCCTATACATTTTCATACTACCTCCTATATTTATGGTTATTGTTGCAAAAAAATAAATAATAAGAATGATAAAGTGAAGAAAATAGAATGTCTTGTGAAGAGATAACAAAGGGAAGAAAGTATGCCAATGTGAGTGTTGGAGATGATATAAAGATGATAGAAAGACTTAAGGATACAATCAATAGAGAAGAAGAAAATGAACCATATTCATGTCAAATTAAATATTCTTAATGATGAAATAAACATGCATGACATGTGCTATAAAAGATTGAAGTTTTCATGAGATTTCATGCTAATAGCCTTAATGTCTATCTAATGCCTATCCCTTGCTTGAGGACAAGCAAAAGTTTAGCTGGGGGGAATGATGAGCCTATAATTTTTTATGTTTATATCATTTTTTATAACACTTGACATCATCTTTACAATACCTTTTCAAGTCATTTTCATACATTACCTTGACTTATGAAGCATTAACTATGATTACTGATTTATTGATTAGCATTTGTATGTGTAGCTAGTTAATGCTAAATTGTGATGATTTATTATGATAAATGGTTATTATTAAATAATAAATATTTTGAGATGATTAACATGTTTTTTGTGAGATACTTGAGTCATTCATGTAGATGGAAAGAAGGAGAAGCAAGTTGACATTTGTCAATATTTAACAGTTGCAGGAAATACAGAAAAAGTCAAAAACCACTTTCAGTAAAATGGGCATATCTCAGTAATTTCTTAATGAAATTCATATTTTCTTAATGATTTGGAAAGCTGCAATAGAGGAGAAATTTTTTTTCAAAGGGTTTTATCCAATTCAAAATATTTAATGAGAAAAACTTATCTGAAGTTGACTGAGTAAAAATAGCAAAATTTGAAGGCAGCCAAAACTCAGTCTTGATAAAATGGACATAAATTTCTCATTTCTTAATGAAATATAGATTTTCAAAATGATCTAGAAAGATAAGAAGGAAGACCATAATCTGGTAAAAACATTTGAGATAACTCACAATAATAAGTGAGCACCATTTGTTTGAATCTAGCTGCAGGAAAAGTGGAACAACAAATTAGCAGACTTAGTCAAACTTCTTCTATTTATTATAATTTCAGTTATGACTTCAAAGGAGGTTGGATATGATTTACATTGTATTTATGAACACAAAAAAATATCCAAAAAATTATCTTTTTCATAAAAGAGTCCAAACAAACTCTTTTCCTAATCAGTCAAGAAGACAAGTTGTAATAGGACTCTTCTTCTTAGTCATAGTTTTAGAATAAGTCTCTTCCTTGTTTAAAAGAATGTTGAGACACATGTTAGATGGTTGTTAGGGAGTCAATAAGCTTATATATTCAAAATTTTAACCAAGAAAAAAGAGGAAGCAAGTAGTATTTGTTCATTATCTTTCGTGTATTATACAGTTTCCTACAGCCATTACTGTGTAGTTAGATTTATTTCCAGCATTGTTATACTCTCAATTTTTTCAATTATAGAATAACTTAGAGAATTTCATAGTGCATATACTTTGTAGACCTATTTCAAGTATACATCCTTGGGTTGATAATTTAAATGTGCCTTCATAATGATGAGATAACTATTTAGCATGGATGTCCAATCCCTAAGTTATGGTTGTAATCCTAGTTATTAAAATCATTATAGGAGCCCAATAGTTGGAAGGAAAAAAATGAGTATGATTATTTTGTATTGAAAATAGAGGTTGTTATTTGTATCACTTTATTTATTTTATTCTTCTAAAATTGTACTTGGAAAGATAGCATGGGAAAAGATAGTGTTTCCAGAAGATGGTTTGATACCTTTCAAAACCCTAGAACTCCTATTGGTAGAAATAAGTCTCCCAAGGCATTTAGTCAAAATAATGAAGAGAATGGGGGTCCCCTTGTCTCAAACCCATGGAATTTTTGAAAAAACTTGACATGGAGCCATTGACCAGAACTGCCAGAGAAGGAGTGGAAATTAATTGATGAATGATAGATTACAGGTGTTCAAATTAAAATCAAAGGCTCCAAGCACCCTAAGAAAGAAAAGCCAGTCAACACAATCGTAAGCCTTGGAAAAATCAAACCTTCCCTCTTTCCATCATCTAAGGAGTGGATCACTTCATGAACCGCCATAAAGGAATCTAGAATTTGTTTGCCAGACACAAAACTAGACTATTGGTGATCTATGATAGAAGGGAGCACCTTGAGAATTTTGTTTGTGATGAATTTCAAAATTATCTTATAGAAGGAGTTGCATAAACTTAATAGGTCTAAAAATCTCCGTCGAGTCCTCTCGTGGGACTTTAGGGATAAAAACAAGAAAAGTGGCATTAAGTTCTTTGAGGAGGTTCTATGATCCAAAGAATTCCTACACCACTTTGACCACATAAAATCTAACCACTTCTTAGAAAAGATCAAAGAAAAATATAGGGAAACCATTGGGTCGAGGGGCTTTGTCTCCAAGGAGAGAGTCCAAAGCTTTTTTAACTTCTTCCATGTTCAATATAGCACATAAAACTTTGTTTTTTCTCTTTAGAGATGATTTTGGGAATGTTGTCCAGAACAGTATCCTGAGTCCTCCTCCAATAGCTCATAATCTTTGGATATAAGGGATGAGAAAAAAGTAATAGCTTCATTAGCTATATCCTTTTCCTCTTGCAAAATCTGGTCTCCCTTCTTTATGCTACTTATTATATTAGCAATCTTGTGTTTCAAAGTAGATAAGTGAAAGAACCTAGAGTTTTGATCTCCTTCTATTAACCAAATTGATCTGGATCTCTATTTCCATAAAATTTCCTCCTTCCCAATTATATTATGGTACTCGGACAATAGAGATTTCTCCTTTAACAACCTATTCTTGTCATACCCCTCTCTCTGGATTTCCTCTTGAACAAGGTTAAGATCAGGGATTTCCTTATCTTTAGAGGAGAAGATATTACCAAATTCATCCTTGAGGCATAATGTTTTGTTAGTGAAGCATATAATTTCTGTTTACAATGAGGTACAAGGTGTAATCAGTTATATTTGAATAGTGAATTTTTGAAAAGTGGGTTTTTATCCTTTAAGGTTTTTTCATTTCAAATATACATATTAATCTCTCTTGTGCTTTAATATTGTTATTTAGTTACTTTATGCATATTATATTCATAAAGTTTATAAGTTTCTTGTATTCTTTAAAAATTAAAATTTTTCATAGGCCATTGACTCATCACCCTTATAGTGACACTAAGTATTCTAACAATTGGAATCAAAGCCAAGTGCCTTAAAGTAGTCTAATAGCTAGAGGTTAATCCAAATAGTGGAATATTGTTGATAATGCCTCAAGAAGGTTCCTCTACTTTAAAAGCACCTGTATTTGATGGGACTAATTATGATTTCTAGAAAGTTAGAGTGTAAACTTGATTTATTTGGGTGTTGATGTTTGGACTTCAGTTCTCAATGTTTATAGTGTTCCTGCTACTATACCCATAGATGATTTTGAGATAGATGCTAAAGAAAAGAATTCCATATTATGTGGATTGTAAAAATAAATATTTGTTAAGATTATACATTATAAACCTGTTGGTAAATAGATTGTTCTTTTTGGATTTAACTCTTTATTTGCCTAAAATCTCTTAAGGAACAACATGAATACGAACAGTTGGAAAGTTGTCTATTCAACTAACTTTCCTCTGAATTTTGATAGGTACAGCTCCCTCATTTGAAAGATGTGCAATGAATTTTGTTTATTCTAAATCCTAATGGGGTATGTTCTTGACTAGATAATAGAAGAGGTAACCAAACTAGCCCTCAGTGAGGAACTAATCTAGACGATGATTTTCATCCTAAACTCTAACCAACTTCATGATTTCACAGTGCTTATGAATTCACACCAATGGTGATGCAATAATGAATTCTACTTGAATCAATGAAATGTAGTAAAACAACATAGATAAATCTAATCTAAATAGGACACATGAGTATTTTTCCAATTTCCAAGTAATGCTCTGATTACTTTTAATTAGTTGCACTAAGAAGTAGAAATAGAGCTCTGTCTATTTCCCAATTTCAATCCAACTTAAGGAAAATAAACATTCAACTCACAAAAGCATGGAACAATAAATAAATGGCACAAAACACATTCCAAATTGACTCCGCAATGAGATGTGTTTCACACAAAAATTTAGCTGACCTTTTCATTGATTTTCAAAGTGTTACATATAGGCTTCAAGAGTTAAGTCATTACAAAATCCACCAAATCAATTCATATTCTACAAAAGTTGGTAAATGACAAGTGGCCATTTACCGATTATATAATGTATATCAAAAAGAAGAGGAGAAAGTTATTTTCTCTTCGTTGGCTTCTTCACCTTCTCCAACTTAGCCTTATGAGTTTTAGTGGCCACAAGAATCAGATTCATCCTTTCAGAATCAGGAATGTAAACATTTTTCAATCTTATGAGCCAGCGGGCATGATGTTTCTCTATGCATTTTGTAGCATCATTCTGGGGTTGTGTCTTCTCCATGGCTTTGTATATACATCCACTAAGTTACTGAAGATCAGGTATTCTATCAAGGTGAGACCCAGATAACTCTACAAGCTGGTCCAAGTAGTTAGAGAATGTCTTATGCATATCGGTTATACCAATTGGGCTCTTTCCATCTCCGCTAGCTTGAGACTTGGAGTGAAGACCTGCCAAATATACAAATATTTTAATTTACTCTTTAGTGACTTCCTCATCAGTCACCTTCATTCCCGCCTCTGCCTTGATTATCATCTCCATTTTGAATTCTACCCCTTGGAGCCATTCGATCAGAGGTTCATCACCTTTCTACAATATGTTGGCCTTGATTACATCTTTAGTCTTCATTGCAACTAGCCAATGTAGTAGCACCATGCACTCTTCACATCTCAACCTCTCTACTATGAGTGTCTACATATGTCCTTTGGGATAATCCTTCTCTGTCTCTAACTATAAAAGGATAATTTTGACCTACTCAATGGCTATCAAACCTTCAAACATAAGTCATTCAATCCACCTCTTACCAATATGCCCAAAATGTCTATCTTCTTGTAATTTGGCAAGTATAGCTTGGTTCTTGGCTACAGAAGGATCAAGCATTGTTATAAAACTAGGTAGGCTTGCTATAGGAGAAACCAATTTCTTGATGAAGTTAGTCATTTCTTTAATCTCCACCTTGAGCAGAGTCTTGGTGACTTTGAGTTCTTCAAGCTCTTCCTCAATCAAGACATTACTAGACTTCCATAAGTCTACTTTTGTATCATGGTGGGTGAGCCCCATGTCCAAGGACTGGAATGCAAAGTCTGAGGTAGTAAGATCTTCAATTCTTCCATCCTTTAGAGGCTTGGCCATTTCCATAGTCACATGTCCTATGTCTGGATCTCAACTGAGAGTGTTCAGAGTCCTATTCTTCTTATCCTTACTTAGGGTTGAACCCGACTGCATCACTTGTGTGAACATCTCACCATTGGGAGCACCTTGCTCAACCCTTATTCTTTTCCACTCCAAAGTATTCTCGAGCCATGATTCTATGCTTGTAACCTTTATTGCAAAAATTAAATCTTCAACAAATAATTTCCTAATAATAGGAGGAGAAGACTTTTTCTTGGAAGTGAAAGGATTGACTTGTGGGGAAGAAATACTATTTTCCTTTAGAGGAGACCCCAAGTGCTCTTTGTCCTTCTTAGTTTTTGAACTATTGACCAACTTCAAAAATGAGAGGGGCCTTTTGACTAGGAGTGTCACCTTGTATCTC
The DNA here is from genome assembly GCA_027943335.1 of Chamaecyparis obtusa. Taxonomy (NCBI): domain Eukaryota; kingdom Viridiplantae; phylum Streptophyta; class Pinopsida; order Cupressales; family Cupressaceae; genus Chamaecyparis; species Chamaecyparis obtusa. Next base: position 196,179 of record BSBK01006333.1, on the reverse strand, counting down.
CATGGTTCCTCCTTGGGTTTGCTGCTCTAGCTCTGTGGTTCCAATAGTTTCTTCTGTTAGCTTGTCGGATTTCTCAACTTCGGCTTCTTTATTTGAATTGATGACTGGAGATGATCCTGCTCCACAAGTCTTCTCAATTGGGATTTCCTTTTCGGGTGGTTGATCATCTTTTCCTATTGGTTGAGCTGGTCCTTTGGCTATAGATGAAGTTGTCAAAGAGGAGGATGCAAGAGCACTCACCGGATTAACTATAGGATCTTGTTAAGGAGTGGGCTTTCCAAACCTCTTTTTCCTTCCCATCATCCACTGAGCCCACTTGTCAGTTCTCTTAATGATTCCCCCAATAATCTTTGATTTTAGGGATGTGTCTAACTATAGTGCCAATCTACAAATGATTTAAGCATAATTCACTAGATCAAATTTGTGGTCTCAACACTTCATACTTCTCCAGCCTATATCTACTCTCGAACGCCTTTATCACATTCTTAGCATTTGATCTCGACATGTAGCTATAAGCTCCAATGGTAACAGGGAATTCATAGCCTTTATTCTTAATTCCCACACTAATCAGGTTCACTTGCAACATTTGCCAGATCACCTCTATGAGCACGATCATGTCACTAGGGTACCTTGGCAGCTTCATGGGGAAATCATCAAAACCTGCAAGACAAAGGTATGAGAAACTAGAAAATTGAATGAAGGAGATCCCAAATTTGGTGATGAATTCCATGGAATTTGGTGAGAACCTCTGCTCTAGACATCCTTGCAACTCTCTGCACAACTCATTGTAAATGAGTCATTAACCTTAATGAACTTGGCATATCTATTTTGTAACTTCAAATGAGGGAAGAAATCATAAATTTTCACATCTTCAAATTCTTCTAACCTAGGGAGTCCTGACCATACTTGTAATGTAGCTAAAACATAGATCAAAGAGGAAGACATATAACATTTGTTCTGGTACCTAGCTAGATTCAAGGCATTAGAAAGATTTTCACTTACCACTTGAGCCCATTCTATATAATGGTGCTCAACACATATTACCTAGACCAAGAAGAAGTAGTGCTCTATGAAATTCAATGTCTCACTTTCACCTTTTATCCTATGAAGGAGCACCAGGATGTCAACGATATCTTCCTTCAGAAACATCCCAAAAAGTGTCTTTGGCACTTTTGCCTTTATGCTTCTAAGCTTTTGGAACCATGAACTCATGATCTCTTTCCTCCACCTCATCTTCTTCTCATTATATTCTGATATTGCAACTGAGAAGTTCATGTTTGAAAATTCCACTCACTGGGATACAGAGAATGTTCTGCATAGACTCTCTATCGATATAGATGAGTATTGTGTCATCTGGTACAAAAATCTATTTTGTACATTGGTTGTGTTAGTAAGGTCTGCAAGAAATTTCATGGCTATGTCTATTTTCTTCCTGTCTCTGTAGTTATTTTCATGTCTCTAGCCTTAAACCCTAAGCAAAATTTTCAAAAAAATCTAGCCATTATAGTGAAAAAACCCTAACTGCCCAGGCCTGGTTCTAATTTTGCATTACCTTTTTGGGCCACTTAAAAATCCTAATACACATGTGGCTTATTATTTTGTCACCTATGGGGGTCATGTTCTTTAATATTTCCTAAGTCCCTAGCGCTTAATATTTCCCTAAGCCTAAGTTCCCCGCAATTATTTTTCCTATGTTTCAACCTTGCAAACTTGTGGCTGTCGCATAATCTCATGGTTTCCCATTGTTGGAGTTTCTAACATGAAAACATGCAATGAGATGACATTTGTCCTGATGGTATTTTCTTAGGCCTAGACTCTCTGACACCATCTTGATCTAACGATGGGCATAAGCTCTCATAGACTATGTCAAAAGTATACGAACTTAAGACGGCCATTGATTTTTCCACGATTGTGATGTTTCAAAGTGGTGGGTCCAAAATGCCATGTGAGCACAGTTGGCGGTCTCTTATTGGATGGCATATGTTATGTGTTTGCAGTTTTTAGTGGGACCTAGTTTTTGGCTTGTCAGAGGATCTTGACATCTGCAAAGAATCGATGGTGGGTGTGTTTTGTCATGGATTGTGTCAGACGCATGAGATCTTAAGACAACCATCAATTTTACCTTTTTTAGAGGTGACAAAGTGAAAGTGGGTCCACTGCCATGTAGTGATGACATGCCCTTCCCTGATTGGTCCACATATTGTTGACATGTCAGTGGGACCTGAGTTTTCAGCTTGTTAGAGGGTTCTGACATTTGTAGAAAAATCTATGGTTGGCGTAAGTTCTCATGGAGTGTGTTAGAGCCATGAGATCTTATGCCTGCCATCCAATTAGAAGGCTTAAGCGAGTGGGTCCTATGTTAGAGGTGACCAAGCAGTAGTAGTGAATGAACTGATGATAGGTGGCACATAGCAGGCCTAGGCAGGGGTCTAAAGGTCTAGCAGTTCGGACAAAGTATTTGGCAGCTCTGACAATTTCCCTTTTGATCACTTAATCGGTCAATAGAATAGTGATGTTCTAAATGTCTTAGTGAACTAGTGAATATAGTAGTCGCTGAATTGCTAAATTAATTGGCAGTAGCCTGAAACATTAAGCGAATGGGTGAAATCCTTCAGTCGCTCATTCGCTAAATAAGTCAATGAGGTTAGTTATTTTCCTTTGTTTGCTGATTCACCAAGTTCATGATGCAGTCATCTCTCAGCGGTTAAATCCTCTATCTGGCGATTTAGCGAAGGAGTGTTCGCGTAGTCTCAAGTTCCTGGTGGTCTAAGCCTTGACATCACGTGAACTAGTGAACATGGTGATCTCTAGGTTGCAGAAAGAATCTGTTAAATCATCAAACATTTAGTGAATGATAGAATGCTCTTCAGTCACTAGTTCATTAAATTATGACTAGGGTAAAATGTTTTACTCGTTTGTTGAATCGCTGAGTAATGCTTGAGTTAGATATTTTATTTCATGAATAGAAAAACCTTTGTTGTGTAATTGCTAAATATGAACCAATGTATTATTAATAGTTAAGTCATAAAGCTTGTGAAAGAAAAGGATTTGACGGTTGTGATATAAAGTTGATCTAAATTCAAATATCAACTGTTGATACACTGCTAGCGCCATGGAAATGACCATTGCTACTAGGATTTGAATTTTTAAAGGGTTTTAACGACAGAAAGAACTGGGATTCAATGTTTAAGTAGCTGGAGTTGGTGGAAATGATTTCCAAACTATTGCAGTGTGGTCCAGAAAGTTCCATGATTATTTACAGAGGGTTGTACATTGAAAATGTGGGTAAAACTTGCTCAAGGGGTGTTGCAGGTGGGTGATGGGACTAATTGGCATGACAATTTCATGGTCCTTGGTACATTGCTCAAAGAATTAGCATAAATGAAGATCATTCTTGGATTTGACTGCCTACTTTTTATCCCATGTAATAAATTTTTGAATAATTTGGTTGTTCTAGTGGGTGGAAACCCTAACCCTAGCTGTGTGAAGCTTGTTGCATCCTAAATTCTTTTGGGATTCCAAGGTAGCTAGTGGTATATATTGTAGCATTTTTTTACTTTGTTGGGGTTCCAAAACTTTATTTTTGGTCCCTGGTTGTTGATGGTATTATACTAAACAAGGAGAGCTTGGATTTAGGGTTTGTCTCCTACCATTTTGTTGTTTGATAATGTATTGATCCTGCAAACTTTAATGATATACATTTGGATTCCAATCTCATGTTTGTGTATGTCTTCTTATTTTGTTCTTGAGCTCATATATTTTAATTTCATAAAGTGGGTTAGCATATGGTAAACAAAGGGTATTGTGAAATTATCTTTGAGTTCCTGACAAAGTTAGGATTAAAGTCTTTGAGGTAGTTTCAGTGAGTTCATGGCTAGATAAGGATTTGATGTCCAGATATGTGAGTGAGAGGGATAATAGGCAAAGCACTTATTCTGAGTTCAAGAGTCTTTGAGTTAGGGTTTTCAATTGATATATGTTATTAGGTGACTCTTTGCCCTTGGTTAAGGCACTGGTCCATTCTCTAGAAGTAGTCCCTCATCAATCACATACACAAATTAAATGATAAAATCTTTTAGTTAGTTAGTAAAGGATATAAATATATAACAATTAGTGATTCCTTTCAAGAAGTGAATCAAGGGTACACCCGCCTGAGCATTGAGGCTCAAAGTGTAGGAGGGTCTCTTTGATCCTTGTTAATTGGCCCTTTTCCTTGTAGACTTTGGAGTGGTGATAGAGTCAGTGACATTAAATTTTCAATCATAGTGTAAATCTACAAGTAGAAAGAAATTGTGAATTCCAACAAAATGGTGACTTTGCTAGGGAGAGTCTAGAGATAAAATTGGTACAGGACTTTTGTGTTTCTCCTATGGTATTCAGTGTTTTGTTAAGCTTGAAAGATTTCCCATCAAGGTGGGTGGCGACTCAAAGGTTATAACTAGTGTTAAAGATTGAAATCATGGACAAAAGAAGGAATACCAGGTCTTTTGTCAAGAAGAATCTAGAGGTTACTCTGGAACAGTTACCTAGATCAGGAAAGAAAAGATGGATCAGGAGAAATGAAGAATCTACAAGTGCTCCTATGAGAGAGAAACATAATGCTAGAAGTAGAGCACCACAAGAATCTTCAAGTGAAGGAGATTCATAGTATAAAAGTTCAAAATCTGATAGTGGTCACTCTGAGGACAAATTTTATGATACCCCAAAAGCAATTTTTCAAGATAAAGGTCCATTGCCTATAGGGAAAGATTTGCAAGAAAGAGACATGGGTTTCAGGCCCATGGGACCAAGATGGGTCCATTTCCCCTATCATGATCCTACTGATATAAAGGTGTCATCAAGCTCTGAAGATATTTTGGTAGATCCAAATGATTTGAATGCTTTAAGGTTGCAGTTGGCAGAGAAGGATGCCATATATGAGAGGTTACAAGAGGAAAGAGAGGATGAAAAGGTGAATGCTTTGATGGAAAGGCATTCTCTTCTTAAAAAAATAAATGAGATGAAGGAGAGAAACAATATGCTTGCTTCTGCTCCTAAAACTTTGCAGCATGATGTTTTTTGTGATCTTGAAGCTTTGAGAAGTGAGAAGGAATGTTTGCTGCAGGACCATGAGTTTGATGAAGAAGGCCCTATGATTAGACAGGTTCAAAGTTATGCTCCTTTTCCTAAGGATAAAGATGGGCAAGTGATTACTAGACCTGTTGTTGTCATAGGGGAAAAAGGAAAGCATAAGATGGTGGGAACCCAAATGGGCAAGCCAGTGACAATACCAAAGATCCCACCACCCAATTCAAATAAGGAAACAAAAATAGAAAGGAAAAGAAAAGAAGATGAAGATCTAGCTAAAGAATTGGAGAGAGCTGAAATTGAGGCTTTTATTGCAGAAAAGAGAAGAAAGATCCAGTTCTTGAAGGCTTCATCAGCAAATACTTCTAGCTCGTCTACTACTGAATTAGGTATGCCATCTATGACTACTACTATTCCACTTAGTACTGCTACTACAAGTAATCTAATTCCTACTGCATCCACCAAATCAATTGTTGACCCTAATAAATAGTCAAATGTAAAAATGGGTGGGAATGTAGATATAAATGCTAATAATAGTGGTAATACTAGTTCAAGTTTTTAAAGAAGACCTATGCAATTAGAAGGCTATAGGCAAATTAGTTTTGATGGAATACCTGGCTATCCAAATGCTTTTCCAACTGATATAAGAGATAAGATACCTAGGTTTGCTGGTAACAATGCCATTAGTTGTGAAGAACACCTTAGGTCATTTGTGGATGTATTGAATGATTATGAGGTTGAGCATGAGGATGTAGTCATGAAATTATTTGTGTAGTCCTTGATGGAAGATGCTAGAGACTGGTTCAAGAGACTCCCTGATAGATGTATTGATACATGGGATTCTTTTGAGAAATGTTTCAAAGAACAATATGGTGATAGGCCTAATGCTAGCTTTATGTTGAATGAGTTTAACACTATAAGAAAAAATCAGAATGAGTCTGTAGCTGAATTTAATATGAGATTTCAGAAGGGCATGCATAAGTTGTTTCAAGTTATGAGGTTAGATGACAATTTTTGTTTAACCACATACTTTAATGCATTTGATGGAAAAATGGGGTATTTTTTAAGGGACAAGGAACCAAGATCTCTTAGAGATTCTTTTAGGATTGCTGTCAATATTGAAAACAATATGAAGATATCAGGAAAATTGGGTGGGAAAAGAGATGATCCAAAGTTGTTTGGAGATAGAAAGTATAAAAGGGATAATGAAAGAAGTGTTGGAAATAAGAAGCAAGAGGAAGATAAATTGGATAAGGTGTTGAATGCATTGAAGGATTTGAAAGCACTTGCTAATAGGAATAGTAATGTTTCTGCTAATGAAAAGCCTCAGTTCAACAACAATTTTAGTAGGCAGAATAGATTGCAGAATTATCCCTATAACACCCAATGGAAGGATGGCAAGCCTATTGTCCCTGCTGCAAGAAATAATAATGACAAAGTTGTCCCTGATTCTTTACAAAAATATTCTATAAATGTTATAGAGGATACACCATGGTGCATAGCATGCCAATCCCCTCATTCTACAGAACATTGTGTGGTTGCACAATCCATGTCAGCATATCAAGATGATAGTAATGAAGAGTTAGATCAAGAGGAGACTCATGATGACATTGGGTGCAACATGGAAACTTCATATCTAGGATATGAAGATGATTCTGATATTGATGAAGAAGAAGATGTATGGTCAAAGAGACACGATCAGGCACTTTTCCATTAGAAGGTTTTTTCTGATAATGATGACATTGATGAAAAGACATGTAACATGATTTCTTCCTCTAAGCCAGTGAATTTAAGAAGACCTTCAAGAGAAGAGATGGATAGAATTACTATAGAAATGATTGCCCAAGTGCAAACTAGAGGCATGGTGGCAAGGGATACAAATGGGAAATCTATAGGAATGTTTATAAAGAACACCAACTTCAGAGAACAAGGTGAGACTAAGTAAAAAAATGATCATATGACAAGGTTCAAGAATGTAAAAGGTAAGAAATGGGAACCTGAGGGAGTTGGACTTGAAAAAACTTCTAATGAAATGGAGAAGCTAGTTAACACAATGGCTAAAGATGAAAAGATGAAAGGTACCAATACAACTAATGTATCAGATAAGGAAAAGGATACTAAAGTAGTGCAGATTGAGATTCCTCCTTCTGCTCCTATTGATATGTTAACTGTATTGTCTCAGATAACTGTTAAGGTTCCTTTGTCAAAACTATTGAAAATCCCTAAACATAAGGACAAAGCTATTGCATGGGTAGATAGTGTTCATAACAATGATGTTGCATGCAATGAATCTCAAGCTAAGGTTTTGAAAAGAGTAGAAGCTCAGGGAATGGTATCTCAAATTCCACCTATCTACTTGGATAGTTCTGTCAATGCCAACCTTGAAAACATAGATCCATTATTTTTGAGTGTCCTTGTGAATGGAATGAAATTGAGAAATTGTATGATTGATTCAGGTGCCTCCAATATGGTGATGCCTTTCAAAATTATGGAGAAGTTGGGCCTTAAAGTTGATACAGTTCAAGGCAGATGTTGTGTAATGGATTAGAGAGAAGTGCCAGTTATTGACACTATAAATGCAATGCCCTATAGATTGGCAGCTTATCTAGAGAAAGAATTAACCATGAGTGTTTTAGTGGTGGACATCCCTCCTCATTATGGGATGCTATTATCTAGAAGATGGAGTGCTTCCATGGGTGGAAGCTTACAATGTGACTTGTCCTATGTAACTTTCAAAATTGATGACCAGTTTGTCAAGATTGATTGAGAGCCAAGTGTATACCATATGATTGAAAGAAATATTGATAATGAGACTACATGCTTTGTGGATACTGACATTAATGCTTTCAGGGAAAAAATCCCTATGCTTGAAAAGGAACCTATGTTGCCATCTATCTTTGTTGAGGTGGGTGTCAAATCTATGAAGGGTGATTTGTGGGTGATGTACTTTGATGGTTCTAGTTGCAAGAATGGTGCAGGGGCAGGTATTTTGCTCATCTCTCCTGATGGGAATACCTACAAGTTTTCTTTCACATTGAATTTCTTTTGTACCAATAACATAGAAAAATATGAAGCAATGTTGTTAGGACTAAAATTGGCACAAAAGCATGGGATTAAGTGCATAAGGGTTGTAGGGGATTTTGAATTGGTGGTGTCCCAAGTCAGGTCAGTGTATGCTTCTCAGAACAAGAGGTTGAAATAGTATAGAAATGTTTTGTGGGATTTGATTGAATGTTTTGATGCCTTCAATATTGAATGGAAGGATAGGAGTAAGAATAAGATGGCTAATTTGTTAGCCAATATAGCAATCAATCCTAGTGATATTACTTTTGCTGGTCTCTCTAAAGTTGAAATTTAGACTAGGCCTAGTATACTAGGGTAAAAGCACAAAGTTGTGTCATGTTTCAAGACAACGTATCAGCACAGCTGAATTTGAGTATTTCTAACTAAAATTATTTTTTGTCAAACATATGGTCTAGCTAGATTCATTCTAGCTAAGTTAGATAAGTTCTTCACCTTTTCCAATTGGAAATATCTATTAAATGCATGTTTTATAACAATTACTAAAGAAATAAAATTATTTTAGAAAAGCGACGTTTCAATAACTCTTACTCTTTTTAATGATATTTTTTTACAAATATAAAAATACCCTTTTTTAGAGCATAGAGTCAAGATTATCATCATATAATTTTTATAGTATTTTAATTAGATCTAATATATTATAATTTCAAAATACTACAAGTAGGTATCAAAAAAATAGAAAATTTATATTTAACACTAGCGGAGAGAGTTATCTTCAAGAGTGTGTAATTTATTTTCTGAATGGTGTAGATTTGATAGGGGAAATTTGACGCGAGAGGGGAGACAATGTTGAATATTGGAAATTCTTTGAGGATGACCAAGACATTTTGAAATTTATGAGTTGTGAAGAGCAGTATCATGGTTAGGAATTAGATTGTTCAGCTCTAGTTGAGACTATAGAAGGAAAGGAGGTTGTCCTTGGTAACGAATTCATCCAACTTAGAACTAACAAGGTTCCTAAGGGACTTGTTGTTCTTGAGACTGTGTTTGATAACCAGGATAGAGTTCAGAAGGTAGTTAAAAAGGAAGATCATATGGATTTAGAGGAGATAAATCTTGGAACACAAGAAGCACCTAAGAAGGTGTACATTGGTAAGGATATGTCTCAAAAGGTAAAGAAGTCTTTAGTTGAATTATTAAGAAAATTCAGGCATGTTTTTGCATGGTCATATGATGACTTGAAGGTTTATAGAGAAGACTTATTTCAGCATGTTATTCTTTTGAAAGAAGATGCTAAAACTTTTAGGCAAAAAAAAAGGCCTATTAATCCTACTTTAGCACCCAAAATGCAAGAAGAATTAATGAAGTTGAGAGATGCTGGAATTATCAAGCCCATTAGGCATTCTTCTTGGGTGTCAAATCTTGTCCCTATCAGGATGAAGAATGGTGACATCAGACTTTGTGTAGATTTCAAAAATTTAAATATCAACTCATTAAAGGATAACTATTGTGTGCCCAATATGGAAGCTATGTTGCAGAGAGTGACCAAATCAGAACTAATGTCTATGATGGATGGTTTCTCTGGTTACAATCAAGTGATTGTAAAAGAATTAGAACATTTCAAGATAGCTTTCACAACACCTTGGGGGACATATATTTATGTGAGAATGCCGTTTGGTCTCACAAATGCTAGTGCAACTTTTCAAAGGGTAATGGATGTTGCCTTTTTAGATTTTATTGATGATTTCCTTGTTGTTTATCAAGATGATTTAACTACCTATTCCAAGAAGGAAGAAGATCATTGTACTCATTTAGAGAAAACATTTGTGAGGGCTTTGGAGTATGGCATTTCATTAAATCCAAGGAAATGTGTGTTTGGTGTCAATGAGGGTAAGTTGCTTGGCCACTTGGTTGGAAAGCAAGGAGTTAGAATTGATCCTAAAAGGGTGGCATCCATTGATAAGATTCAAAGACCAAAGAATATTAAAGGAATTCAATCCTTCTTTGGTCAGGTAAACTTCTTGAGAATATTTGTTACAAATTTTGCTAAGGTTACTAGACCAATATCCAAGATGTTAAAGAAGGGATCTGCTATTACATAGGAAGGTGAGCCTGATGAAGCTTTCAAGAATATTAATCAGGCTATTAAAGATGCACCTGTGCTTAAGGCACCTAATTATAGTATTGCAATGCATATCTTCTCTTTTGCATCTTTTCATACTATTACTGCAGTATTGTTGCAGAAAAATAAGGAAGGTTATGAGCAGCCTATTGCATTTTTCAGTAAATCTTTGCAGGTTGTTGAATTGAAGTATGACATCAATGAAAAATAGGCATATGCATTGGTGAAGGCTGTTAAGGCTTTTAGATATTATTTGATGGGAGAAATTGTGATTGCCTTTGTACCAAGTGCAGCAATCAAAGATATTTTCTCACAGTAAGAGGTGTCTGGGAGAAGATGCAGATGGATCAATAGGATCCAAGAATTTAATATTGACATCCAAATTACCAAATTGGTTAGAGGACAAGGATTGGCAAAACTAATGGCTCAATGCAACCTTGATGCAAATCAAATAAATCAAACTGTGATTGATTATACTTGTGATATGGATGATTGTGTCTGGTATCAAGATATCATCTACTACTTGAGAAATATGAAATGTCCAGCAGACATGGATGACAATAAGAAGAGGACATTGAAATTATAGGCCATCAAGTATGTAATAGTAAAATGTAAATTGTATAGAAAAAATTTAGATTGCATACTTTTGAAATGTGTTGATGAGAATCAAGCTAACAAGTTGTTGAAAGAAATGCATGAGGGAGTCTATGGTGGACATTACATGGGTAAGACCACTGCTCATAAAATCTTGAGAGTAGGATTTTGGTGGCCCACAATCTTCAAGGATGCAAAGCAGTTGGTAAGGAGATGTGATGCTTGTCAAAGGTTCTCTGGTAAGCATAAATTTTCAGGCAATATGCCCTTAAGACCAGTTGAAGTGTAGGCTCCTTTCCAAAAATGGGAAATAGATTTCATAGGGGAGGTACCAAACAGGTCCAGTGGGGGACATTCTTGGATACTAGTTGCCACTGATTACTTTACTAAGTGGGTAGAGGCTATCCCCAAAAGAAATGCAACTAGTAAGGTGGTAATTGATTTTCTACTAAATAATATTGTTACAAGGTTTGGTTGCCCTGAGAGAATAGTCAGTGATAATGCAATGTGCTTCAAGTCTACTGAGTACAAAGAATTCTACAAGGGTCTAGGAATTCAGAGGTCAAATTCCTCACCTTATCATCCACAGGGAAATGGACAGGCAAAATCATCTAATAAGAGCCTGATGAAAATCCTAAAGAGGATTCTTGATAAGAATAAAAGAGCATGGAGTTCAAAGTTTCCATTAGCTCTATGGGCTGATAGGGTGACTGTAAAGAAGGCAATTGGTTGTGCACCATTTGACCTAGTATATGGGATACATGCAAGAATGCCTCACAATAATTTATTGCAAATGTACAAGTTTGTTCAGTTATATGATGATGACATAGATGATGAGATGAAATTGAGAATTGAGGACCTCATCAAGTTGGATGAAACTAGAAGAGAATTAGCTTCAAAAAATGCCAAATTGCAGTTACAGATTAAGAATTTGTATGACAAGAAAACTGTTGAAAGGAGTTTTGAACCTAGTGATTTGGTGTTAATTTGGAATGCCAGACTGGAGGATAAAGGAAAACATGGAAAATTTGATCCACTGTGGCTAGGGCCATATCTAATTCATGAGAAATGGAGCCAAGATTCATATATTGTCAAGGAATTAAATGGTGATATTCAAGAATTGCCAGTTCATGGACAGTTCTTGAAAAAATACTTCAATTGAAGGTATTCTTTTTCCATGAAAAATAGTTAGCTCTATATATATTGTATATTTTGTGAATAGTTCCTTGCCCCTTGTTTTGTTTTGTCTTTGTTCCTAGGGTTTTGTCCTATTGTTCTTTGTTGTTCAATTTTTCTCCTATGGGATGCTCTGCTTTAACCAGAGATTATAGATCCTTGCCATGCCTGCAGGAGACATGCATCCCCAAATAGAGCCACTGTTAGTACCTGCAAGAAATTTCATGGCTATGTCTATTTTCTTCCAGTCTTTGCAGATATTTTCATGTCTCTGGCCTTAAACCCTAAGCAAAATTTTCAAAAAAATCTAGCCATTATAGTGAAAAAACCCTAACTGCCCAGGCCTAGTTCTAATTTTGCATTACCTTTCCAGGCCACTTAAAAATCCTAATATGCATGTGCCTTATTATTTTGTCACCTATAGGGGTCATGTCCTTTAAAATTTCCTAAGTCCCTAGCGCTTAATATTTCCCTAAGCCTAAGTACCCTGCAATTATTTTTCCTATGTTTCAACCTTACAAACTTGTGGCTGTCGCATAATCTCATGGTTTCCTATTGTCAGAGTTTTTGACATGTGAAAATGCGATGAGATGACATCTGTCTTGATGGTATTTTCCTAGGCCCAGACTCTCTGACATCATCTTGATCTAACGGTGGGCGTAAGCTCTCATAGACTGTGTCAAAAGTATGCGAACTTAAGGTCATTAATTCTTCCACAGTTGTGACATTTCAAAATCCCATGCGAGCACAGTTGGCGGTCTCTTATTGGATGGCGTATGTTATGTGTTGGTAGTTGTCAGTGGGGCCTGGTTTTTGGCTTGTCAGAGGGTCCTAAAATCTATAGAGAATTGACGGTGGGCTTGTTTTCTCATGGATTGTGTTAGACGCATGAGATCTTAAGACAACCATCAATTTTACCTTTTTCAGAGGAAAAAAAGTGAAGTGGGTCCACTGCCACGTAGTGATGACATGTCCTTCCCTAATTGGTCCACATATTGTTGACATGTCAGTGGGACCTGAGTTTTCAACTTGTCAGAGGGTTCTAACATTTGCAAAATATCTACGGTTGGCGTAAGTTCTCATGGAGTGCGTCAGAGCCATGAGATCTTACACCCACCATTCGATTAGAAGGCTTAAGTGGGTGAGTCCTATGTTAGAGGTGACTGGGTAGTAGCAGCGAATGAACTGATGATAGGTGGCACACGGCGGGCCCAGGTGGGGGTCTAAAGGTCTAGCAGTTCAGACAAAGTATTTGGCAGCTCTGACAATTTCCCTTTTGATTGCTTATTCACTGAATAGAATAGTGATGTTCTAAATGTCTTAGAAAACTAGTGAATATAGTAGTCATTGAATTGCTAGATTAATTGGTGGTAGCCTGAAACATTAAGCGAATGGATGAAATCCTTTAGTCGCTCATTCACCGAACATGTCAATGAGGTTAGTTATTTGCCTTTGTTCACTGATTTGCCAAGTTCATGATGTAGTCATCTCTTAGTGGTTAAATCCTCTATCTGGCAATTCAGCGGAGTGTTCACATAGTCTCAGGTTCCTAGTGGTCTAAGCCTTGACATCACATGAATTGGAGAACACGATGATCTCTAGGTCACAGAAAGAAACTGTTAAGTCATGGAACATTCAACGAATGCCAGAATAGTCTTCAGTCGCTAGTTCCCTAAATTCTAATTGGGGTCAAATATTTTGCTCATTCGTTGAATCACTGAGTAATGCTCAAGTTAGAGATTTTATTTTGTCAATAGAAAAGCCTCTATCACGTAATCGCTAAATATGAACCAACGTATTATTAAGAGTTAAGTCATAAAGCCCGCGAAAGAAAAGGATCTAATGGTTGCAATATAAAGTTGATCTAAATTTAAATATCAACCATTGATACACTGTTGGCACCATGGAAATGACCATTGCTACCAGGATTTTAATTTTTAAAGGGTTTTAGCAATAGAAAGGACTGGGATTCAATGTTTAAGTGGGTGGAGTTGGTGGAAATGATTTCCAAACTATTGCAGTGTGGTCCAAAAAGTTCCATGATTATTTACGGAGGGTTGTACATTGAAAATGTGGGTAAAACTTTCTCTCAAGGCGTGTTGCAGGTGGGTGATAGGACTGATTGGCATGACAATTTCATGGTCCTTGGTACATTGCTTAAATAATTAGCATAAATGAAGATCATTCTTGGATCTAACCACCTGGTTTTTATCCCATGTAATAAATTTTTGACTGATTTGGTTGTTCTAGTGGGTGGAAACCCTAACCCTAGCTATCTAAAGCTTGTTGCATCCTAAATTCTTTTGGGATTCCAAGGCAGCTAGTGGTATATATTGTAGCATTTTTTACTTTGTTGGGGTTCCAAAACTTTATTTTTGGTCCCTAGTTGTTGATGGTATTATACTGAACAAGGAGAGCTTGGATTTAGGGTTTGTCTCCTAGCATTTTATTGTTTGATAATGTATTGATCCTGCAAACTTTAATGATATACATTTGGATTCCAATCTCATGTTTGTGTATGTCTTCTTATTTTCTTCTTGAGCTCATATATGTTAATTTCACAAAGTGGGTTAGCATATGGTAAACAAAGAGTATTGTGAAATTATCTTTGAGTTCTTGACAAAGTTAGGATTAAAGTCTTTGAGGTAGTTTCAGTGAGTTCATGGCTAGATAAGGATTTGATGTCTGGATATGTGAGTGAGAGGGATAATAGGCAAAGCACTTATTTTGAGTTCAAGAGTCTTTGAGTTAGGGTTTTCAATTGATATATGTTATTAGGTTACTCTTTGCCCTTGGTTAAGGCACTGGTCCATTCTCTGGAAGTAGTCCATCATCAATCACGTACACAAATTAAATGATAAAATCTTTCAGTTGGTTAGTAAAGGATATAAATATATAACAATTAGTGATTCCTTTCAAGAAGTGAATCAAGGGTACACCCTCGTGAGCATTGAGGCTCAAAGTGTAGGAGGATCTCTTTGATCCTTGTTAATTGGCCCTTTTCCTTGCAGACTTTGGAGTGGTGATACAGTCAGTGACATTAAATTGCCAATCATAGTGTAAACTTGCAAGTAGAAAGAAAAGGTGAATTCCAATAGGTTGAATCTAGTTATACATTCCCTGATTAGTTCAGGAGCTTGTATTGCAATAGAAAATCTAGCGGCTTTAACCAAACCACTAACTTTGAGCTTCTATGTCATAGGGTGGAGATTTTCCTCACTCAATCTTCAGTGTATATTGTCTAGATCATAGAATCTAAGGGATGTATCCATCAAATTATGCCATTCAGATGTAATCTCGTTCAACCCATCGAAACCCATGAATCTAGTGGCCATAGCTTTTGATTCTACTTTTGATTTACTATTAAGAAGCTTTGGAGTATGCCAATAGATGATTTGTGAAATCATTAGGAATAAAAGGTATATGAGAAAGATGTGAACAAATGGTAATTTTTTATTGATCCTTTGAGTCTTTTATAAAAAGTTTGTTTCCTTACCGTTAGTTTCCATATCTCGCATCACACGAGTGAGAGATTTTTGAAAATATTTGTTAGAGTTATAACATTAAGATTTGAATTAAATGTGTCTCATTAATGGCTTTATAAAATCACTTTTACCCATTTGAAGTAGCTGTAATGGTAACTTTATTGACGCAGTGGATTTTTACTTTTCTGCTTCTCTCAATTTGATGCCTTTGTCAAAGAACGCATTCTAGGGGTAGAAACCTAACTGTGGGGAAGTTGAGAAGTGATTTTCTAAAATGTAGCAATTAGTCCTTTTCTTTATCAACTTCTCTTAGGTATCAAAACAAATTACTTTAATCATACCTGATCATTCAATCCCCATGATTCTTATGCTTATTTCTTCGCAAGTTGTCACTTCTCAGAAACTGACCTTCTTAGGTGATTTTTTGACAAGGGAGAAGCTGAAAAGTGATTATTTGAGAAGATCTTTTACTCACTTTCTCTTATTCTAAGACCACTTTATCCAACATAGGGATTCAATTTGATTCCCTCAAAATCTAGATGCTTGACTTTCAGAAAACTCTGATACACTATCTATTATCCTTCAGAAAGCAACCTTCACAAGAGAAACTCTGCAAGTGCAAAAATTTATTATATCTTCTTTTCCAAGCTATTTCTTTTGGACCTAGCTCATTCTTAATCTGAGAATCTCAATCTCCAGGCCTTGTTTGTATGCTTGATGATTCCTGCATTCACTTCCTACGAAAAATCACCTTCATGGGTTGAAAACCGCTGAGGAGAAGGTGATTTTTAGTTTCCCGACAAAGAGGAAAAAATGTCAATTTGAAGGCTCTCATCCATATGAATACCATCAACAGAACTGAAAGAATAAAAATCTTTATCGAATTAGGAACTATAACTTACCCATTCCTAGGATGAAACTAAAAACCCACTTGACTTAAAAGCAGAAAGAGGCATAAAGGGATTATTTGATAAAGACCACCTATCCTAGGGGGATTCTAAACTTAGACTCCAATTTATTATCTCAAAACTCATGACTCTATCTAAACACAAGGTATTCACTTTTGGTTTAGAGTGAAGAACAAAAGTGGGGCAACAACTAGCTCTTTCTAGGGACTTGGATATGTTCATATCTAAGCAAGGAATCCAAATCTCTAGTTTCAAAAAGTTAAATAAAAAGGTGGCTCACAAAAAAACTAAAGCAAAGGAAGGAAATAGGAAAGGAAAAACAAAGCGAGGGAACCTAAACTAAGGAAAATAGAAATAGGAACTAAATGTAACTATTATACAATACAGTGGTTACCTGCTTTCAATTTGCAACTTGATATAATTTGAAATCTTGACCATTATAGGTCAAGTGTAGTACTTCACCTCTTGGATATGCCAATTTGAAATAATTTTTGTCAAAGGCCTGATGGACAATGAATGGTCCTTTCTAGAGTATCTTAAATTTACCATGCATTCCTTTAGGCGCCCTTCATTTATCCCATAGCAGAACTGAATCTGCAACCATGAACTTCCTTGGTTTGGTTTTCTTGTCAAAGAGATTCTTTACTTGCATTTGATGTTCTATGATATGATCAACAATCTTCTCTCATTCTTCTTCAAGTTTATTTAGATATAGAATTCACTTTTCCAACCCATCCTTATAGATGCCATCTTCTACTACTATTCTCAACTTTTTAGTAGCCAATTCTAGAGGCAAGGGAAGACTTTCCTCAACTCCGTACACCAGTTCAAAAGGTGAAATACTAATTTCCCTCTTTAGAGTTGCTCTGTCAGCCCATAGTTTCATGAATTTTCTTGTGCCAAGTCCTTTGGTTATCTGATACAAGTTTACTCACTATATTTAATAGGTTCTTATTACTTGATTTGTCTTGACCATTCCCTTGTGGGAAATAGTCAAATGAATGGCTAGCAGTTATACCATACTCAAAATAGAATTTGGTAATTTTAGCTGAGGAAAAGTAAGCTACATTATCGATGACTAGTTTAACAGGCACACCAAATCTTACCATAATTCTCTCCTTGGTGAATTCACACACTACTTTGGAAGTAGTCTTCTTTGTGGCCTTTGCTTCCACCTGTTTCATAAAATAGTTAGTTGCAGTGATTATATAAGTGTGACCAACACTTGATGCAGGATTGATAGGCCCAATAAAATCGAGGCCCCATTACTAGAAGGGACCCTCTATTACTACTGGTTTGAGAGGAAGAGCTACTGGTTGAGGTCAACCTATGAAAATCTTGCATTTTTCACACTTGGCCACCCAATGATATGCATCATTGAACATCCCTGGCCAATAATAGCATTGCCTCAATATCTTAAATGCAGTTATAGAAGATGAGAAATGCCTACCGCAGGCTTCATCATGGAATGATTTTAGCAAGATCTCTCCTATTGTTGCTTGCCTGCACACCTATGAAAAGTTCCATCTATGGATCTTTTGTATAATGTACCTTCCCAAATGACATATTTAGTAGCTTTCAACCTTAGGTCTCTTCTTTGTTTAGCTATCAATCTTTTAGGGCATTCACCATAAGTCAGGAAATATACAATGTCTTCAAACCATGGGTCTTGTAAAATCACTACCAAAACTAGTTTTGTTTCGGGCTGATTATCTCCTTCACTTTCTACCATAGCTTTGAACAATGCATTGCCTTGTACTAGTTTAGTTGGCTTGATCTCTATGTCATATTCTTGTGTTTTAGCTATCCAAGCCCCTCTATTATTACATCCTACATCTTGTTGGGTTAATATACTATTTACTGCAATGTCAGGAACAAATACAATGGAGTAAGAATGTAAGATATAAAATATAAAGTTCTTCAAGGCTTTCACCACTGAGAAAGCATGCTTCTCAGCCTGAGAATATCTTAGCTCATGATTTTTTAGTGGCATGCTCATAAAGGCAATAGGAGCCTGAACTCCTTCTTTATTTTCTTGGATAAGAATAGCTGACAATGTATGCTCAGATGTGTAACAATAAATCATGAAATCCTTCTTATAATCTGGGTGGCATAAGATAGGTACATTGGCTATAGCATCCTTTATATCTTGGAAGGCTCTTTTACCAGGGTCATTCCATTTGAAATTATGATTACCTTTCATCATATCCACAGTACACTTGGTGATCTCTGAAAAGTCAGGGATGAATCTTCTGAGGAAATTTACCTGACTGAAGAATGACTTCACCCTAGTTTTACTTACAGGTAAACTTATCCTTTCAATGGCTTTGACTCACTCTGGGTCGATCCTGATAGCTTCTTGTGATACAATATGACCTAGTAGTTTTCCTTCGGTAACACAAAAAATTGACTTCTTAGGATTTAAAGAAATCCCATGTTCTCTACACCTTCACAATACTTTTTCTAAATCCTTAATATGATCACTTCTTTTCTTAGAGAACACGGTTAAGTCATCCAAATATATGACAATGATCTTATCTTTCATATCAGCAAAAGAATCCATACCTCGTTGAAATGTAGAACCAATGTTGATAAGACCAAACAACATTATGTGGTATGCAAATGTGCCCTAGGTAGTAGTAAATGCAGTCTTATGCTAGTCTTTCTCTTCTACCTTGACTTGGTTGTACCCAAAAAAGCAATTGAGCATAGACATCATTTTGGCTCCTGCAACTGTCTACAATAAATGATCCATGTTGGGGAGTGCATAATTATCTTTTAAAGATGCTTGGTTCAAATTTCTAAAATCTACACATATCCTTATTTCTCCATTCTTTTTCCTCATAGGGATGATGTTTTCTATCCATGTAGAGTGGTGGATAGGGTAGATAATCCTGGCTTTGAGCATTTTATCAACCTCTCTAAAGATGTCATCTGCCACTTTTGGATTGTAATTTCTTTGCTTCTATCTGAATGGCATAACATTAGGTTTTAGGGGAATTTGATGCTTGAAATTTCATCCCATAAAGCTTTTTAAATCTTCATAACTCTAGGCAAAGACATCTTGATATTCTATAAAAAGCCTTCTAGCTTCCGCTTTCTCTTCAAGTGTGCAACACTTTCCTATGTTTATCATCATGGGATTTGACTCATTCCCAATATTCATCCCTTCATATTCTCTAGTCGTGAGGCCTTTCTCTATCCTTTTCTTCTTAACATAAGTATCATGACAATTGAAAAATTTCTCTAATGATATAAAATATGGGGGAATGATGTTACCTTGCGATTGAGTCACACCTATCTCATCTTTCTTCTGTTTCCTAGGATGATATTGTGAGAGATCATTTGTCTTTTCTTCAAGGGAACTATCATTACCTTCAAGGAGGAGTTGAAGGCATTTTTCATCGTCGAATACTTTCTAATCATCTACATTATCAGGTATTGATTGCTTGTACATTACTTCTACCTAGTACTTTTTGTCCTTAAACTACGAATGAGGTAGTAGTAAGGAAGCAAAGATTGCTAGTGAATTTGCCTTGGAATTTAATTCTCTAGGGACATATTTGATTACAAAGGTATCTAATCCTTCAATTTCATCTCATACTCTATTTCTATAACTCTTCAGCTTCCTATTTTTGACAGAGCATTGACTTTTGATTTTGCACACAATCAACTTAGCATTGCCTCGAGCTTTTAGAATTTTCACACCCTTTTCCTTCGCAACAATTATCCCGAGTAACAATGCCTCATACTCAGCCATATTATTGGTATTTACAAACTCTAGTTTGAAAGCCATCGGCTCAGGTTCATCTATGGGTGGAATTAATACAACTCCGACACCAGACCCAGAGGAAGAACAACTACCATCGAATTCCAATGTCCAGTCTTCTGGAGTCTTATCTTTCTCAGAAGCCTTAACTTCTTCTTGTTCTCTTTTAGTTTCATCATCAATGCCCTGGGTAAACATCATATAATTACCAAACTCCAATTCTTGATATAGTATTTGAGCTTTCAGATAATTAGATTTCAAAACTATGAACTTTGACTTCTCCTCGGGCTCTAGTTTGACCTTCTTATTTCCCATAAGAATTACTACCTGAGACTAATCCAATTTAATCTCCCTACCTAAATCTCTGCAAAAACTTCTACTGAGAAATAACCCATAAGTTGCTGGTATATCTACAACAAGGATCTTCATTAGAATCTTCTTTTTAGGATCGGCAGCTAGAGTTACTTGGGAACCTTTGATTTGGCCAAGCAAAGGAACTTTCTTAGCATCCATAGAATAGCATCTACCATGGACTTTTGTCATGGTGAGGCTTAAGTCTTTGGCTACAGGGGAAGGAATCACTTTATTAGAAGCACCTGAATCTATGATACAGTTGCTAAGTTTACAACTGTTGATATAGAAGGAGACATAAAATGGTTCGGGTTTTGTACCTGAGAAGGTAGCTAGCATAGTGGTTTCCCCTTGTTCAAATAGTTTTTCTAGTGAGGAGTCATCTTCATTGGAAGAGGTGACATTATGATTTAGTTTTATACTATCTCCTTTTAAGTAATCTATGAATCTTTTCAATTTAGTAGGATTTGACCTTAAATAATCTATGGGAGAAATTTGGATCTTGGAATTTTTACAGAACTAGATGAAATCAAAAGAATCATTTTTTGTACCTAACTACGAGATTTTCATTCCCTGGCTACTTTCTTTTTTACCTGAAGTAGATACATCATTGGTTCCCATTGATGGAATGACAATAGGAGTTTTGTCTTTCTGGCTTTGATTTAGGACTGCACAGGTAGTGCCATCTATAGTAGCATAACATTCTCCTTGCTTCTCAAAATCGGACTCATACTCAAAAAATAAATTTACAAAGTCACCATGCGAGCATGGATCTGGTTTGTTGCTCAGTGTAGTAGTATCCAACTCATTAGTAGATCATAGTTGAATCATGAAAGCTATTTCAGGATAGCTCTCACCATTATGGTATGTCATTAGATGGAATATGAACATATTTCCTTTCTTACGGGGAGCCTCAATTGCCAGCCTCTGTTGTGGAGTAGGTAATTGTAGTGTCCTGCTATCAGTATTTCTACCATTCTGATCCTAAAATGGTTTTTGGTATGGGTTGTTGAACTTAGGGAGTTGTCTCTTTAAAGTGATGATTTCATTGGACATTTTCTACATCATCTCATTGGTCTATGTAGTACCAATTGAACTAGTGCTTGTCTATATTTCTCTTTTCCATATGCTAGCAGAAATCATGTCATCCTCTAATTTGATGGTTATTTTTTGAGCAGCGTCCAAATCTGTAGGTCATGCTCTTCTCAAGTCAAAATTTATATCTGGTGGCATGGCACTCATAAAGAATATCATCAGATATGCAGGAGTGGGTTTATCTGTTGTGGGAATTCTATTGGCAATCTTATTGAATTTAGCAACGAACTCCCTCATACTTATAGAAGGTTGTTTCTTAATAGAGGTCAACTGCATCAACAATGCATGTTCATCTTTAACTATTTTGAAGCTAGCCTCAAAAGTCATTCTCATAGTATCCTAGCTTATGATTGAAGCATCATCTAAGTGATAAAACTAGTCAGTCGCTGCTTCAACTAGAGTTTCAACAAATAGCCTAACAACAACATCTTCATAACCAGCTCCTAGGATATGAGTTGCTGTGAAGAAGGCTTTAATGTGTTCATCTGTAGTTACTTTCCATCTCCCAAGAACTTAGGAAAGTTTTTTCTAGATCCTAAATAGAGTGGGTGATATGTTGTGAACTACAATGGACCATTTGCAGTAGCCTATGGAGCTACCATGACTATAGGTGTAGGACGTTGAGAAAAATTAATAACAGGAGGAGAAACTACTTTGTGTAAAGTTAATACCTGGCAAGCTGTAGGCAATGAAATTTGTGTCTTGGGAGGTGAAGGTGGTCTACTCCTACTTCTTTTGTCACCTTTCAAACGAGGTAGGTCTATTATGGGAAAACTGAGCTCTACAAGCCTTTTGAATGTAGGGTCTTTTCTACCTTTCCCCTTAGCACTTCTGAGAAATCTTCTTTGATCCAGAGCTCTGAATTAGTTTTGCTACCTAGCTTTGCACTTTTCCCTGCATTGATTTCTTCTCTGAATTTCTCTTTCAAGTGCTTCTACTCTGGCTTCTTCTTGTTCAAGAACTTGACTCACATTCCTATAATGCTCTGTGTTTCTTCTATATCTCCAAGAAAAAGTATTCAGGGATGAGATTATGTCTTCTTGATCATCCTAAAAACTGAGATTGGGTTGAATCACAAGGAACACATTCTCATGAGGTAACACCATTTTTCCTCATGACAAATATTCTGGTCTAGCCTCTATTTCTCTCCCTAGTAGAGTCACCAAAAATCTATTGGTAAACAGATTCTTCTTTTTGGATTTAAGTCTTTATTTGCCCAAAATCTCGTAAGAAACAATATGAATACGAATAGTTGGAAAGTTGTTATATCTTCGACTAAATTTCCTTTAAATTTTGAAAGGCACAGCTCCCTCATGTGAAAGATATGCAATGAATTTTTTTTCTTCTA
Organism: Chamaecyparis obtusa; assembly: GCA_027943335.1. Taxonomy (NCBI): domain Eukaryota; kingdom Viridiplantae; phylum Streptophyta; class Pinopsida; order Cupressales; family Cupressaceae; genus Chamaecyparis; species Chamaecyparis obtusa. Next base: position 173,243 of record BSBK01006333.1, on the reverse strand, counting down.
AATCTTAAAGGGGTATGTTCTTGACCAGAGAATAGAAGAGGTAACCAAACTAGCCCTCAATGAGGAACTAATCAAGGCGATGATTTTGATCCTAAACTCTAACCAACTTCATGATCTCATAGTGCTTATGAATTCACACCAGTGGTGATGCAATAATAAATTCTACTTGAATCAATGAAATGCAGTAAAATAACATAGATAAATCTAATCTAAACAGGACACATGAGTATTTTCCCAATTTCCAAGTAATGCTCTGATTACTGTTAATTAGTTTTAGAAAGAAGTAGAAACATAGCTCTGTCTATTTCCCAATTTCAATCCAACTTAAGGAAAACAAACATTCAACTCACAAAAGCATGGAACAGTAAATAAATGGCACAAAACACATTCTAGATTGACTCCGAAATGAGATGTATTTCACACCAAAATTTAACTGACCTTTTCATTGATTTTCAAAGTGTTACATATAGGCTTCAAGAGTTAAGCCATTACAAAATCCATCGAATCGATTCATATCCTACAAAAGTCGCTAAATGACAAGTGGCCATTTACCGATTATACAATGTATATCAAAAAGAAGATGGGAAAGTTATTTGCTCTTCACTAGCTTTTTCACCTTCTCCAACTTAGCCTTATGAGCTTTAGCAGCTGCAAGAATAGGAATCATCCTTTTAGAATCAAGAATGTAAACATTTTTCAATATTATGAGCCAGTGGGCATGATCTTTCTCTATGTATTTTTTAGCATCCTTTCAGGGTTGCGTCTTCTCCATGGATTTGTTTATACATCCACTGACTTGCTGAAGATCAGGTATTTTATCAAGGTGAGACCCAGATAACTCTACAAGCTGGTCCAAGTAGTTGGAGAATGACTTCTTCATATTGGTTATACCAATTGGGCTCTTTCCATCTCTGCTAGCTTGAGACTTAGATTGAAGACCTATCAAATATACAAAGATTTTACTTTTCTCTTTAGTGACTTCCTCATCAGTCACCTTCATTCCCGCCTCTACCTTGATTATCATTTCCATTTTGAATTCTACTCCTTGGATCCATTCGATTAGAGGTTCATCCCCTTTCTATAATATGTTGGCCTTGATTGCATCTTTAGTCTTCATCGCGACTAGCCAATGCATTACCACCATGCACTCTTCACATCTCAACCTCTTTATTGTGAGTGTCTGCATATGTCCTTTGAGAGAATCCTTCTCTACCTCTAACTGTAAAAGGACATTTCCAAACTGCTCAATGGCTACTAGACCTTCCGACTTATGTCGTTCAATCCACCTCTTGCCAATATGGCCAAAATTTCTATCTTCATGAAATTTGGATAGTATTGCTTAGTTCTCAGCTACAACAGGATCAAATGTTGTTAGAGAACTGGGTAGGCTTCCTATAGGAGTGACCAACTGCTTGATGAATTTAGTCATTTCTTTAATCTCTGCCTAGACCTGAGTCTTGGTGACTTTGAGTTCTTTGAGCTCTTCCTTGATCAAGACGTTAATAGACTTCCACAAGTCTACTTTTGTATCATGGTGAGTAAACCCCATGTCCAAGGACTAGAGTACAAAGTCTGAGGCTATAAGATCTTCAATCCTACCATCCTTTGGAGGCTTGGATATTTCCATAGTCACGTGTCCTATGTCTGGATCTTGACTGAGAGTGGTCAAAGTCCTAGTCTTCTTAGCCCTTCTTACAACTGAACCTGATTGCATCGCTTGTGAGAACATCTCACCACTGGGAGTGCCTTGCTCAACCATTTTGATTTTTCGCTCTAGAGTATTCTTGAGCCATGATTCTACACTTGTAATCATTTTTGTAGAAATGAAATTGTTAACAAATAATTTCCTGATGATAGGAGGAGAAGAATTTTCCTTGGAAGTGAATGGATTGACTTGTGGGGAAGAAATACTCTTTTCCTTTAGAGGAGACCCCAAGTGCTCTTTGTCCACCTCAGTTTCTAAACTACTAATGTCATCACCAACTTTGAAAATGGGAGGGGCCTTTTGAATAGGAGTGTCACCTTGTATCTCCATGGTTCCTCCTTGGGCTTTTTGCTTTGGCTTTGTGGTTCCAATAGTTTCTTCTGTTGACTTGTCAAATTTCTCAAATTTAGCTTCTTCATTTGAACTAATGAATGGAGATGATCCTACTCCACAAGTCTTCTCAATTGGGATTTTCTTTTCAGGTGGTTGATCATGTCCACCTGATGGTTGAGCTAGTCCTTTGGCTACAGATGAAGTTGGCAAAGAGGAGGACACAGGATCACTCATCGACTTGACTGCAAGATCCTATTGAGGAGTAGGCTTTCCAAACCTCTTTTTCCTTTCCATCATCCACTGAGCCCACTTGTCAGTCCTCTTAATGATTTTGTCCATTAAGACTTCCAACTCTTCTATAGCTTGACCTCCAACTGGCTTTGAGCTCACAAGGAAAGGTTTGATCTGGTCTCTATATGTATTGATGCACATGTGTTCTCTGTCATCAACAATGCCCTAAACATTAATGTTGACATTGAACAACTTGATTTGTTCAATAGTCAACCTAGAGTAGAACCTCTCTCGGCTCTCTAGCTCATCCTTACAATTCACCCAATAATCTTTGATTTCACGTATGTGCCTGACCATAGTGCCAATCTACAAATGATTTTTGTCATAATTCACTAAATCAAATTGTGGTCTCAACACTTCATACTTCTCTAGCCTATATCTACTCTCGAATGCCTTTATCAAGTTCTTAGCATTTGATCTTGACGCACAGCTGTAAGCTCCAATGGTAACAGGGAATTCATAGCCTTTCTTCTTAATTCCCACACTAATCAAGTTCACTTGCAACATCTTCTGGATCACCTCTATGAGCATGATCATGTCATTGGGGTACCTTGGTAGCTTCATGGGAAAATCATCAAAACCTACAAGACAAAGTTATGAGAAACTAGCAAATTGAATGAAGAAGCTCACAAATTGGGTGATGAATTCCATGGCCTCTAGTGAGAACCTCTTCTCTGGGCATCCTTGTAACTCTCTGCACAACCTCATTGTAAATGAGTCATTAACCTTAATGAACTTGACATAGCTATTTTGTAACTTCAAATGAGGGAAGAAATCATAAATTTTCACATCATCTTCAAATTATTCTAACCTAGGGAGTCCTGGCCATACTTGCAATGTAGCTAAAACATAGATCAAATAGGAAGACATATAAAATTTTTTCTGGTACTTGGCGAGATTCAAGGCATTACATAGACTTTCACTTACCACTTGAGCCCAGTTTATATAATGGTGCTCAGCACATATTACCTAGACCAAGAAGAAGTAGTGCTCTATAAAATTCAATGTGTCACTTTCACCTTTTATCCTATGAAGGAGCACTAGGATGTCAACGATCTCTACCTTCAGATCCATCCCAAAAAGCATCTTTGGAACTTTTTCCTTTATGCTTCTGGGCTTCTAGAACCACAAGTTCGTGATCTCTTTCCTCCACCTCATCTTCTTCTCATTATATTTTGATATTGCGACTGAGAAGTTCATGTTTAAAAATTTTTCTCTCACTGGGATACGGAGACTATCTACATGGACTCTCTATCAATGGAGATGAGTACTATGTCATTTGGTAGAAAAATCTATTTTGTATCTAGGTTGAATCTAGTTATACATTCTCTGATTAGTTCGGGAGCTTGTACTGCAACAGGAAATCCAGCTGCTTGAACCAAACCACTACCTTTGAGCTTCTGTGTCATAGGGTGGAGATTTTCCTTGCTCAATCTTCAGTGTAGATTGTCTAGATCATAGAATCTAAGGGATGTATCTGTTAGATTATGCCATTCAAATGTAATCCTGTTCAACCCATCGAAACCCATGAATCTAGTGGCCATGGCTTCTAATTCTGCTTTTGATTTACTATTAAGAAGCTTTGGAGTATGCCGACAGATGATTTGTGAAATCATGAGGAATAAAAGGCATATGAGAAAGATGCAAACAAATGGTAATTTTTGACTGATCCTTTGAGTCTTTTATAAATAGTATGTTTCCTTACCATTACTTTCCATATCTCGCACCACACGAGTGAGATATTTTTGAAAATATCTATTAGAGTTCTAACATTAAGATTTGAATTAAATGTGTCTCATTAATGGCTTTAGCAAATCACTTTTACCCATTTGAAGTAGCTGTAATGGAAACTTTATTCATGTAGCGGATTTTTACTTTTTTGCTTCTCTCAATTTGATGCCTTTGTCAGAGAATGCACTCTAGGGGCAGAAACCTGACTGTGGGGAAGTTGAGAAGTGATTTTTTGAAACTCAACAACTAGTCCTTTTCTTTATCAACTTCTCTCAGGTATCAAAAAAAATTAATTCAATCATACCTAATCATTCAATCCCCATGATTTATTATTCTTATTTCTTCGCAAATTGTCGCTTCTCAGAAACTGATCTTCTCAGGTGATTTTTCGACAAGGGAGAAGTTGAAAACTAATTCTTCGAGAAAATCTTTTACTCACTTTCTCTTATTTTGAGACCACTTTATCCAACATAGGGATTCAATCTGATTCCCTCAAAATCTACATGCTTGACTTTCAGAAAACTTCGATACACTTTCTATTTTCCTTTGGAAAGCAACCTTCACAAGGTAAACACCGCAAGTGGAGAAATTTATTATACCTTATTTGCAAAGATATTTCTTCTAGACCCAGCTCGTTCTTAATCCAAGAATCTTGATCTCCAAGCCTTGTTTATGCGCTTGATGATTCCTGCATTCACTTCTCGCAGAAAATTACCTTCATGGGCCGAAACCCACCAAGGAGAAGGTGATTTTTAGTTTACTAACAAAGAGAAAAAATGTCAATTTGAAGCCTCCTATCCATATGAATACCATCAATAGAACTGAAAGAATAAAAGTCTTTATCAAATTAGGAACTATAACTTACCCATTCCTAGGATGAAACTAAAAACCCACCCAACTTAAAAGCAGAAAGAGGAATGAAGGGATTATTTGATAAAGACCACCTATCCTAGGGGGATTCTAGACTTAGACTCCAATTTATTATCTCAAAACTCATGAATCTCTCTAAACACAAGGTATTCACTTTTGTTTTAGAGTGAAGAAGAAAAGTGGGGCAACAAAGCCCTCACATCAAGTGTAGAATAAGTTTTAAATAATATCTACCATGGTAATAATAAAGTAAAATAGGGTAAAATACAAACTCTTAGAGATAAATTTGAAGGCATGAATATGAATTATGAATAGAAAAGTGCAGATTACTTTCTAAGAGTTGGTTAAATAATCAATGTCATCTATGATCTAGGTAAAGAAATATAAGATAATGATGTGGTCAAAAGGGTTCTAAGGTCTTTGCCTTCTAGATATGAGTCTAAACTATCTACTATAGAATAACCTAAATATATAAACACTCTTACAATGGAAGATTTACATGGAATTCTCACATCTTATGAAATGTGAACATGTAAGGAAGAGTCCTCTAATAGGGATAAAAAATTAAAAAAGGGAAGAAGAAGTCTCTTGAATATGATTCTAAAGATGATGTAGAATAGTCAAAAAAATTTAGGAAAATGAGAAAAGGGCCAGGAAAATATAAAGGAAAACTACCCTTTAAATATTTTAATGTTTGGAGGATAGGTCATTTCCTTGCCAACTGTCCCTATGATGACAGTGATAAGGAAAACATAGAAAAGCATTTCAAATAAAGTTTCTAACTCAAAAAGAAAGTTTTGTTCTAGGAAGAATATGTTAGAGATAATTATGTAACTAATAGCAACTCTAAAGATTTTGTTAGTAGATAATTATTATTGTATATGGCTTTTAAACATGTCTTAATGAAAACCAAAATGATAATGATGTTGTTAAATATGATAATGATGATGAAACAAACATTGATCTTGAAGGTGAATTGATATGTGTAGTGAAAGATATCAAGAAAATGAAAAAGGAAGTATGTAAACAAAAAGATCAAGCTACAAAATTTATCAACAAAATTAACATATTAAATCAATTAATAGTTAAACTTAAGATACAACTTGAAGAGCATAAAATAATTGAATATTTAATTAGAATAGAGTTCTCATCCAATAATGAGACTTGTCAATAGTTAGAGGTATAAGTTGTTGATTTGAGAATGAAACTAGACAAATATAAAAACACTAAACTAGAATTCATATTGCAAAAGCAAAGAAGATATAAGGACATATCAGGTTTGGGATTTGAAGTAGGATAGTGTTCAAGGGAAAGTGACAATAAATCACTATATGATATATTTAAGTCTAAAATGAAAATAATGATTTAGAAAATCAAGTAAGGGACAACAAATCTTCCTCAAAATCTAATTCTAAAAGATTACATAAGAGTGAATATTCTTATTTACAGATTAAAGGTAGATACTTCATGATTAAATTTTAACATGTTTCTAAGATTAGATATCCATTTAGACCTAACATATATTTCATTGTGTATTATACTTATTACAACCAATTTTGACACAAAGCTTGTGATTGCAAATTTTCTCTAAGAAGGTCTCTTCAATTTTGTTTTATGGAAGTTTTCTTAGTATAAGATGTTTTAACTACAATATGTATGGTCCTACAAAAATATTTTAAAGATTTGATCTTGAAGGAAGTAAGAATGTATCCATATCCAAATCAAGATCTAATACTCCTGTAAACTTTTATATGAAGTTTGAAGCCAAAGGTAAATTCATCTTGAAACCTAAAGTTATCAAAAATAAATAAATTTAAAGGATACATTTAAAAGAATAATGTAAAAAGATGGAATATAAGAATTATTACATTATTTGTATATACTATATTTCATAGCAGATGAAGGCTATTCTAATTGTTTTCCTCTTTATGTTTTCCTTTCCTTGCACATTATAAATTAATGTATTTATGTAAAGTTTATTTTTGTCTCCATTGAAAATAATTAAAATTGTATATCTTATCTAATGTTAAAAATTGGTACATACGCACATACATAAAATACATGTTTATTTGTTTGTGAGTGTGTGTGTGCATATACATTTGTGCGTGCATGTGCATGTGCATGTGTGTGTGTGTGTATTTTTCTACGCATGCATGTGCATCTATGTGTGTGTTTGTGTGTCCATGTGTGTGTACATTTGTACATGTGGGTGCACATGTGTATGCATGTACATGCATGTATGTGTGTGTGCATGTGTGTGTGCATGTGCATATGCATTTTCATGTTCATATATATGTGTGTATGCATCTGTATGTGTGTGTGCATGTGCATATGCATGTGTGTGAGCATATGCGTGTTCATGTGTGTGTACGTGTACATGCGCATGCAATTTTGTGTATGTGTGTATTCGTATTCATGTACATGTGTTATTTGTGTGTGTATGTGTGAGAGAGTATTTTCGTAAAAAGGTAATGTACACTCTAGGGAAGATAAGTATTAAATAATATTTAGTATCTCTCGATATAATTGTACTATTTTTCAATATTTACTCATGTCAAGATTTTTTTAATAGCCCAAACAACCTCATATATATAAGACCTATACACTCATAAAATGCTAATAATAGAAGAACTACTTTTATTCTTGTCACAATGGGGACACTAAAGTATAAAATAACTTTGCATATCTCTTATAACCTCCTTATTCTCTCTCTATTTCTCTGATCTCAATTTCATGTAATTGTATTCATTATCCATTCTATTATTGACATCTTCCTTAATGTACTCAGCAGATGATGGTCTATTTTCCATCTCCTCCATTGATTTTAAAATAATAAAAAATAATACATAATATAATATTATTCATCTTTAATAATAATTTGTATTAGCTACAAGATAAACTATTTAGCTTTAGGTCACATGAAACATGTAGCCAAATAAAAGTGTCAAAAGACTCCAAATAAAATATGGTTAAATGAAAGGGAATATTCTCATGTAGTAGTCATCATAGATTCCTTGTATCTAAAGTACCTTTGTATGATCTCCCTAGTTAATGCAACACCCAAAATATTGGCATAAGATAAAACCCTCAAAAACCTACTAGTCCACTCAACACTTAGAGACAACACATGCTCCTTTAGTGAACCATGAGCATGATGCCATGCAACATTTAAGATAGTAAATAATGATTTTATTTTATAAATGAAAAATATTGTAATGCTAATTGACTAAATCCAGTCCAAATAAAACAAGGAAATGTCATCTCATCAAGAGAAATATCTCAAAATAACTTAAATTAATGTGTGTGTGTGTGTGTGTGTGTGTGTGTGTGTGTGTGTGTGTGTGTGTGTGTGTGCATGTGCGCTTTCATAAAAAAGTAAGATATACTCTAAAAAAAATAAGTATTATATAATGTTTAGTATCTATGGATATAATTGTATTATTTTTCAATATTTAATCCTATCAATATATATTTTATAGCCAATATAACCTCATATATACAAGACTTCCACACTCATAGAATACTAATAATAGAAACACTACTTCTATTCTTGTCACAATAGAGACAATCATATATAAAATAGTAATGCATGTCTCTTACGACCTCCTTTTTGTCTCTCTATTTCTCTAAAGCTTAGTTTCATGTAATTGTATTTATTATCCTTTCTATTATTGAAATATTCCTCAATGCACTTAGTAGATGATTGTCTCATCTCCTCCGTTAATTTTAAAACAATAAAAAATAATATATAATATAATATTATTCATCTTTAATAATAATTTGCATTGGTAACAAGGTAGAGTAAAGCTTTAGGTCACAAAAAACATGTATCTAAACAAGTGTAAAAAGACTCCAAATAAAATATGGTTAAACATAAGAGAATATTCTCATGTAGTATTGGTCATAGATTCCTTGCATCTAAATTACCTCTATATGATCTCCTTAGCTGACGCAACACCCAAAATATTGGCACAAGATAAAACCCTTAGAATCCTACTTGTCCACTCAACATTTAGAGACAACACCATGCTCTTTAAGTGAACCACGAGCATAATGTCACTCAGCATTTAAGATAGCAAATAATCATTATATTTTATAAATAAAAAATATTGTAAAACTTATTGACTAAATCCAATCCAATGGAAACAAGGAAATGTCATTGCATCAAGAGAAATGTCTCAAAATAACATAAATGAATGTGAACCCTTCAAACTTTGGAAAATGGGTTGTCGTAAAGAAGAATAAATAACAAGAAATGCACATTATTAGATTGAAGATTCCTTCCTTTATGATATATTATGAACTTTAAGATGTTTAATTTTTAAAAACATTTATGTCATGGTGATAAAAGAATATAACTATGTTAATTTACTTCTCCAACGTAGAATAATGTGACAAGTGTTATGCATGTTTAATGAAATCTACATTTTTCCACCAAAAAAGTCTTATCCTCTAGATTACTAAATAAGTAAAGTTCATGCCTCATTAAAGTTAAATGAATTTATATACTATCACTTAAAAAGACTTAAAGTCAATGGGCCCTTGGTCTACAAGTGAAGTTGAAAGGTTCTTAAAGATAAAGAACTCACGAAGGATCAAGTCTTGGTTAGTGTAAGGCCTCGGCATCAAAATAAGGGATGAGGCTTGGATAGTGCCTCAAGCGAACTTGGCAGAATGGTACCCCTCCATCTTTGGCTCTTAGAATGGATACCCTTTAGTCCTTGACTCTTATCAGATAGTTAAAATAATTTCGTCAATGATAATTAAAATAGTTTACTGAATGATCTCAATAATTAAAAGGGAAAAAGAGAAAGACAAAGAGACTTAATGAATGTTGAAAAATCTTATCTTGTTTACTTAAGCCCTAAATCTCTAAGACACTGATTAAATTATACCCAAAACAAAGCAGTGCAATTGTTTGGCTTCTTCCATGCACATTCGTTGAATAAAATTGTTTCACATCACTTTTCGCTGTGATCTATACAAAGAATTTGAAAGCAAGGTCGTTGTGCTTGGGTGATTGCAGTAATTTTGATATTTTGGGGAATGGGTGAGTATTGCACCGTTAGTGAAGACTGGAAAATCAATTACCGCTGAGAGGACTAAAGCAAGAACATTCATTACACTCGCAATCTTCTTCCTCCCTTTTGTGGACGTGGGAGATAAATGAGGGAAAGATTTTACAATAATAGCTGAGAGGTTCAGGTGAGAGACACTTTTAGTGACTGTATATTGTGTGGAAATTTCAATTCATCTATTATTTTAAAACAAAGTTTTAATATAAAACTCTTTATTACATCTATTTTTGAACTTCTATTACAGCCAAGAAATAAACGTCAAAAAGAGAAACCTGAAATGATGCACCCGTGTTGAGCTGAATACACTCATTTCTCTACCTTATTCCAATTGTGATGATTTGTTGTCTCAGCTTCTTGAGACAGCACAACTTACAATGAATAAAATAATGATTCTTATTAAAAAAAATCTAGTTTAGAAGGTTGTGGTCAATTTCAAGGAAGAGACGGCATAAAGATGATTTTTCCTTGACACAGTGGCTCCAAACTCTTTTTCCATATCCAAATCAGCAGGATCGCCTTCAACTCTCCAGTCAAAGAAATGCCAGAACTGAGCCAAAACAAAGGACATCTGCCCAATGGCCATCTGCCCTCCAGCATCCCCTCCTCCCTGTCCCAAAAGGCAGCATATCATACTCCTTCCCTTGGTACTCAAAACTCTTATTGCCCTCGAATCTTTTGGGCTTGAATTCGTGGGGATCTTCCCACACATTTGGGTCTCTTGAAATTGCCCAGGCATTCACAAAAAGCTTTGTTTTCTTAGGTATGACATAGCCCTGTGGTCCTACAGTCACAGTTTCGCTATTTTCATGGGGGAGCAACAATGGTCCTGGCATGTATAGTCGCAATGACTCTTTAATCACGCATTGCAGGTAGTGCATGTTGGGCAGATCAGATTCAGTTACCATCCTCTCTTTCCCTACTATACAATCAATTTCTTCCTGCAGCTTCTTGGTTGCCCGGGGGTGTCTGAGTAGTGCAGTAATTGCCCATTCCATGCTAGTTGCTGTTGTCTCCATTCCACCAATGAACAGATCCTGCAAATATATATTGTAAGATTAAATTGCTAGACTACTAATTAGAAGAAAATAGAATAAATTGAATATGCAGTTCACTCTTGATTATTGACCTTATTACTATGATCTCTTTTTAATACTGTTCTGACTTTTTCGAAATTATAAAAGACAATTGTAAGAGTGCTGTCCAATTGGATCGAGATATTCATCTTACCTAGTCTAATTATTTTGTAAAACTTCTACCCTAACAACAATGAACCAGACAAAACATGCAGCAGATCAGGAGAGAGCCTGGTAATGAAAGTGACATACGAAGAGGACTGCTTTGATATTATCTTTAGTGAACTCCACGTCCAGAGACTGGGATTCTTCGACATCAAGAAGCACATCCAAAATGTCCTTACTCCACTCCTTCTCCTCCAAAGCCCTTCTCTTCTGCTCAATATGGTCATCAATAATTCTTCCAACAATCCTGTCGAAGAAGTTGTGGGCATTGACCATCCGTTTCTTGAGACCTTGCAAGTCCATCCAATCTATGGAAGGAAAGAAGTCCCCAATGTTAACAGCAGAAAGATTTTCTTTAAGAATGTCTTCAAATTGTTTTATGGAAGGTTGGTTAGTATAAGATATTTTAACTGCAATATGTATGGTCCGACTAAAATATTTTAAAGATTTGATCATGAAGGAAGTAAGAATGTATCCATATCCAAATCAAGATCTAAGACTCTTGTAAATTAAATGATATGAAGTTCAAAGCCAAAGGTAAATTCATCTCAAAACCTAAGGTTATCAAAAATCAATAAATTTAAAGGATACATTTAAAAGAACAATGTAAAAACATGGAATATAAGAATTATTATATTATTTGTACATACTATATTTCACAGCAGATGATAGTTATTCTAATTAGTTTCTTCTTTATGTTTTCCTTTCCTCGCACATTATAAATTAATGTATTTATGTAAAGTTTATTTTCATCTCCATTGAAAATAATTTAAATCGTATATCTTATCTAATGTTAAAAATTGGTACATACACATACATAAAACACATGTTTTTTTGTTTGTGTGTATACATGGGCGCGTGTGTCAGCATGTGCATGTTCATGTTCGTGTGCATGTGTGTGTGTTCATGTGCGTGTGCGTGTGTGTGTGCATTTGCGTGTGTGTGTGTGTGGGTGTGTGCATGTGCATGTGCGTGTGCATGTGTGTGTGCATGTGTGTGTGCCTATTTATGTGTGTTTATGTGCTTGCATGTGCATGTGTGTGCATGAGTGTGTGAGTGTATGTGTGCATTTTTGTATGTGTGTGTGTGTGTTTGTGTATCCATGTGCGTGTACATTTGTGAGTGTAGGCATACATGTGTGTTCATGTTCCTGTGTGTGTGTGTGTGCGCGCGCATGTGTGTGTGTTCCTATGCATATGTGTGTGCATGTTCATATACATATGTGTATGTATGTGCATCTATGTGTGTGGTTTGTGTGTGTGTGTGTGTGTGTGTGAGAGAGAGAGAGAGAGAGAGTTTTCATAGCAAAGTAAGATATACTATAGGGAAGATAAGTATTAAATAAGATTCAGTATCTATTGATATAATTGCACTATTTTTCAATATTTAATCATGTCAAGATATTTTTAATAGCCAAGAAAACCTCATATATATAAGGTCTCTACACTCATAAAATCCTAATAATAGAAGCACTACTTTTATTCTTGTCACAATGGGGACACTAAAGTATAAAATTACTCTGCATATCTCTTACAGCCTCTTTATTCTCTCTCTATTTCTCTAAGCTCAATTTCATATAATTGTATTTATTATCCATTCTATTATTGACATCTTCCTTATAGTACTCAGTAGATGATGGTCTATTTTCCATCTCCTCCATTGATTTTCAAATAATAAAAAACAATATATAATATAATATTAAATTCATCTTTAATAATAATTTGCATTAGCTATAGGATAAAGTATTTAGCTTTAGGTCACATGAAACATGTAGCTAAATAAAAGTGTAAAAAGACTCCAAATAAAACATGGTTAAACAAAAGGGAATATTCTCATGTAGTAGTCATCATAGATTCTTTGTATCTAAAGTACCTTTGTATGATCTCCCTAGTTGATGCAACACCCAAAACATTGGCATAATATTTTACCCTCAGAAGCCTACTAGTCCACTCAACACTTAGAGACAACACCATGCTCCTTTAGTGAACCATGAGCATGATGCCATGCAACATTTAAGATAGTAAATAATGATTTAATTTTATAAATGAAAAATATTTTAATGCTAATTGACTTAATCCAATCCAAATAAAACAAGGAAATGACATTTCATCAAGAGAAATGTCTCAAAATAACTTTAATTAATGTGTGTGCATGTGTGTGTGTGGGTGCGTGCTTTCATAGAAAAGTAAAATATACTCTACAAAAGGTAAGCATTATATAATATTTAGTATCTATGGATATAATTTTAGTAATTTTCAATATTTAATTCTATCAAGATATATTTTATAGCCAAGACAACCTCATATATACAAGGCTTCTACGCTCATAGAATACTAATAATAGAAGAACTACTTCTATTCTTGTCACAATAGAGACAATCAAGTATAAAATAGCTATGCATATCTCTTACGACCTCCTTTTTGTCTCTCTATTTCTCTCAAGCTCAGTTTCATGTAATTGTATTTATTATCCATTCTATTATTGACACATTCCTTAATGCACTTAGTAGATGATGATCTATTTCCCATCTCCTCTGTTAATTTTCAAACAATAAAAAATAATATATAATATAATATTATTCAGCATTAATAATAATTTGCATTGGCAACATGGTAGAGTAAAGCTTTGGGTCACCAAAAACATGTAGCCAAACAATGGAAAAAGACTCCAAATAAAATATGGTTAAAACATAAGGAAATATTCTCATATAGTATTGATCATAGATTCCTTGTATCTAAATTACCTCTATATGATCTCCTTAGCTGACGCAACACCCAAAATATTGGCACAAGATAAAACCCTTAGAAGCCTACTTGTGCACTCAACATTTAGAGACAACGCCATGCTCTTTTAGTGAACCATGAGCATGATGTCACTCAACATTTAAGATAGAAAATAATCATTATATTTTATAAATGAAAAATATTGTAAAACTTATTGACTAAATCCAATCCAAAGGAAATAAGGAAATGTCATTACATCAAGAGAAATGTCTAAAAATAACATAAATGAATGTGAACCCTTCAAACTTTGGAAAATGGGTTGCCATAAAGAAAATGAATTAACAAGAAATGCACATTATTAGATTGAACATTCCTTCCTTTATGATATATTATGAACTTTAAGATGTTCAATTTTTAAAAACATTTATGTCATGGTGGTAAAAGAATATAACTATGTTAATTTACTTCTCCAGCATTGAATAATGTGATAAGTGTAATGCATGTTTAATGAAATCTGCATTTCTCCACCAAAAAAGTCTTATCCTCGAAATTACTAAATAAGTAAAGTCCATGCCTCATTAAAGTTAAATGCATTTATACACTATCACTTAAAAAGACTTAAAGTCAATGGGCCTTTGGTCTGCAAGTGAAGTTGAAAGGTTCTTAAAGAGCTCACCAAGCATCAAGTTTTGGTTAGTGTAAGGCCTCATAATCAAAATAAGGGATGAGGCTTGGATAGTGCCTCGGGGGAATTCGGCAGAATGTTACCCCTCCATTTTTGGCTCTTAAAATGGACACCCCTTAGTCCTTGACTCTTATCAGATAGTTAAAACAATTTCATCAATGACAATTAAAACAATTTACTGAATGATCTACATAATTAAAAGGGAAAAAGTGAGAGAAAAAGAGAGGAAGATTATACAATAACGGCTGAGAGGTTCAGGTGAGAGACACTTTTAGTGACTGTATATTGTGTGGAAATTTCAATTCATCTATTATTTTAAAACAAAGTTTTAAAATTAAACTCTTTTATTGCATTTCTTCTGTTTTTGAACTTCTATTACAGCCAGGAAATAAACATCAAAAAGAGAAACCTGAAGAGGTCCACCTGTGTTGAGCTGAATACACTCAATTGTCTACCTTATTCCAATTGTGATCATTTACTGTCTCAGCTGCTTGAGACAGCACAAGTTACAACGAATAAAATAATGATTCTTATTAAAAAAATCTAGTTTAGAAGTCTGTGGTCAATTTCAAGGAAGGAATGGCATAAAGATGGTTTTTCCTTGACACAGTGGCTCCAAACTCTTCTTCCATGTCCAAATCAGCAGGATCGCCTTCAACTCTCCAGTCAAAGAAATGCCAGAACTGAGCCAAAACAAAGGACATCTGCCCAATGGCCATATGCCCTCCAGGGCATCCCCTCCTTCCTGTCCCAAAAGGTAGCATATCATATTCCTGCCCTTGGTACTCAAAACTCTTATTGCCCTCGAATCTTTCAGGCTTGAATTCGTGGGGATCTTCCCACACATTTGGGTCTCTTGAAATTGCCCAGGCATTCACAAAAAGCTTTGTTTTCTTAGGTATGACATAGCCCTGTGGTCCTACAGTCACAGTTTCGCTATTTTCATGGGGGAGCAACAATGGTCCTGGCATGTATAGTCGCAACGACTCTTTAATCACGCATTGCAGGTAGTGCATGTTGGGCAGATCAGATTCAGTTACCATCCTCTCTTTCCCTACTATACAATCAATTTCTTCCTGCAGCTTCTTGGCTGCCCGGGGGTGTCTGAGTAGTGCAGTAATTGCCCATTCCATGCTAGTTGCTGTTGTCTCCATTCCACCAATGAACAGATCCTGCAAATATATATTGTATAAGATTAAATTGCTAGACTACTTAATTGAAGAAAATACAAATAAATTGAATATACAGTTCATTCTTGATTATTGACCTTATTACTATGATCTCTTTTTAATACTGTTCTGACTTTTTAGAAATTATATAAGACAACTGTAATAGTGCTGTCCAATTGGATTGAGATATTCATCTTACCTAGTCTAATTATTTTGTAAAACTTCTACCCTAACAACAATGAACCAAACAAAACATGCGGCAGATCAGGAGAGACGGTAATGAAAGTGACATACGAAGAGGACTGCTTTTATATTATCTTTAGTGAACTCCACGTCCAGAGACTGGGATTCTTCGACATCAAGAAGCACATCCAAAATGTCCTTGCTCCACTCCTTCTTCTCCTCCAAAGCCCTTCTCTTCTGCTGAATATGGTCATCAATAATTCTCCCAACAATCCTGTCGAAGAAGTTGTGGGCATTGACCATCCGTTTCTTGAGACCTTGCAGGTCCATCCAATCTATGGAAGGAAAGAAGTCCCCAATGTTAACAGCAGAAAGGGTGCTGATAATCTCCCTCACCATAACCTTAAGCTCACCCCCTTGCCCAGTCACATCATCAACATCGAATCTTGTCCCTGTCAACATCCTCCATATAATGGCTGAGGTGATATCCAACAATGACTTGCTGACATTCACAGCAACAGTCCCATCCTTGCTTTTCTCCCACATAGATTTCATAGCGAGAGAAACCTCCTCTGCTCTGAGGGACCTAAAGGACTCAACTCTCTTTGCACTGAGTAACTCCATCACACATACCTTCCTCATGTGTCTCCAGTAGGGACCATAAGAAGCCAAGCCCATGTTCTTGTTGTTGTAAGCAATGTGTTTTCCAGCAGCCGTAGAGGGTCTGTTGGCAAACACTAAATCATGGGTTTTCAGAAACTCCTTGGCCATCTCAGAAGAAGAGACCACCACACAGGGCAGAAACCCCAACCTCAAGTACATCACAGGTCCATATTTCTTTGACAGCTCATAAAAACTACGGTGTGGAAGCTTCCCAAGCTGATGGATGTTTCCTATGATGGGCAATGGGGTTGGCCCTGGAGGCAACTTAGGATTCCTCTTGAAGTGCTTTAATAATACCCACACAAGGACCAGAAACGCTAATCCTAGAACAGTTGTTTGGCCAGAAAGCTGTTCTGCCCTTACTCCAAGAAATTCAAAGAAAGCCATTGTGAAAAGTTAGAAGGCACAAACTTGCTTGAAATGCTCGTCTGCTCCACCTAAATATATATAGATAGATAAAGTAGCAGTTCTATTTAGATATAGTCAAGGTTGGCGGGCCTGGTATATATTCCACGAACCTGGTAAACCGAAAAGTTTGAATGCAGACTCTGAAGTCAATAAGTTTATCGTCAAAGCCAAATATGACAATATCGGATAAGTTATGAACAACGGCTCTATTTCGGCCACAACCAATAACGACAAATATGGGTAAGATACTGCTCATAATAGGTCAAACTTATTTGAGGAGATGTCCGGGAAGCATTTCGACGCATATAAATATAAAGCAGATATTTGAAAACTTCTTAAAAAATGTTTTGAAAATTAAATTTGAAAGATTACTGGTTATTAAAATGATACATTATTCTTAAGATTATATCAATTATATCCAGTTAATGCTTGGATGACACTTATTATACATATCAATGGGAGACTTTCAGTCGTGAGACTTATATGTAAATCTAAATATAAATCTAATGCATAAATAAATGGTTCAAGGCATTACTTTTATCTATGGATACATTAATGTAGCATTGAAACATAAATGAGAGATTTTTCAAAAAATAACAATTATTTTAAATTTGTGAATTAAATGTTGATACATGATTAGTCATTATCACACAAACAAGACCCTGATCTTTAGATATTTTGTTCCCTCAAATTACATGGACCCTAAACTAATTAGACATTAATATGGGCTTACATCTTTTCTAAATGTTGCTACTAATTATTTTTATTGCTTTCAATGAATCTAATGTGATGTGTTATAGAAGGTGACAAGAATTATGTTGAAGTGAGCCTAGAAATTCATTCCAAAAGATTATGATAGGATTATAAATTTGCAGTTCAAGATGGATGGTACGTCGATAGGAAATTAGATTTTCAAAAATGTGAAATATAAAAATTATAAATGATTGTTCATATATATTTTTTTTCACATACAATTGAAAAGAGAAACAACTGTCATGTCATAGGAGTACTTGTAATTATAGACTATCGTGATCGATCAAAGACAACTTTAGTAATAACTGTTATCCTAATAGTAATATATTATAAATAAGTTGGTTTAATAATAATTATGTAATGTATTTGTATAACTTTAATTAGATAATATAAAATGTAATAACTAAACATATTTTTAGTAATTATTTTTTTAATATATTACTATATAAAATATAATTATATAATCATTAATCATTATAAAAAAATTTAAAATATATTTATATTTAACTTGTAAAAAAATTAATAATGTTTAATAATATAACATGATGATGACCACAACATGCATAATGAGAAATTAGAAAAATATAATAGCTATAAGAGTACTACTAAATATTTAGAAAGTGATATTTTTTTCATTAGAATGTAAGTTTGTTTTCTAAGAAAAGCTTACTTATATATAATTGAAAAGTGGTAATTTCCATGATAAAATGTGATTTTTTATTCCAAAGAGAATGGAAGCTTTCTTCTTATATTCTATAAAAAGTGAGAAAGTAATAATAAAATCTTATCCATATTATAATTCTTATTTTATATAATATAAGATAAAAGTCATTTACTTAGATTTAATAAATTTGTGAGGAAATATACTTGAAATATTTTTTAATAATAAATTATTTTTCTTATAAAATGTAATTATGTAGAATATTTAATGACACTTTCACATTTTACATAATAGTTAGAAAATGATAAGAACATTAAATGAAATAAAATGTTTAGAAATTTATCTACATAATATTTAAGTTACACTTGACAATATAACAATAATATAAATAATTACATCTAAATACTA
The DNA here is from genome assembly GCA_027943335.1 of Chamaecyparis obtusa. Lineage (NCBI taxonomy): Eukaryota > Viridiplantae > Streptophyta > Pinopsida > Cupressales > Cupressaceae > Chamaecyparis > Chamaecyparis obtusa. Next base: position 154,344 of record BSBK01006333.1, on the reverse strand, counting down.
TGCAATAAATTTTTTTGATTAAGTAAAATAGGTTTTACAGGGTGCCTGAAACCCACAACAGTGTAATAAAAAGATATGAACGAAAATAATATAGAGTTAAAGTTTCAGAAAACCATGGAATAGGCCACATAAGGGTCATGCAAGAAACAAGCAAAAAAGATAGGAAGAACAGGGAAAGAGAGTCAGGCATCGGAGCAAGTTATGCCAAGCTCCTGACCATGACAATCACATTGCTTTCAAGGGCCTCCATCAGTTTTGCAGCCTCTTAAACATTCTGAAGATCTTGGGATCCGTGGGGATCTATGAACTCCCTATTTTTCTTGACTCTAACTCTGGTTCTTTTTCCTGGTCCTTCACTTGGCTCCTTTTTCTCTTTATCCCTTGTCCTCTGATCAGTAGTAGTTTTTGATTAACAACTTCAAGTTCTCGTTGGAAGTTTTGAGAATGTTGAAGTTTTGCTCAGCTATTCCCTTTAGGGTTTTCTCAAGGCTAATCAATTTGGATTCCAAGTGCTGGACCCTAGTCTCCAGGCTTTTCTTTCTCTCAGTGGTCTTGTGTTACTATGCAATGAATGTTATAATGTATCTTGTAGTATTAAATTTAAACTGTACTATTTCTTTCCTTAGACTTTGTGACATCACACATTGGTCCACCAACTTAAATTTGAGGATAGATTGGAATACAAATTTTAGTTTTTAAAAGACCAATTGATTTATATCTAACAATTTCATAATTTACCTTTAAACGATTAGAAGCCTATATTTATTCTCTACTCTAAGATATCCAATAATAGATAACTTTTTTTCTTTTTTTTTTATCGATAAAAGGCCAAGGCCATTGATAATTTTTATTATTAATAATCAAAATAAAAGATACAAGAAAACCCCGCTCGGTGCAGGCGCTGGTAGGAAAGAGCGGTGTCGAGAAAATCTCTAGCCGTGCATGGGACTAAAAGTCCGGATTCTAATACATAAATAAAGTGGGCATACCCACTTCTTGATACTTATTGAGATATTTAAAATGGTTCGAGAATAAAAAATTCTTCTTTTACATGATACAATCTAGGAGTTTTGACAAAAAAAGTAGATATCAATGAATCATTACATCATGGATGTGTCAGCTAGATGGTTTTTCATTCTTGGCCCGCCTCATCCATCCTACCTATACCTGAAAAAACAACACTGCACATACTACTTCCTAACATAGTTGTCAGTATTAAGGAGAAGATCAAAAGATAAGTAGAAAAGGAAAAAGATAGGTTCTTAACCTTCATTTTATTACCTTTAAACGATTAGAAGCCTATATTTATTCTCTACTCTAAGATATCCAATAATAGATAACTTTAAGCTAAATAGATCCCTCAAATATATTTTGATATTTCCAAACATGATTCAAAATTACTTTATTACATAATTTAGCAATCTAGCTTTGCTATTTTTATGTAATATACATCTCCTCATAGAAAATAGATTTTATTTAATAATAAAACATACATGTAAACCTCATTTCAATTCACATCATCAATTTATGTTTAGTTTCCTAATATCAATATTCAAGCTCCATTGACAAGTTCTATTGAAACCAGTTATTTAAATCCAATCTGTAAAGTCAATTAAGTTCATTCTCATGGATAACATGAGGAAAATTAGGTGTGTGACAGGTTAAGCAACATCCTTTATACTAATGGTGTTTGCATCCAACACAATCTTCATCCAATTTTCCTCTAGTTGCTCCACCTACAACAAACCAATTTCATTAACTACAAAACTTATTTTAAAAAAATCTTGAAATTCTTGCTTAAATATTGAACAAATTTATCTTCAATCTCTCTTGCTTGGATAGCATTGCAAATAGAGAGTAAAACTTTGAACAAGAAATGAAAGAAAACAACATTAGAAAAATCATTTTCGTGACCATTATGAATGCAAGAATCCAATGCTAAGAAAGTGAGTAGGAAACATCATTTCATAGATTTAATTTGATAACTCAACTTTCAATTTTGTTCTTATAGAGATTAGAAGTAAAAGCACAATAAGTTGTCACCCTTTTACAAAGGAGATGGCTAACAACACCAAAACTGGAAAACTTCAAGGGCATAAAAGTCACATTTTTGTTTAGAATATGAAGATGGTGTAAGCTGATGAAATGTGTGAAATATGATGAATTTTATGCCTATAATTTTAAAAATTAATTTGGACAAAAATTAATATGTTTTTTTTAGTTTTTATGTCTATTTTTCATTTCTTTCAAAATACTGCAAATCAGGGGGTTTACGTCCCGTCAAATCATTATAAGTAAAACATTGTTTTTTCTTCCAATTTCAGAATATATTTTAGATGACATTTATATATAGTGTGGGAAAAAAGAAAAAAGTTTTTTTGATCTATAATTTGTCCTTTATAAGTATTCAAAGTCGAACTTACCTAAAATCAACAGTTTTTGTCTCCCGCCACTTTTCTCCTATCAAAACTATACCAAAAATAAAATAAATTATATATTCTTGAAGAAGATTCTCATCTCTAGTGTCGTATATGATTTTAATTTTTTTAAAATTTATTTAGTATTTTTTTTTATATTTACCGAATCAATGACTTCTCAAAGCTTTCTATACCTACATGTAGCTTTTTGCAAATTTGTTTAACATTTTCAAATTTGTTTAACATTTTCTAATTGAAACAATATAAAATTTATATGTCTAGAATTTTAGTTTCGAGATCTAGAAAAGGGTAGTTTTAGTTTTTTAAATTTTTTAATTTTTAGAAGAGAAAAAAATACCAGAAGTGCAAAATTCTATATTTTTGGCATTTTTGAAGGTTTGGCTGCCAACTTGGCATTCCACCTAGGATGGCTTGGCCTTGTCCAACTCGGTCAAGTAGGACAAGGCCAAGTCGCGTGGGTGACCCACCCTTTCAATTTCAAGGCTATATATAAAATTTATTTTTAAAAATATATATGTATGAATTGCAAATTTTAATTCTTCTTTAAGGATATACAGATTTTTTGAAGCTAGGAGGCATTTTTTCGCGGAAGTTACAAAGAAATTTTGTTTTCGAAGGAGTGTGAAGGCAAGTTTTTCAGTGATAAAGGAGTAAAGTAATAAAAAAATTCTTTCTTAGATATTTGAGTAATGGGAAATAAAAGGATTAGAACAAGGAAATATGATCGTAAAAGGGATGACCAAATGAAAGGTCATACGAAACTTGTCGAAGAGAAACCAGTCGATGTAGAAGAAGAACCTATCGATGTAGAAGGTGCACTCAAGTAGGGGAGAATATTGGTAGTAGTCAAACTATACATATTTATCCTACAATGTAGAATTTATGGACATGAATGAGGAATCACTTATTAGTCAAATTGCACCAGAACACCTAGTGCATGAAATCACTATTAAATTACATCTCAAAAACATTTGGATGTAATATTTTGAGAGTAAATCTTTGCTGGGAAAAGCACAATTGTTTGCAAAGTTATTTAGGAAAAAAGAAATGGATTTGGTGTTGGAGTTGTTGGGTATTGATAATAGTAAAATAGTAGGAGGTCAAGTAAAAGAGACAATAATTCAAAATTTACAAGATGCATTGAACGTTGTTAATAGGGCAGATCATATAAGATCATATTCAACTATGACTAAAAGAGCATTGAGGACTATGATTACTAGTAAGAGATTGACACATAAATTAAGTTCACGCAATTTATGATTTATTCAAGGTATCTCAAAGAGTTGTTCAGAGATTTATTAGGAAGAGAAATATGTTGGATATGGACATTCAAAAGAATTGGGTACAGATTTGTAGAGTTCCTCGTAAAGATAGAATTTATGAAGATGTAAGAAGATGGTTCATTATTTTTGGACCAACCACTCTCGTGTTTCTTCCAATACACTATGCAAATGAAAGATGAAGAGACCGATATGAATATTTCATATCCAAAACATTTTATCGATACTACACAAAGTAAATTATTTGAAGCATTCAAGCATGACTTTTCAGATGTGAAAATAGGTTAGAGAATGTTTGAGATGTTGCACCCTTTCTTCGTACACATAAATAAGGTTCATGAAACATGTTGTTCTCAAAATCATGTTGAGTTTCACTTATACTTACAATCATATAAAAAGGTTATGGCAATACTTAATCTAGATATGGTTACTAGAAGTACAATCAAATTTGTAAAGTCCATTTTATGTGATAAATCAGAAGATTCAGATGAATTCAATGTCCATTGCATAAAAAATGAATGTAATAATTGTGGAAATTTACAGAAATTTCCTTTACAATATGATAATATTGATGTTACAACACCAGTCAAGTGGAAGAGATTTGAATATGAGATATACCAAATGAAGACATGACGTGAATAAAAAAAAATTGCATTAAAGGAGAGTGAATTATCGTACCTTCAATTCATGGATAGATTTTGATCTATGGTTTATCCACATATCCAACATTGTCATGGTGCATGGTGGCAAGCTAAAAAGTTTCATGATTCCAAAAATTATTTCCCACATGGTTGTATTCTTTCAGTTGTAGATTTTATGAAAAACTATACATTTTCCCCTCAAAAAGAGCTCCAGGGTCAATATTATCATTATGATCAAGTTGCAATATTTGCGCATGTGACCTATAGACATGTACAATTCAATTTGGATGAGATAGAAAGTGTAGATCAAAATGAATGCATTGTCATCAAGGAGGTTCTTTTCTATATTAGTGATGACAGGGTTCATGATAGGAGCTATGTGGCTCATTGTTTCAACATGTTTTTCAACAATCTTGTGAGTCGTAGGAGAAATGCTTCACAACATTGGATCCAGTCTGATGGGTGTGCAGGTAAGTACATGCATTATAAATTTTTTCAATTATATATATATATATAAATTAAATTTTCATGTGTGTGTACATTTTTGTAAATTTAAATTGAAGGTCAATTTAAGTCTGCAAAAGCCTTTAATTGGTTATCCATGCAACATACTAGAAACAACATTAAGTTTCTTTGGAACTTCTTTGAAAGTGGACATGGAAAAGGAGAACATGACAGAGCAAGAGCATGTGTGAAGCGTGCACTTCGACAACATGAACTTCAAGGTATGTATACATTTGATATTCAACTTGTTTACTTGCTCCTATTTAACTTTACATTACATGTACACATGTTCTTTAATTTTCATTTTCTAGAAATTATATATATATATATATATATATATATATATATATATATATATATATATATATATATATATATATATATATATATATATATATATATATATATATATATATATATATATATATATATATATATATATATATATATATATATATATATATATATATATATATATATATATATAGAAATAGCAATAGCATACAATGTATACATATATGTTGCATTTCACATTTTTCATAATTGAACTGAGATATATCAATCCATCCAATCTAGATATCAATTGATTGAATCCTTACAATTGTCAATCAATTGTTGGAATTAGAAGTTCACAGCAAGTGATGACTACAGGACAACATAAGCCTCCACTAATTAAACTAAGAGATAAATCATGGTTTTGTGAAGATTGTCTTAACAACAACACAAGTTGCACCAATGAAAAACACAAGATTATCTACTAAGATACACCAATGAAAAACACAAGTTGCCTGAAGAAATTGTCGATGGTGATGGACAGCAATATCCAACCAGTTCGATTGTTATTGAAGGCACCTATTATCAACAAGCTAAGATTGACAAAAATGAATTTCAATTTATTGAATACATGCCTGGACCGAGAGTTCTACATTATAGTCACTTGGTTATAGTGACAAAATTGCAATTTAAAACTGTGCCAAAAAAAAGGGTCACATGGAAACCAAACGTGGAAGTTGCATATTGAAGAGCATGAATTTTTTCTGGAGATAATAAAGGATAGAGAGGATTCAGACTACATGTATCAAGAGCTTTTTAACTTGAAGGCTTTTAATTTGCATACATTCATTTAAAAATCCTATTTGAAACTTACAGACTATATAAATGATTTGAAATTCATGATTAGATTGAATTTATATTGATTAAACCTAAATTGAGATTTAATTGATTAGACCAAGTGAACAATAAATACTTTTTCCTCTCTATATTTATATTTAATTATTTTATTGATTAGATACCTGTAAATTAAATTTTAATTGATTACAACTTTCAATACTTTTTACTTTTTAATAGTCATGATAGGTCTTAAAGGGTAGGACTATTAGGTCTTATTAGTCATGTTAGGTCGTAAGGGGTCCTATTAGGTCATGTTAGGTTTTAAGGGGTCCTCATAGGTCATGTTAGGTCTTAAGGGGTCCTAATAGGTAATGTTAGGTCTTAAGGGGTCCTGTTAGGTCTTATTAGTCATGTTAGGTCTTAAGGGGTCCTAATAGGTCATGTTAGGTCTTAAGCGGTCCTAATAGGTAATTTTAGGTCTTAAGGGGTCGTATTAGGTTGTATTAGTCATGTTAGGTCTTAAGAGGTCCTACTAGGTCTTATTAGCCATGTTAAGTCTTATGGGGTCCTATTAGGTATTATTAGTCATGTTAGATCTTAAGGGGTCCTAATAAGTCTTATTAGTCATGTTAGGTCTTAAGAGGTCCTATTAGGTCTTATTAGTCATGTTAGGTCTTAAAGGGTCCTATTAGGTCTTATTAGTCATTTTAGGTATACAGGGGTCCTATTAGGTCATGTTAGGTCTTAGGGGGTCATATTAGGTCTTATTAGTGATGTTAGGTCTTAAGGGGTCCTATTAGGTCTTATTAGTCATGAACAATGAAATTAAATATTAATTTTAAATTTTGGTTTTAAAGATTGATACTCGTTAGGTTTCAATTAATTGATAGACATATTAAAAATAAATTGATTAGATTGATTCTACCTGCAAATTGAATTTAGATTGATTAGATTGAACATCAATTAAAGATTAATTTTAAAGTTAGGTTTTAAAGATTGATTAGTTAAAATTTTAATGATAGATTATCTATTGTTCATGTTTTTAATTGATCTAGATAGGGCTCAAGGGTGCATATATTAGCTCAAGATTAATTTTAACTTTCAATTGATTAAAGATTATTCATTTAGATTGATTAATTAAAGTGTTTAGTTAGTTGATCTAGATAGGGCTTAAGGGCGCACAATAGGGCTTAAGGCCCATCATATTTTAATTTAGCTCAAGATTAATTTAGATTAAGATTAGATTGTTCAAACATCGGTTAGATTGATTAATTTTAGGATTCAATTAGATATACATCTACACAAAAATCAAACATGTACACATCAATGTAAATGGCTATAGATCATTTTGTATTTTTAACATTTATTCAAAAATGAAACATGTAGATCAATGTAAATGTCTTTATCACAAAATCCAAACATGTATTGATATGTACAAATAGATCAACATACAAAACATGCACGTACATGTATTAGTGTAAATGTCTATATATATGATACAAAAATCAAACATGTAGATCTGATGTAAATGTCTATATCACAAAAATAAAACATGTATCTATCAATGTATTTATGTCTATATCACAAAATCCAAACATGTGTCAATGTAAATAGATCAACGTACAAGACATGTGTACATATCAATGTAAATGTCTATATCACAAAAATTAAACATGTAGATCAATGTAAATGTCTATATAGATCAATGCACAAAACACATGTACCAATGTACAAATGTCTATATATATCAACAATGTAAATCAATGCCATGGATCTGAATATATGAACACATAAAAAACATCAATGATCGCCATCACATGCTAGATGTACAAGCCTATGTGGATCCTTGTCTTGGTGGACCTAAGTATGTACATGTAAATACATAACAATTATATATATATATATATACATATATATATATATATATATATATGTATATATATATATATATGTATATATATATATATATATGTATGTATATATATATATATATGTATATATATATATATATATATATATGTATATATATATATATATGTATATATATATATATATATATGTATATATATATATATATATATATATATATATGTATATATATATATATATATATATATATGTATATATATATATATATATGTATATATATATATATATGTATATATATATATATATATATATGTATATATATATATATATATATACGTGTGTATATATATATATACACACGTGTGTGTGTGTGTGTGTGTGTGTGTATATATATATATATATATATATATATATATATATATATATATATATATATATATTGATATAATGTTCACTTCAAGTGGGCACATACACATATACATACATTCATTAGAAAATCAATTCATAGTTCTATATAGAAAAATTAAAAAAATAAATTAAAAAGATAACTAGATTCACGTGTACATACTTCAAGTGAACATGAAAATATTTAAAACTTCAAACATGAACTAATTTTCAAATCCATAATTTACATATACATAAATTAAATATTTAAACATTTAAATTCATACATTTACATATGTACATGTAATATTTTTAAATTAAAACATAATTAAAATTCATGCGCATTTATGAACATGTATTCAATCATGGTAAGTTAGAACTAATTGATGCACGTATATTTACTTGTTTGAATGCATATTTATACATATTTAAAAGCACACATGAGAAAAATGAATTTAATACAAATTTCCAAAATCTACCTAGATTCAAGTGACAATAATTTTGAGATAAATTTTAAATCAGTTTACTAGAGTTTGAATGTAAGTTTCCATAATTGGGGAGGGAAAAACATTATAAATTATGTACTAAAAGAAATGGTGAAAATATAATAATCTAGAAAGGGGTTCATTTGAAAATAATCAGGTACTAGATGAAATCATGTTCAAGTCCATGAAACAATGGATTTTCTAGAAATAGTTTTTTGCACTTTTTCCATGGACAAAACACTTCCATGCAGAGCATAAGATGAAACATATAGATTTATCCTTATGAAGTTTAGGAGGGAGGAAATGATATAGAGTTTAAATACTTAACCCATTTTGGGGAGAAGATAAATATATTATTAGTTGAGTTAGGCTCACCTACACAAGGTTTCATTCTTTTTAGCTAGAGGGGATATCTAAGGGTCTTAATTAGGTCTTAAGGGTCTTATTGGGTCCTATTGGGTCTTAAGGGTCTTAATTAGGTCCTATTGGGTCTTAAGGTTTCATTCTTTTTAGCTAGAGGGGATATCTAAGGGTCTTAATTAGGTCTTAAGGGTCTTATTGGGTCCTAATGGGTCTGAAGGGTTTTAATTAGGTCCTATTGGGTCTTAAGGGTCCTATTAGGTCTTAAGGGTCTTATTGGGCCCTATTGGGTCTTAAGGGTCCTAATTAGATCCTATTGGGTCTTAAGGGTGGACTATTAGGTACTATTAAGTTCTATTAGGTCTTAAGTAATCCTATTAGGTCTTAAGGACTGTCCTAATAGGTCCCATTAAGTCTTAAGTGGTCCAATTAGGTCTTAAGTGGTCCTATTAGGTCTTAAGGATCATATTATGTCTTAATTGGTACTATTAGATCAAGTATTGGGTTTTAAGGGTCTTATAGGACATCCTATTAGGTCTTAAGGGTCCTATTAAATATCTTAAGGGTAGGTATTGTTAGGGATTAATAGATCTGAAACAATATAAAATTAACAGTTATATGTAGAAACAAAAGAAGAAAAACAATCACAAAATAGATTACACACAGATTTAACATGGTTCATCCAAAACCTGGGCTACGTCCACCTACACAGTCATCCAACCTTTCTTATTATCCAGAAAAAACATACACCAACATTATGATGCATTATACATCTCAGCTGCTTATAATAGCATTTTAGGGCAACCTCTAAAATTGACCATTTTAGGGTTTTACAATGTCAGTATTCCTTTTTCCCGAGAAAGCTCAAAAATTTTCACCGTTGTGCGGCAACCGAAGGTTCAGGGCTACCACCCCTCACCTCCGGTAACTACATGAGAGGTCGTCACAATATCAATACCCACTACATGATCAGTCACCATAATATCAACAGGTATTATATGTCTTATTAGGTATTATTATGTCTTAAGTATAATATTGTCTGAAAAATTATGTAAAGAATTTTACATCTATATGTTCTTGATATATATTTATTTTGGAAAATAACTTAGTGGGATATATAAGTTATATCTCAAGTAATCATTTTAAATAAATTTTATTGAAAAATTGTTTAAATTAACTATATATTGTGTACTATTTACATGTTTTTAGGTTTCAGTTTACGTTTTGGGTAAATTATATATGTTATTAGGTTTTAGGTTTGTACGTTTAAGTTTCAAACTTTTGAATTTATGTTTTAATTTTGTATGTATTTTTAGGTAAATATGTTTTTAAGTTTTAGGTTTACGTTTACATTTAGTTCATCAGTAATATAGATTTCAAAAATGGAAAAATATAATATTTAAATTATAATACTAAGTAAAAAAATGACATTTTTTTGCATATAAATACAAGAAAAAAATTAAAAAACACAAACAAATAATTTATTTTTTTAAAATGTCCCCTACCTGGAACTTGGTCGAGTAGGCACTGTTGCTCATTGGTCGCCAATCCTTAGCCCTCAATGTGCAAATGAGGGGGTTTGGAGGTTTTTTGGGGTATTTAAAATCCCCATTAGACTCGACCGAGTCTCCTTTGCCACACAGGCACCATTCGGTGCCACATGGCACCTACGTATACTCAGCCAATTGGGACTCAGCCGAGTCACTAGGGTTAGCCTAAAAGGTGACTCTTGATTGTGCATCTACCATCAAATGAGATGTTTCTAAAAAGAAATATAAAAATAAAAGAAAAAATCTATTATACAAGATATTTAAAATATCTAAGAGTGACCATCAAAATATAAATGATCTAACTTAGGAGTTCTTATGTTAATAAAGCTTTGTACAACTAGACAAAAAAAAGGTTAGTTAGAGAGGCTAACAATTTTCCTACAGAAAATTTATTTTTCAGGGAGCAAAGCTCCCACAATTTAGAGCCTATTGGCTAAATTATTACAAATGTGATTCGTTCAAAATATATAAATTGTTTTGATTTTAAATATATAATACATTGTTAATGTTGAGTATATTTATTGTAGATTAAAATATAGATCATATCCTTTTAATCTTCTATCTGTAGAATAGTGCTCTTACTAATCTAATAATTTCTTGTATGTTATTACAAGAATGATGAGATAATATAATACTTCACATGTATTGTAGATAATTTGGAATACTTTGATTTAACTCTGATTATTGTATCACATATCTCAATATGGATAAGAGAAAGATCGATCCCCAAAAAGCTTTGCACTATTAGTTTTTGTACATTACATCTTGATTGATTAGATTTGATATATATATAATCTTGAGGAGACACGTCAATGCATAGACATGCATCCTATTAAAAGTAGTGGTTGTCATTGCATTAAAAGATCGACCTATTAATGTTTGATAAAAACACTAGACTTATAGAAGACATAGGAGGCGGTTAAGCCATGTCACAAATCCTGAGGGGAGGGCTGACCATTTTTCTAACAATCTCCCCCTGAGTGTTACATGAGAGGATTCGAACGTGTGACCAAGCTCTGATACCACTTGTTACAAGTAGTGGTTGTGGTTGCACCAAAAGATCGACGTCTTAATGCTCAATACAACCACTAGACTTATAGAAGACACAAGAGTCGGTTAAGCCATGTCATGAATCCCGAGGGGAGTGTTGACCATTTTGCCAACACATCCATGTAAGTGGAGACATTTCTCTTCATTGACATGTCATTCCATTATCAGGCCTTTAGTTACTTTAACAAAAAAAATTTGTCATCGACAATATGTACAAATAGTAACCAATGCATATTATAAATGATCAATATCATTATCAATGGCAATAAGTACTATCTAAGATCGATACTTATTAGCTAGCAGAAATAATGATCTCTAATATTGATTAAATGCAGATAGATAGTTATAGATTTTATTCTTGAAAATTACAATAATGATGATCAATAATCATGACTAGTAATTTTCTCTTTAATTAATTAATTTAATGATGTATAGTTTGACATTTAATTATGAATGTATGTATATCAATACACTTATTGTATATTAATATACATGCATACATGGAGTCATATATCATAAAATTGAAATTTATCAGTTATGTTTATCTGAACGAAGCTATCATTATCAACACTCCCTCTTAGCTAGGGAAGATAGACACAAGATATGATATTACTGCAACGTAATATCAAGAAAGGCATGTTTAAGAATATATTTGATGAGAAGATGTTCATCATTAGATATCATCTCAAGATATCAAGAGTAATGGCCTCTAAATATCAAGTAGAATGATATTCACCAAGTACTCAAAATGTCCATAAGGTATGTGCACACATATTCTCAATGATAATTACCATAGGAAGATTATATTCATGAGACCTGTTTAAGGAAATTAATCCACCATGCAAGATATAATCCATCATGATCTTCTTAGACATCAACCATATGATATCCATCATGATAAAAGGTTAGACTATTATGAGATTGTCACCTTACTATAGTAAACACAAAGTCATGTAGTAAATCACATGACATCCACCATGCCTCAATGCAGAGGGTGGGAACAAGGGATTCCACCTTGAATTTCTCTCACGAAGAAGAACTGATTGAGCAGATATCAATCTGTTGACATTTTCATCCAAGATTACTTATGATAAACTATCAAACTCCCTTTGAATATGATATCAATCTTCTGAGATCCTTGTCCAAAGTTACCTCTAAAGTGTTAGACTCCCCCTAAATCTGATACCAATCTTCTTTTTTCTGCAAGAGCATCCCTAGAAACGATCAAGGAAAAAATAACCCTTATAATACATGTAAAAATACAAATAAGAGAGAGACTATAATGAGTAGATAGTTTATCTGTACATCAACATCCTTGATTATCCTCATCATCATTGATGTGTTCATCTTATGACTTTATCTAAATTACTGATGTCACTGTTAGATGTATTATTAGCAGTAAGGTATTCTAATTCTCCTCCACGTATCACGATACTATTTCTCCTCCTTCTACTTAGGTATGGGCTTATTCATTCATTTAAATATCCTTTATTCCAAAAGATCCCATCGACGGCTTTGATAAGGCAACTTATTATATCATGGGCTTTCTTCATTTTGTTTGGTTTAGTCACCAGTTAAAGGCATGTGCTTCTCTTCTCGTGTCTTGCATGGATCCGTTGTGTGGTCTTACACCCACTTCTTGCCTGGTGTGGGACCTCTCTATGTTATTTGCTCCATTTCATTCTTAATATATATAATCCCCGCTTTAAATCTTTCACTCGCAATTCACAATAAACACAAATATTCAACTAGGCCACATGCATTTTTACAATCCTCTTTTTGACCACTGATTGAGACTCAAGCAACAAAAATCAAACATATAAATCCATGACAGCATTGCATCTTATCTCCCAACCTAGCTCTAATACCATGTTAATGTTGAGTAGAGTTATTGTAGATTAGAATATATATGTCATTTTAATCTTCTATCTCTAGAATGGTTCTCTTACCAATCTAATAATTTATTGTAGGTTGTTACAAGAATGATGAGATAATAATACTTCATGAGTATTGTAGATAATTTTGAATACTTTGATTTAAAGTTCTTATTATTGTATCATAATAAATTCATTCTATTTGTAGAGCACCTAAATTTTAACTTATAATAAAAGCTCATATTGTAAACTACACATATAGTTCTCCATGCAAAGCCTAAATTTAGCAATCATATTTTAACCTCATGTAAAATATGCATTTCTCTTCATGCAACTGGATGAAATTAAATATTCCAACAATCTACCTCTTAATTTCAACCACTTACTATAATTACAGACTCTACATGGATAACTTTATTTTAAAAATTAATAATCTTTTGGTCTAATCGACCGTAAATTCATATAGGTTGGATATCCTTTTATTTGGATAATTTTTATCATTAATCATGAGGTTATACGGGTGACCCCACAATAGTGGGTTGCACTTTTTTAGACATGCTGATATAACATCTATACTCCTCATTCATACCTACAGTGGAGTCTCCTTCGCACCTATTAAAATGCTGACAAAAAAATCACTTTGAATTTATCTTTTGGCAGATCAAATGAATCCATTTGACAAACCTATCTATGTAGTAAGGTACTACTAAGAAAAATCTTTCCAATGATTATAATGTTAATATATATTAATTTTATTATGACTTTGTATTTTTAGTTTTTCTAAGCATAGATATTTCACCATATGTCTACCTCTATGGTTAATGCTTATGGAAAAATAGTAAATGAGAGAAAAAAAAATTCTAAAAAATATCTATGCCCTAGGTATTGAAGTTCCCTTTCTATAAAAAAAATATAAAAAATGAAATTGGATAAATACATGACAATTTATAAGCTATGTAGTCAAGGTATGTCAAAATTAAGGTTTAGTCAACTTTAAACATTAATAAAATATGTAATAATCGTGATAATGTATTCAAACCAATTGCATGCCCTCTATATGGATAAAATTACAAAAGTAAATTTGAAAGAAGCACATTTATATCTATTTTAGAAAAAAAAATGCTCTATGAAAATAATGTAACTCTTTAAAAATGACATTTTCTGCAACATACCAATTTTCGTGGGAGAAAGAAAAACCTATTCAAACCAATTCAAAAATAAAAATAAAAAATATATTTAGAATCTAGATAAAAAATCCTAAAATACTCTAATTTACTTTATCTTCTGGTTTCAAATGGTTTAATGACAATATGTATCTAAATCTAATTTTGTTTCCAAAATATAGAGTTCAGTGTCCGTTTAGGCAAAAAAGTGTAACCCACTTTTGTTGGTTCACCCATGCATAAACCTTAATTCCTCTTATTGGACTGCTAACTCTATTGACTTTTCTCTCCTCCTTTGATACTAAATTCACTTTTGTAGAGGAGGCTTCATCATTTGGAAAACTTATTCCTTTTGGAATCTTCAATCTCCCATTTCTAAGAGTCAAGTTCACCTTTCTAAAAGTGACATCTACATTAACAACATGAATGTCTTCATAATTTTGGCTTGGGTGACTTCACCCTTTTTGAGGAAATACACGATCACAAAAAATAGATTGTGATATTTGTCGATTTCATTGGTAGCTTCTTGTAGGTGGCTTCTTCTTTGAGCAATGAATTAATTTTTTATTTCTAAAAATTTAAAAAGACTATGAATATTCTCTACAACTTGCTTTCAACCATCCGTAGGGCTTCACTTGCAAACAATAAGATCTTGGCAATTTTCCTTTTGATTTTAGGGTTGTCATTTTTTCTTGTCATGTAAACATGATTGAATAAAGTTTGATACCTAAAGAAGAAATTTATAAACCACATCACAAGAAATTACTTCAAAAAGAATATCATTTTTTATTGAAAAAAACTCCTTGATCAACTGATCTAAAAGATATCACTTGGAGATTTGATAGATATCGTCATATGGAGTTCGACTCCCCAAAAACTACCCAAGGCCTACCTTTTGTGTATATCTTCCTCTTAAAATGGTTAACTCAAAATAACCTATTTTATGCTCTGGTTTACAAAGCTCGACCCTGCAATTTTTAGAAAAATTTGGTGCAGGATAAGACGATTGTCAACATGGTAGGCAAAACCTTGCACATTGAGCAAGATAAAATTGATGAGGAGTTTGCCTCCAACCCACTGGTGACCCACTACTATAAAGAAATTGGTATCTGGGGTTTCATGGAGCTTATGAAGGGGGGTCATGATGAGCAATTATCCAAGTAGTTTGTCTCCTCCTCGAACAATATGAAGGTTTCTGTTGGGGGTATTCACTTCCAAATAAATGAGGAGGTTATCGCTAAAGTGACGAGGCTTTCCATGGAAGGGAGAAAATATAAGAAAACCAGCAGGCCATCGGTCCCCACTAGCCTCAACCAATTCTTCAGGCAGGAGGAGAAACCTGTGAAGAAGTCTGGAGGTTTCAATCATGAGGAGCTCCTGGAGTTTTGGCCCAAGGTGTGCCACATTGTTATGAAGTACTTCACCCTGGAAGGTAAATTTACTATGTTTTACTATTACCATATGTCATTCCTCAATCATATCAGGAATAGGGATCTCATATCCATTCCATTTTACCTTCTCCACTCTTTAGAAAGTAATATCCTGGATATTAGGGAAAATAAAAACCCTAAAAAATTGATCCCTATTCTCCACTAGGGCCTCTTGCTTTATCTATATAACTTCCATATGGCCATCTACCCTCCGCCTCAACCACCCCCTTTCATCCAAGAGGTCACCCAGGAAGATTTTCCTTCGAAAGCCAGAAATCCCCCTCAATCCCCCTCCTAGTCTATCCAGGAGGTCCTAGAAACGGACCTTGTCCCGAAAGAAGGTACAAGCCGCAAGAGATGCATAAAAAACCCTTTTAAAAGAGTGGAAGATCTTGAGGAATCCCATGTCTTTTAGACCTTTGAAACTAAGGATATGAATGAGATTGATAGTACCCCTAAGACCAAAAGGAAGCCCAAAAAATGGAGGAATTCAAAAAGCCAGGTCAAGTTGGAGGTGGATTTGGGGGGCTCTATCTGCCGTACTAACAAAATCGCCAAGGAGAAATGCAAAACTAGATTCAAGGAAATGGCTTCGAAGGAGAAGTCCCTTTCAAAAAATGACACCTTTGCTTCCACTAAGTCGATTGAAGGCTCCTTAGATGATCACCAGAACTCGCAGAGGACTAGCACCACTCTCCCCCTGAACCCCCAGCCAACTATGGAGGATATTCCTCGCAGCAATACCCCTGCCCCTGCCCTCCCCTCATGACCAGCAGACCAAGTCCCCTCCTACTGAGCACAACTCAGTGGCCTTGGATGGTAATGATAGGTTTAAGGGCTCCCTTAAGCTGAAATTCTTGGAACTAAACAACAAGATCGTAGGCCTCAAACAGGACATGCAGGACATCAAAACCCGCGTCATGGATACAAACAAATTCACCCTCAAAGTCATGCATGTGTTGGTAGTGATCCTATGCACTATGCAAGAGAAATTGCCTAGAGGCAAGTTGGAGGCTGATGAAGACGACAAAGACCTCTTCATGTTCCTGCAAGAAGAGTGGACCACGACCTTGATGTCCAAACGTTTGGGTATGAAATCCTAGCTGTTGCTGCTGCCATGACATTTTTGTTTTTGTTCAGGCATGTTGGACATGGTTTCTATACGTTTCTTTCCTATTTTAAGGTTATTTTGTCTAGTTTCTGGATTAGCCCTCCGTGGCATGCTACTGTTAATATGCTTTTTACTATCTGCTTAAGATACTTTGGTTTGTTATTTTTGAAAATAATCATTATGTTTGTTTTTTATAAAGGCAGACTAGACACTATTTTTTCTGCTGACTTACTGTTGATGAACTACTATATGACTAGTGCTATTAATATGTTGTTAATGTGCTTCTAGTCCTTCTGTACTACAGGCCAGGGCGCTCTTGTTTCTTTTTTCTATCAAAAACTGATCTAAAAGAAAGAGATAAATAATTTGATTACAATCTTTCTTTAATAGAGGTCTTAGAAAAATAAAAGATAAATGCATATTCATGCATATGTGTAGTTGAATGTTATATTCTTACAAAAGCATGTCTTCAAGTTAACAAATTCATTAAATTTGAACTTATAATAAAAGCTCATGTTGCAAACTGCAGATACAATTCTCCATATAAAGTCTAAATTTAGCCATCTTATTTTAAACTAATGCAAAATCTGTGTTTCTCTCCATACAACTAGATGAAATTAATTACTCGAACAAGTTCATTGAAATGCCATGATAAAAATGAGACAAACATTTTCAATCCTACCTTTACAACTGGTGTTGCGGGAGTACTAAAGATAGTAGCACAGACAACACCAAAGCGTGCAATAGTTGATGTTGTCCGCATGTCTCATGATGGACACTGCCACAAATGTCCAGAATAGAGAAACTGAATAAGCTGAACTAATTAAACTACCAAGAACTATTGATAATGATTCCAGATATATGCTGGATTACACTAATTATGCTAAACAATTTTCACTGCCCATATAAGCAAAGAATTCAAAGTAGTTCCCAAAAAACTCAGAATGTGGAAGATGTTGATTTCTTGGGGATTTGAGCATGATATCGTCAACTAAAATACTAAAAAAAATGAATTAAACAAAATATGGTACATCAATGAGCTCATAGATTGCGAAAGGCAATAGCAGGGGTGTAGCTATGGTTTCAGGATGTGACAGGGAGGGAGAAGATTCAGAGGACAAAAATGGCCAGAATGTTTTCGAGGTGGAGGTCTCTTTCTCCCTATCGGAATGGTGTTTCTCACCTTCGTTGGGTCTGCAATGCTGGGTATGGTCATCCATTTGTGGCTTTATCGTGGGTTCTTTGGATGTTGTAGAGGTGGGTTTGGAACAGATTTAGGCGTTGACATTTTGGAGGTTGATGGCTGGTCATCCAAGCTCAGTGCCTCACCCAGTTCTTTGTTGCTCTGGTCTTAGGTGTTTTTTTGTCCTGAGCTCCTCGATGATTGATCTCTGACCTCCTTTGGGGTTATTGCTATTCCTTTCTACTGTCATGGTGGGGATTTGGCTTTGGCTACCTCTTGGACTTTGTCTCCCTTGTCTGCAGATGTGAAGCCGGTTTTGGGTGCTTTTCAATCTTGGGGTTTAGATCTTTTTGATTAGCCCTTTTGCTATCTTTTGTCTGAGGGCCTTTTCTATTGGGCCTATTTTGGAGGTTTTGGACAACCCTTTTATCGAGATTTCTCTGGGGAGGTTTTAGGTTTTGTTCAGATAGTTTGTTGGGCCATCGGGTTCTAGAACTTTATCTTATGCGATTGCTATCGCCAGGCTGGCCTTTTCTTTTGCCTGTCTAGCTTCATTTCCCTTGGAAAGTATCTCTTCTTTTGGTCGTGTCTTGTCCTGGTTCAGGGGGTCTTTTTGCCCTTTTTGTGGTGATCTGACAGCTATGTTTGGAGTTGCAACTATCTTGGCATTTTCTTTTTATTGGTGAAGGTGAGGAGTGCTTGTCTTCGTGGTTTTGGCTAGATGATGGATGCTGAAAGTTTTCAAGGGTCCTCTTTGGTTGTTGGTTGTTTTTTATTATGGAGTTTTTCTGGTTTTGGGGTCGCTTTGACCTTTGTGAGAGTCTGGTGTTTCATTGTTCTATAGAGGAGTTGCTCCTCCTTTGGTTTCTGAGGTTCCCTTCTGTGGACCACTGGAAGGATGGGTGCCAGTTGTTGTCTCTTCTGATCTCATTTCCTATTGAGGTGGTCCAGTCATCTATGGTGGTGGTGATGTGCTATGAGATGGAAGCTGCTATGACAAGATTGGTTTTCTCGTGGCTGGTTCCTAGAAGGAAGGGTGGTATGTGATGTGGGTTTTGTAGAGGACAACTCTCTTTCTCATCGTCCTATTGAGGTGGGATCTCCTTCTATTGAGGTGGAGGGGAGTTTTGTTGGAGACTGGGTTTGTTCTTCTAAAAAATCATTGATGTCTGCATTCGGATGGTTTGGGGATCTATTGTAAAACCCTTTCTAATAGTTATGTGAGCTACCTTAAAACCGAAGGTTAAGGTTTCAGCTAAACTTTTAATGATTATTTTGTTGAGACTGCATTTGTTCTATGGTTTTGGGTGCCATTCAAAACCTCAATGATCTCCTTGTTTTGGGAGACTGTTGTCTTAAGATGTTGATATTGTATAGGGTTTGGGGCACCCTGTAAGTTGAATGATTTAATTTTCTATGTTGTTGTATGTCTACTGGCTTTGGCTTCTTGTTATTTAATGTTCTATCTGTTGCAGCATTTCATTTTGTTGGATTTCAGATCCCCTACAAAAAATTCTGACTGTACTGGGTTTAGGGACCCATCAAAACTTATTTTTTCTATAATAAAAACTAAGTATTTTACTTTAAATGTTTCCTAGAGTGATTGCAAAAGCTCTGCATGCTTTTATAGGACCTAGGAAACATACTGAAACATTGCTAGTGCAGGACAATGAAACCCCTAGACTTTTTCCTCAGTTGTGCGGTAGAAAATGGAACGATCAATTTGAATCTTATTCTACTTGAATGATTTTAATCCGTGTATGTATGCCAAAATATGGGTTTACAGGTTTTCCTAGTATATAACTCATCTCATGCACCAATTTGATTTTTTAAAATTATTTTAATATTTTTGAATTTAATAACTAATTTTTATTAATGGAATTGAATTTAAAATGGAATGGAAGATCATTTTAGGCAGCCATAATTGGTGGCAGGCAACTAAGTTACCAAAATTTGAACAAAAATTTGACAAAAAATTTGGAAAATAAATTCGAGAAAAAATTCAAAAAAATAAAAAAATCAATTTTTTTATTTTTTTAAAAAATTTGATAAAAAATTGGTCAAAAAAAACTTTAAAAAAAATTGAATTTTTTAAAATTTATAAATTTGCTTTGCCCCCAATTCCAATTCCACATTTTCAGGTGGAAAATGTAAATGCTCATTTTGGGCAAAATGAGCATTTACACCTTTTTATTCTATTTTCATATTGCACTCCCTAGAATTAGAAAACAAGAATTGGTGAATTGGTATAGGCCAATTCTAATTTTGGTCCAAAATGAGCATTCAGCCAATTCTCCTCAGAACCTGGAATTATAATTGAGGCATGGAATTGGAATTGGGAATTTAATTTTGAGAAGGGAAACCAATTCCCATTTTCCAATTCTAAGTTAATTCCAGCAACCAAACGGGTATAATAATAATAAGATGGTCCAAACATAATCCCGAAAGATTATCAAATCAATGATTTGACTATTTCCAACATTTGATCAAATCCAACATTTCCTAACTGCACATCCAACTACCAAAAATTTGCACATCCAACTACCAAAAATTTAGTATCATTTTCTGAACTCCGATATTAGATTTTGCCGAGACCAATATATACAGTCTGAGCCAAAGCCAAAACCCTAAATAAATACACAATCGCCATGGGGCAAAGCCACTAGAAGTAGAATTTCCTTCCAAAATTTAGAATGAGCACACAAGAGGAACTGAGACATCAAATTTGGATAATCATTATGTGCTCAAAAGTGTTAAATATAAAAAACAAACAATCCATATGATAAATAACCTAATTCTAAAATCTATCTAGTGTTCATTGATTTACAAGCTGTGTATACACAATAAAACCCAATATGACAATTTTATATTGCTTGTGGGTGGGTTGTTCCTATTTCCCTTCATTAAAGGAGAACGGAACTTGAGGTGGGCTTGGCTAGAAAGAAATGGGGGAAGTAGAGGACCAACAACAACTCATTGCTCTAGTTAAGACTAGAGGGATGCAACTAGTAGGTAGAAGAGAGAACCTTCAAAAAGACATGTCATGGAGATGCAGCCAGGATGATAAAAACCCCACCCAAAATAGACCTTATGACTAAAAGCTCCCACTAATTATCAATTTATATTGGTTCCCTCCACATTGGTTCCCT
Organism: Chamaecyparis obtusa; assembly: GCA_027943335.1. Classification (NCBI taxonomy): domain Eukaryota; kingdom Viridiplantae; phylum Streptophyta; class Pinopsida; order Cupressales; family Cupressaceae; genus Chamaecyparis; species Chamaecyparis obtusa. The sequence continues at coordinate 132,763 of BSBK01006333.1, read as the reverse complement.
CCACACTGTTAGAAGCTAAATATGAACTACACAACTAACCATTACAAAAATAATTGTCACTTGAATATTAATAATGTAAATTTTAAAGTGAGCAGAGAAACAGAATTGAAAACAGAAAAATAAGAATAAAAGAGAGACAGTTTTATAGTGGTTCGGCAACTGCCTACATCCACTCTCAAGTAGGGAATCAGTCTATTATTAGTCTTTGGTACAATCCAATACAGTGCATGACTGCACACATTTATTTATACATTTACATACAGTCTTCAAGCAAAGAGTCATGAGAAGCTGAACAGACACATGATTGTTGGGCTCAACATTCCCAACAAATAAAACAAAAATTACATCTCAGAGATAGAGTGAGGTATGCACACTTATATTGTTTTATCTTTCATTTTTCATAAATATGATTAAGATATATATTGAATTATGTTAATTTTCAATTGTTAGCCGTAGTAGTGAAAACGGATGACAAGTAGCTCATAATTTTTTATCATATATTCATATTTTAAAATTTTGAAAAATAAATATTAATTTTAAAAAAATATTGTTTCATATTATTATTTCTTAAAATTAAATACATGTTCAACAAAAATTTAACATAAAAACTCAAACATAATCTTTATTGAACTTTTGTGCACCATATGCTAATTGATCAATTACATATGCTCTGTCAACTATGATAGATGTTCTTAACAAAAAAAGTGGACTTAAGTAAAATACATCATTTCACATATATATTATATTTGTCAAATTATATTGACCTACCAAATACCTCTTAATCTATCTACAAAATTAATGACAACTTCATCTACAGCTTGAATATATCTTGCTCTCCAATACTTCTTGAAGATCAAGATTCCAAAGACCCCCCAAAATCCAGTAGCAAAACTTGCCATCCATTCAACATACCAATGCCATGGAATTTTTTCTCCCTCATCGTCCTCCTCTTCTTGGGCAGGTTTTATATCAAAATTTCCACCCTCTCCACACTTGCATGATTTATTGTTGATTGGATATCCACATAGACCTGGGTTCCCAGAGAAATAGGTTGGGTTGAATGTGTCAAATTGACCTCCTATTGGAATTCTTCCACAAAGCATGTTGTTAGATGCAATGAAAGCACTCATAAACGAGAGATTTTGTAGCTCCACTGGAATCTTGCCATACAATTTATTATTTGAAAGGTCTAGTGACTCTAAGCGCTCCAACATTCCAAAACTATTTGGAATCTCTCCTGATAGAGTATTTCTTGATAAATTTAACGTATGAAGACCTTTAAGGTTTGCAAGTGTTGAAGGGATACCATTTGATAGTTGATTGCCAGAAAGATCGATGCAGGTAATCAGTAACAAAACATAACGTGCATATACCAACTCCATACCCTTGGTGCTCAATTGAATTTCTTCTTTGTAATAATATCCATCACCACTGAGTGGAGCTTGAACTTGTGCATTCATTATACCTGACAAATTTCCCAATTGTTCAGTGATTTCTCCAATCAAATAATTATGAGAAATATCCAACACATGGAGCTTGGAGAGAGTGCTTAATTGTGGTGGAATGAGCCCTTGAAATTTATTTGACCTCAAAACAAGTATCATCAACTCTGAGAAGCTTGATAGCCAAAGAGGTATGTTGCCCACTAACAAATTATCACCCACATCTAAAATCCGCAAGATGGAACAATTTTGAAGACTTGATGGCAAGTTTCCCTTAAGCATATTACCATTGAGTTGTAGTGTCACAAGATCTCTTAACATTCCTATTTGAGCTGGAATCTCTCCTGTCAAATTATTATTTCCCAAGATCAATCTTTTTAATGAAGAGCAGCTAGTTATGCTTCTGGGAATTTCACCTGATAATCTATTCTTAGAAAGAGCTAACAACTGCAGTGTTTGTAGAAGACCAATGGAAGACGGAATGCCACCACTTAGATCATTTGTTGAAAGTATCAAGAGCTGAATGCTAGGTAGAAGCCTGCCAATTTGCGCTGGAATAACACCTACAAATCCATTTTGTGATAGATCCAATGCATACAATTTTGTGGAAGTTGCTGAAGGAACTGGAAGGGAACCTGTCAATTGATTCCTGTGTAAATCCAATGCCATAAAGGAGCCTATGTTCAAGGTAGGAGGCAACTGTCCTTAGAAGTTATTATATGACAGATTCAAAGTTCCTAGATATGGTAAATCTCCAAGCCAAGGTGGAATTTCTCCAAAGAGTTTATTTTGTGAGAGATCTAAGTATTGCAAATCATACTGTGTGGAGAGGAATGGGAGTAGGATACCTTCAATATTACAAGAAGGCATGTTAAATGCACCTAAAGAAAATGGAGGTATCCATTTTGGGTCAACATGGACAGTTAATTTATTGTAAGCGAGTTCAAGAATAGTTAGCTTACTACTCTTGAAAGAATCAAGAGTAAAGTAGCCTTGCAAGTTATTGGATGTAAGGTCAATTACTTCTAGATGAGGGAGAAGTCCAATAGAAGTAGGAATGGTACCATTTAGTTGATTGCCACCAAGATGAACCTCTCGCAGGGATGAAATGTTACCCAATGAAAAAGGTATTTGGCCACTAAGTTTATTGGAGATGAAACTCAATCTAAGCAAAGATGGGAGCTGACCTATTGAAAATGGTATGTTGCCACTGACACTATTTAAGTCAACATCAAGAAGAGTCAAAGATGAAAGCTGCCCAATAGACAAAGGTATACTGCCACTCAAATTATTGAGGCCAAGATCAAGATGAAACAAAGATGAAAGTTGAGCAAGTGAAGGTGGAATCTCTCCTGACAATAAGTTGGAGTTGAGGTCTATCTTTTGAAGAGTAGAGATGTTGCCAAGGGAAGAAGGAATAGTGCCTTCTAGCTTTCCCACATCTCCCACATTTCTAATATTAAGATGGAGGAGAGAAGAAATATTTCCAATACAAGGTGGAATGCTTCCTGTTATATTGGTTCCTGACATATCAAACTTGGTCAATTTTGGCCATTCCCCGCTTAATATTTGCGCTACATCTCCAATTAATAATGGGTTTTCTTTCAAACTTAGCTCTTGTAAATGAGGCATACTTCCCAACCATGAAGGTACCGTAGAACTAAATTCATTAGAATCCAAAATAAGATGGGAGAGGGAGGTGAGGTTTTGGATAGCATTGGGGATGTGCCCTGACAATTGGCAGACTAAAAGTTCTAGGCACTGAAGATGATGGAGATGAGAAAGGGTCCCTTCCAATTCCTTACTTGTCACATTCAGCACCGTGCCTCCAAGAAACAGATTTTTCAACTTTTGTAGGTTCTCTACCCACTTCAAACTTGGAGAAGACAAATTCATGCTATACACTCCATATAGAGTTCCCTCTCTAGCACGCTTTTTAAATTTTGAAACATCCAAAAATTCCAGCTGAGACAGATTACCAAGCTGCCTTGGAATTCTACCTTGAAAACTGTTCATGCCTAGATTGAGATAAGTCAAATTGGACAAAGAGCCAACTTCCATAGGAATTTCACCTTCAAATCTATTTTGCTTGAGATCCAAGTACCTTAATTTTTTTAGACCAAAAAGCTCTGCATATAAAACACAAGACGATAGCATAGATATAAATGCAAGCTTCAAAATTTACTTCAATTGTTATCCTATAGATTATACTACTGATAAGTTATTATTTTACACCATAAATTATGTATTGCTACATCTAATCTTATACACCAGTACATCCTATAGATTACATAACCATTTCCAAAATATACAAATAGAAAAGTATGCAATTGAAAAGTACCTAATGGTAGAGATCCAGTGAAATAATTCCAGCTTAAGTCCAAATGCTTCATATGCTTTAATTGGAACAAAGCTGGATGAAGCATTGTGAAGGGATGAAAATAGTTATTGGTGAAATCTAGTCGGATGACATGGGAAGAGTATTGACTGCATTGAACTCCACGCCACTGACAGCAATTAAACCCCCTCCATGATCCCAATTTATTGGCTGCAGCCGAGTCCATATAATACTCACTCTTGAAAGCAAGAAGGGCATCTCTCTCTTGTGGGACACATGAAACATAGCAGTTTGCGGAAACAGAGCAGCATGTCATCACAGTAAATAAGCATAGCATAACAGAGAATCTCCACATTTTAACAATTGATTTATCTCACCTGCAACAGTGTTTGATTGAAGGGATTCAGACACTAAGTGAATAAATAAACTTGTATTTTTTAAAAGCTATGTACAAGAAGTGGATAGATATCAAATTTTAAAAATAAAATTAAAGTAATGCAGAATAAAGAGATAGTTATTAAATTTTATAAATAAATTTAAACCAGACAAAGCAATCTTTATTAATGTAGTTATTTCTTAGAAAATTCAGATAAAGATCAGAAAATCTGCCTTCCTAACAATTAGAAAAATATTAAAAACCAAAATAAGTTAATCATTTAAAAGAAACCAATTCTTTTGTATCTAATAAACAATCATTATAGAGTTGTAGACAAATAAAGAGGAAAGAAATGAAGAATGGAGTAGCGAGGATACCAGAACATAGCAGAGCAGAGAATAGAAGGAATGAATGAGCGGGTGAATAATAACAAGGGGGTCATCACACTATTTATAACGCGTTACTCCCCATTTAGTGTAGCAGACGAAGTCAACAAAGATTTGAATTGGTAAACTTCATTAGTTTTTCTTTTTATCTTTGGTTGCTAAAAGCCATTGTACAAGTCAATATCTTCATTTATTTTTTAATTATGTGAACAATATTATTTAAATATTATTTAAATTAATTTATTATTTTTAATTTAGGAGTCAAATTCATTGACACATATTTCTGAAGAAGTGGTTCATAAGTACCTATCTCTAATGAAAATGAATGAGTCTTGTGAGGAGATTATCCATCCAATTACTACTCTAGCTCAAACTTGCTTAACCACTACTCATGAAACATGGGTCAAATAATTTGACACAAAAACTACACAATATCACAATTTAATTTTTGGTTAAGGTTGAGAGTCTTTAACTTAAGCCATTTTTAATCAAAGTGGTCAAGAAAGTAGATGCATGGTTATTTTATTTTATTTTTGGTTTTGATGGAATGGTATACCCTTGGACCAGCCTACTTATCAATTGATGAGCTTAAGGGGCTTTCTAATGAATGGTTCATAAGGCACAACACTTGGTGAAGGTTTTGCAAATGAGGATGCAAGCAAAGTGGGTTTAACCATGGAGGAAACTCCATAGTTAAGCGCGCTCGAGCTGGAGTAGTAGGATGGGTGACCTCCCGGGAAGTCCCCGTGCTTCACCTCTGTGAGCATCACCTAGATCCAATGAGTGCTAAGTGTTCCATTTATTCTCATGAGAGATGGGTTGGTGTGAACCATTACTCATGAATCATGGGTCAATGAGTTTGACTCAAAACTACACAGTTGAATCCTGATAGCAATATCACAGTCTATAGACCTTAGACAATTTATTTCTATTTATTTATTAAACTAAAAGTTACAAGACAATTGTTTTCTAATTTTCAATCTATTTATTAAATGAAAATAATTGTACATGATAAGGTAATTTTATTTCAATTTATTAATCAAACTACAATTTACAAGACAGTTGTTTTATAATTTTCCAACATGAAAATAAACTAGATGCATGAAATTTTTACAGTTAATTATAATAAGTTTGTGACTTTGGATTTTGACTGTGTAGCCCTTTTTTCCATCAGCATTTGAGATTAGAATGTAATCTAAAAAATTGATAAAAAACTACTATACGATCAAAATCCAAAACCACAAACTTATCAAAATAAACTGTCAAATCATCACTCATCACTGCCCTAATTACTCTTTCGAGAAGTACGATAGCGTTGTTATCACGCAAACCTGCTCTCGCTGACAAAAGCTGTAAAACGTAAATCCAAAATGATGGTTGTTCTCCAAAATAGTCCCAAAGGACTTTAAAATGTTCTCCATCGTGCCAAGACTTATTCTGCGACGAGTTTTGAAGAGCCATAGTTATTCTGCAGGCTACGACGACTGCCATTAATATTGAGTGCGACGTGTCTGTCTGTGCTGACGACTGCCATTAATATTGAGTGGACGTGTCTGTCTGTGCGTACAAGCAAAGATAAAAGTTGTTTCTACAACTCCTAAATCACGGTTGCCCTGGTCATAAGGACTGAAATATGTCCTCCACCGTGCAAGACTAGCATAGGTTCGGTAGAACGTTTAAAGGCTCTCCTTGTGATTCCACATTTTTCTGTCTTTGTTCTGCATGATTATTGCTTTTGTACAGTCTACGACATTAAAATTAAGTGGACACGTCTGCCGTGCAATTGAAGAAATTTATTAGCATGCTACGACAACTGAATTTGCGTATACGTTACAATTGAATGGCCTCTTCGTAGTGACGTTTCTCTTTCGGGGGAGTTTCTGCCTTTGAATTTTTCCTGTATTTTTAGAGGGACTAAACTATGGTGTTTTTTTTAATTGGAAACATGCATTTATATTAATAAATAAATAATTTACAAAGCAGGTGCTTTAAGGCACAAGTCTTAAAGAACATTCAGATGAAGACTACAACTGTAACAAGTTATTATAAAATGAAGCCTTACCAAAAAAACCTTCTATGAGAAACTATAATACTTTCTCCAAGAATATCTAGCACATGATCCTCAGCTATAAACTTCATAGTTTTGAGAAGGGACCCATTGTGAACTTTAGCAACAACAACTAGCTCAGACTGAATTTGATTAAGTTGGGTTTTGAGCTCCTCATTGTAGTTGATCTTCTCTTTTAAGGCTTTAGCAAGGGAGGACAACTGCAAAATGATACAAGAAAATAAACATTGCATAATAACTTTTGTAGGAGGGTAGACAATAGCAAAAATACCTTTGCATCTTAGCATCCAAATATATAACAAAATACATTGATGAAACAATTCTGATACCACGTTGTTTGAACAATGCGTCCCTAGCACTGCTAATTTCTAGCTTAAATATCTATGGAATATAGCAGGAATGAAGGACTTAACTGTTTGCCAAATTTTTTGAGCATGTTTGCTTGCCAAAAGGCGTGCTTAATAGTTTCCAGCTTGTGACAAAAAGGACATTTGGTGGAATGTGTAGAGAGGAATGAAAGACATTCTCCAACAGCAACCTTAAAGTGGATGGTTTTCCAAGCAAGAAATTGTGCTTTAGCTTCATTTTTGGATTTCCAAATAGCCAAGCTCAATTTGAACCATTTGGACTTAAAGCAGTTCACTCGCCATTTCAAATTTAACCTTGGTTGGATTTGGATGGAAGGAAGAACTTTATGATAAATTAGTTTAAGAGGAAAATTCTTCAAATTATATCCTAGCAGCCACCTCCAATCTTTAAAAAAGTTACATGAAATGAGAATTGAAAGTTTTAACTAAAGAGTTAGCAAAACAACTTCATGGACTTTGTGGATGTCATTGATCAAAACATTGGAGAGCTTGAATTCATGTATAAGTTGCAAGTCACTTTTCTAGATGTGGTTTACTCCCAAATGTCCCTAAACTCTGAGATACCTTTTTTGAACAAGAGCTTACCATGTAATTGCAAGTTGAGAGCAAGAGGTTGAGCTCTTGAAAATATATCAATCGATTCCACCAAATTGATGAAGATGAGAAACTCAACACATGGCTAAGATCTTGTCCATTCCATTCAAGAAGAGGAGACACTTCCTATCATGCTAAAGCCATATGCTCAAAAATTGTCCAAAGGCTTGAGGCTTACAATATTTTTCCATAAGAATCCTATCTTTCCATCAAACTTCTTTCCAAGTATTATTGGCTTTAGCATTAGCAATTCTATGTCTTATCCACGACTTGCATGGTGCTGCTCCATCAAGTGCTCTAATAACCCATTTAGGAATTAGGCAAACTCCTTGTGTAAAAGGGTCAATCAAACCTGAACCCCCTTTTCTCTTTGGCTGAAAATAATATAACCAAGAAGCAACAAGTTGGCCCGTTTTCTTATTCTATTTTCCCCACAAGAATCCTCTAATTAATTGTATTAAAATTGATTAAAACTACTTTTTGAGGGCAGACAACATGATGAAATGTAAACATGATTGGCAATGAGGATTTTATTGGCAATTTGGATTTGTCTAGCGATGGACTAAAATTTGTTTGACCAAACATTGAGTTTTCTTTTCAATTTGTGTATGAACCATTTCCATATTTTTGATAAAGAGACTCTTATCCCAAATGGGATGCCAATGTATCTTGAAATAACTCCATGATTGTTATATTTCCATTAAGATGGTATCCAAGGCAGCGGTTCATCAACTAAGGTCATTCAAAATATGGTCATATTTAGAGAAACTAGTGAGTCTGAAGTTGAACAATACAAGTCCAAAATTTTAAGGGTGTTGTTGAGCTCATCTTGAGAGTTTTGAATGAATAAAAGCCTATCATCCGTAGAGTGGGAATTCAGAGCCATCCCATCACAAGGTAGATAGATTCGATGAATGAGATTATGTTGTTTTATCTAATGTAGAAGGTAGCCAAGTGCATCAACAGTGGTGAAATAGAGAAAGGGAGATAAGGGGCAACCTTTTCTTATTGATCTTTGAAGGGGAAAAATTCGAGTAATTAAAGGGTGATATCACAAAATTGTGTCTCACTTTTGGACATGAAGAAAGAATGTGCATCCAATGTTTTTTTTCATTTTGGACACCTTCATGTGAATTGGGCTGTTCATGTGAAGGTGCCTTATCCCTTCGCACAAACACAATGACCTAGGGGTATTTGCGCGAAGGGGGGTCTTCGAGCTAACCCCACGATGTGTGGGGGTTTTCATGTGAAGAACCCCTTTGCGTAAACACCCCCTTTGACTGGATTTCCAATAAATTTCTAGCAAAGTTGTCATTTTCACCATTCACTTTTCACTGTTATTGGGTCCTGGGCATTGTAGTTAACACCGTGATGACCAGAGGATGATGTTGACATATTTTCAGCAGTTTCAACCTCTCACTGACCATCCATTGATATCAGGTGCATTAATTTCAACTTTTTTTGTTTATTTATGCATTTTAATTATTTTTAGTTTTTTTTCTATTTTTAGCAATTTTTAATTGTTTTTAATTTTAAAAATTAAATATTTAATAGAAAATCTTTGAAAATGTTAGAAAACTAAATTAGAAAATGTTAGCTCAATTATGAAACTTGTTTTTTTTTAATAATATTTTTAGTAAGTTATATTATTAATTTTTATTTTTAGTAATTTTTAATTATTTTAATTAGAAAATTATTAGAAAATGTTAGAAAAATTTAGCTAACTAGTAGAATAAATTTAGAAAATGAGTAGAAAACTTTAGACAAACTTCAACTTTATTTAATTGGGTACATTTATGTTTTATTTTTATAGTTTTTTAATTATTGTATTATATGAACTTTAGAAATTCTATAAAAAAAATTTAGCTACATTTATATTTCTTAAACACATGCACACACACAAAAGCTCTCTCTCTCTCTCTCTCTCTCTCTCTCTCTCTCTCTCTCTCTCCTCTCTCCTCTCTCTCTCTCTCTCTCCTCTCTCTCTCCTTATTCTGTTAACTCTCTCAACACCCTGCCTTCTCATTTTTATTCTCCTTAAATCCATCATTTAGAATTGTACATGTATTTTAGATTTTAATATTAGTTTATAGTTAATGCATGGTTTTATATCAAATTTTCTTCCATTTTATATGCACGTAAAGTACTTAAATTTCTAAAATTTAACATGTTACCACTAGATGGCACACACTCATGATGATGCACCTTAGGGTGACACACCTCGAGGTGGTGCACTTGATGGTTGCACACACCTTGATGAGGCTCACATTCCCAATATTGGTAGTATATTTTATGTTGGTGACATAGAGATGGACAAATTGAGAGGTGATATTAGTAGATCTCAGGATGGTGTGTATAGAGATACTTGTACCACTATATTGAAAAGTCTTGAGAAGTTGACTACATACAGGAGATCTCATGCTTCATTTACTCCACATATTATAGAGGCTATTTTTCACGAGTTGATAGTTGAGATCTTGGGTGATGTGTTTTTAGTGATAGTCCAAAGCCATGTCCCTAAGGACATCATCAAATGAGAGGTCTTCCAATTTTATGATGAGAAGGGAAAAGGTGAGGGTGTGTACCAAGTCACATGGTGTGTGGATCCTAAGATAGAATCTAAGATCTACCCATGATTCCTTAAAGCTTATGGTTGTTATCCTAATAATAACAAGATTCATTTATACTTTTCATAACAGTTATGTGTTGAGATCTATTGGGGGCCTCAAGGTCAACTATTTAGATGTTCCTCCTTATTTTAGTTAGGGGAATGGCAAAGTTGTTGATCATGATCAGTATTGTAGGGATGATCGAGCTACACCCTAGTCACAGCTAGTTGGTTGGGAAGAGGGTCTCTGGTAGTGGGCACCAATGATGGCTTCTACCATCTCAAGTGGTTTTAGCTTTCTTTGGAGAACATGTAATATTCTCTCATGATACTCACTATCTAGTCTCCACTTACGATGTCCACTTTAATATTTAACTGAATGGAGACAAAGCGAGGGTAGCAGCTATTAGGTAGCTATATTGATACACCTTATTGTCAGGTTGATATTCAAAAAAATTGAATACCATTTTGGACTATATTGATTTTCTATAAATATGTTCCCTCTAAAATAGTTGAACTTGCACCATAAATTTTAACAACATTTTAAACATTTTTAAAAATTGATATGTGTGCACGCACACGCACACACATTAAACAAAATTTAATATCTAAAGCATGAAAACTTATGGGGAATAACATTCCATCGCTTTCTTTGTTTTCAATTAACTACATCGTCTCTGCAATGAAATACAATAAATAGTAACTAACTCCTAGATTTCCAAGCTCAAAAATCACTACAAAGATGTATTCTATACAACAAATTTATACATGGAAAAAAATACTTACTTTAATCTAGATCTAGATATACACATGTGTAAATTAATTTATTATAGTTACCAATTTGGACCAATGTTGAAATATGGTCATAATTGGTAGAAATCAAAGGAATGCCATCAAATTTTTTCATCTTCATCTCCATAAATAGTTTCAATAACAACAAGTGGCACCATATTCCATGCACTTACATATCCATGTTTCTGATTGATGCATTCCTCATAGTTTTCAATATTGTAGTGACAACAAAAACATGAGTAATCCCTAGTGTTCAACGTCCAATTGCAACAATTTGTACTCATAACTTAATGCAAAGATTGTGTCCTTTTCTATTCTCTTGCAACCATGTATAGTTTTTCTATCCACACCTGAATATATATATATATATATATATATATAGTATATATATATATATATATATATATATATATATATATATATATATATTATATATATATATATAATATATATTCAGGTGTGGATAGAAAAACTATACATATATATATATATATATATATATATATATATATATATATATATATATATTATATATATATAATATATATATATATATATATATATATATATATATATATATATATATATATATATATATATATATTTATATATATATATATATATATATATATATATATATATATATATATATATATATATATATATATATATATAATATATATATATATATATATATATATATATATATATATATATATATATATATATATATATATATATATATATATATATATAACATAAAAAGGTAACAAATTATTAATTTCACTTTCAAAATTTGAATAAAAGGTTTAAAATTTAAACAAGAATATATATCACATGTATATAATTTAGACATGTGCATACATGTTATCTCCCAAAATACTCTATGTGGTACCACTTGACTTGTTCTTGATGATGTGCCGACCTTATTTTGTGCAAAATGTGTCATATACCATTAAACATCATGTGCAACTCTTATACGAACTCCCTGATAATTCATTGATACTTTCTATATTGCCCCACCAGGTAACCCAGGAGAATTTAACCTAAAAAGTGTTGCTATGTTTACAATTTTTTTTCTTAGGAGTCTACCAAACAATAATGATAACAATTCGAAAGCAATACAACATAAGATAGAAACAAGTACAATAAAACTCAGTCACAGTTAATGACTCTTAAGGGTTCCATGATGTAGAATCACGTATACATTAATTAATTATTTTAGATTAAGTGTAATTACAAATATATCATATACAAATGAATAACCAGTAAAACATCATATAAATGAAATATATATACAACTGATACCATAAGGTATACACAATAAATCAACATCCACTATAAAAGTTATAGGGTATGTAACAATAACCAAGTACAAAGTATAGAACAATACTAGAAATAAATCACCTTTGAAGCACTGATCCAAGGTACAAATATAAACACCATAAGATAGATATGAGAAAGTCTCCAATGAAGAGTAAGAAGAAGGGGAGTGCCATCGCATGGTCATCTAATTGAGTGACCTTTGGACTGGTCACACTGGACCCTGAACCTTCAAGCATTGAGTTACCCTGGACTGGCCACTTTGGACCATGGACCCTCAATACGGCCCACATGGAACTAGAATACCCTCTCATGAAAATGAGAAATTCTAATTATACCTACTCTCTAGGTATCATCCCATTTCGATCCTTAGCCTATACAAGCGCTCAAGGCATGAGCAAGGCATCCATAATTAATCTTGTATTTAATGTTATTTCCACATTTTATTATTAGGTTATCACTTATTAACAAATGTTTGATAGGTTATGCTGGTACTGACCTCTTTGGGCCCTAGACCCCTATTATAAGACACTCCCCTAAGATGCACCTATTTAACCTCCCCTATGCTCATAGATCACAAATATATTTTACAAATCATATAAAACATGATAATCAATTTCAGTTCCATAAAAGATAACTGAAACTCACACTGCTCCTCAAACCATAATCCCACAATTACAAGTTGGTCCTCAAACCATAACATGATATAACACACCCTCTAAAAGAGTTCACAAAATTATGAGCTTAAAAAATTAGGTTGGGTAAAAATAATCATGAGAAAGCCAACATTACAAAAATATTAAAAATGTACACGTCACACAGAAGACAAACCCCCCAAGCCTATGTATACCACTCTTAAAGGAAACATAATTTCCCTAAATAAATACTATCAAACAAGGTAATAGAATATGCCAAGTAATCAAACCATAACACAAGTCTCAATTGTTTAAGCACAGTCAATTTTGTTTATTAATGTCTAGTTTAACTTATTGAGAAAACATTCATATAAAATCTCATACATGTATATACTTTTTAAATAAGTATTTAAATAAAATTTGCATGCATACCAAGACACAATGTATTTAATAATAAGAAAAGGTTATTAATTTTCTAATATAAATATAAATGAAAATATTAATATTAAAACCCGCATATAAAACAAATCAATTAATATTTATTTATTAATTCAACTAATAATAATAATAATTTTATTTTTATTTTTTTAAAATTTGAAAATTAATAAATAATAATAATATTCTTTTTGAAAAAAATTTAAATCACAAAATTAATAAAAAATAATAATAATTTTTTTAAAAAAATTATTTTAAATCCAAAAATTGTTCAATAATAATAATAATTATTATTATTATTATTAAATTATTTTTGTTATAGAAACTTTCAAATTATAGATATATGTAATTTTCTCTTTATAACCTAGATTTGCTATTTAATTTCGATTGGGTTTTCTTATTCAATCATTTTGATGATTTCAACTTCCATTGTTCTCTCAAATACTCTATTCAATAAATCTATCAAACTCTTATTGGATCTAAATTTCTTATTTTCCTAAAATAATTGTCTATAGGTTTTCAACTTGAACAACCTAGGGTTTTAACCAAAACATAATTTTCTTTTGAATTTAAACACAAGGGTTTATAGAATACTATAAAATATTATACTTGTATACAAATTAAAACATGCATGCATATTAAAATACGAGAATTTCTTCTCACACAACAAAAACCCAAAATCCTTTTCAAATCCAAAACGTCCAACAATAAAACCATAAAACCTTCAATTCAAACCCTACAACAATCTGGCAAACATGAAAAAAAATAAAAATTCAGAAAGAAGATTTACAAAGGAAAATATAAACCTTGCTTCAAATTCAATAGATCTGTGACGACACCAGTCCAAATTCAAACTTCCAAAAATCCAAGCTTTCAAGAAAATTCTTCATCTCCAAATTCTAACTAAAACCTATGATCTCCAATCTCATGTCCCCAAAAATGGCTAAAGGGATCTACCATATAGAAACCCCAACAAACATAACCTAACATGCAACACCCAATCAGGAATTATAACTCAACTTCCTAACCTTGTTTTTGTCAATTTCCTTTTTGAATATTAAATTAATTATAATAATAATTATATGCACTTTTCACCTAGTAAGCCTTAACTCAACCTTCAACTTAAATTTCTGATTCAATTTTATTAAACTGTATGTGCAACTTAAATTGTATATTAATATTTAATTGATCAAATAATATTGTATCATATTAATAATTATACAATTGATAATTAAATATTAAATAAATCAATTATGCCTATAATTTAAATTTTTAGATTTTTTTTAATGATTAATTAAATCCTTATTCCAAATTGAACTTTTAATTAAGTCTTTTCAATTAAACAAAGGTATTAAATAACTCTCAATAATTAAATATCCTTATATTTAATATTTTGATTTTCATAAGATCTAATTATTCTAATTTCATAATTAATCTTAATTTAAATATTTTAACCAAATAAACCACACAACGGACTCATATGACTTACAACACATGAAAATAAACTAGCTCAAATAACAAATAAACTCAAAGGAAGGGCTCCTAAATTTACGTCACCTTGACAAATTTAGATAGGTAGAAAAATAGATACTTGTGCATTATTCCAAGAAAATCAATGGCTTGAGTTAGGATTGGACCTTTATGTTATCTCCCCTCTCTTACCATTGAGATATTGCAATAGGGAACATTCTTACTGGCAATTCGGGGAAGTCAATGTCTGGTACCTAAAATCTTGCATAAAAGATGAGCATGTACATATATGTATAAATATATAACAAACAATGTCAGGGATCAACCAATCATATGGATCTCGCAAGAAAGTAACTACGACTCCATCCCTCAAACATATCAGACACATGAAATAGAAATATAAAAAATACCCACCAATCATACACATGCAAGTAATGGGTCAGTAAAACCATAAACAAAAATAACATCAAATCTATCTAAAGATCTAATACACACATGAAAAGTGTCTTAAAAACATCTAACCAATTAAACTGAAAAATAAAACTATGGGAGTATTACATCCACCTCCCCTAAAATTAGGCTTACTCCTGGAAGCCTACAAACAAATAAGGATATGCTGTTAGGAATAGTCCCAAGAGATAACTGGGAAGGGGGGGGGGGGGGGGGGGGAAGGTGAATTAGTTATCTACAAGATTCAATTCTTTATCCAATTAAGTATACTTAAACATAAAACATAAACATAATGAAAGAACACATGAACACAACTCCAATATTTTAGTTACGGGGAAACCCAAATAGGTAAAAACCTTGGTGGGACTTGATACCCACTAATATTATGTACTAGTGTATAATGATCCTTGTTAGAAGATCCTTTACCCTCTTAGGAGTAGCTTTACAATATATGAAGTATAGTAAACCTGGTTAGGGTCGGACCTTGTTAGGAGTCTTTTACAATTGTCCCTGTTAGGGGAGAGGACGCACTATCTGAGAGCTCACTCCTCAAAGGGGTGAAGGCTACAACCTTCTGAATAATAGATACACACTATATCTAGATCTTGGTGAACTGCACTTTGACCTTCTATCTAGATCAGTTCCAATGAATAGCACACATACTATACTTGGTCACATAGACCTTCTTCTGATGGCTCAACACTTCGCCCATGCTCTGCTTAATCAACCATGAACACACTTTAGCAATCATAAATGACTGCCTATAAATATCTTTCCTCTAAATGATATAATCAAGTTAGCCTATTAAAACCACCTTGAAATCATAATAGAGAAACCATAAAAAACTCCAACAAACATTTCTTCGGCTCTACTATGCACGCAACACATTCTGGGACCTGTCCAAATAAAATAATTGTAGAGGCATGCTACACACTATTGGCTCTACCAAAACAACTGGATCTTTCTCCACAAGTAGAATTAACTCATGTGCTCTTAACCAAACATCAATAACTCTAAGCTTAAATCCAAGGGCACATACCTTAAAGATAGGTGCAACTCAAGAATGAATAAAATCTTTGTCACCTCTGCTGAACAAACATAGGAAAATGCTACTGGCGAATAGCGACTGCATAACTTCACTTGCACTCATTATCAGACCATGCGTTCATAACTGAAACATCACAACATGTCTTCAACATCTATCCTAGGGTGCATGCCCATAAGACAATTGTATGGACAACCATACACAGAACACTTCCTGTAACTCTGTCAGGAACACTGCTGACACAAGCTACTATATAACTATCTGTACTAATAGTTAACCTTTGCATCCATGATATCATGCTGATATCATGTCCATACATCATATACTGAAAGCTTACTACATAATAATTCCATGCATGCTACTTTCCATATATTGTCATCAATGATAAACATACAGTCAGTACTGGTCTGCTGGCAAATCTCCAACAATCTCCCTCTTTGGCATTGATGGTAACATGTGGAATGAAAAACCACTACCAACCCAAATGAACATTTCTTTTATAACATTCTCCATTTCCTCTTCAAAACTCCCCCAAAGATGAATCCTCCATTTGCTGCAATATAACTGAATAATGCTCCTCCTAAGTATATCACTCCTTCTGTTTTTCATGACTCTGTATACTACTCCCCCTTTGACATCAATGGAAAAGGGTGCCATTCATTTTAAGCACTAGTACTACTCCAGAGGTAGAGCAGTCAACCTTCCATTAGTCCCTGAGGACTGATGCCTTTCCTTCTTTCTTCTAAGTAGAATCAGGGAAGGGAATTACTCCCAACTTCTCCCTGAGATACTCAAAAGTATCCTTAGGCAAGGGCTTTGTGAATATGTCTTCCAACTATTCCTTAGTATTCACATACTCCAGCTTGACTTCTTTCTCTGCCACTTTCTCTCTTAGGAAGTGATACTTGATCTCAATGTGCTTTGTATTTGCATGCATCACATGGTTCTTCGACATATTGATAGTGCTAGTGTTATCGCGGTGAATAAAAATAGGATAATCAATCTGAATTCCAAAATCTTTAATCATCTGCTTGATCCAAACAATTATAGAATAATTCAATGCTACTGCAACATACTCCGCTTCTCTTGTTGATTGATAAATACAATTTTGTTTCTTGCTTGTCCAAGTGACAAGTCTATCACCAAGAAACACTGCTCCACCTAATGTACTCTTTCTATCATCAACACATCCTACCCAATCTACATCAGTGTACACATGAAGCTCAATATTTTCTGAATTGGGATACCATAGACCATAGTCTATAGTGTCTTGTAAGTATCTGAATATCCTTTTTACTACCATGAAGTGACTTCGTTTAGGCTCTGCTGCAAATCTTCCAACTATGCCAGCTAAATTTGAAATATTAGGTCTAATTTGAGTAAGATAAATTAGTTTTACAATCATAGACTTGTAGAATGTTATATCAACTACTGGTGAGTCATCTTCCTTTGTAAGCTTGCATCTAGTAATCATAGGGGTCCCTACTAGCTTGCAATCATCCATCTTGAATTTCTTTAATATTTCTTTCACATACTTAGACTGATTAATGAAAATACCTTTCTCTGTCTACTGCACATTCAATTCTAAAAAGTATTTGATAAGACCAATCATACTCATCTCAAATTCATTCTGCATCTCCTTACCAAATTCAACATTCAGTTTTTCATTACCTCCAAAGATAATGTCATCAACAAATATAGCTACAAGTAACAAACCTTCAAACATCTCTCTAATGACTAGATTACAATCTACTGCTCCTTTCTTGAATCCACTCTTCATTAAGTATCCATCTAGTCTCCCATACCATGCTCTAGGGGCTTGCTTAAGTCCATAGAGGGCCTTCTTCAATCTGCATACCATATCAGGTATGTCTGATAAGGTGAATCCTTCAGGCTGCTCAATGTATACTTCTTTCAGATCTCCATTCAGAAAAGCTGACTTGACATCCATCTGATAAACTTTGATTTTTTTGATAGTAGCATAAGCTAGGAATAACTTAATAGCTTCTAATCTACTCATAGGTGCAAATGTGTCTAAATAATCAATACCTTTTCTTTGTGCATATCTTTTACATACTAATCTTGCTTTGTTTCTTACTACTATACCATCTTCATTCATCTTATTTCTGAATATACACTTTGTACCAATCACATTCTTATCACTAGGTCTTGGGACCGGTTACCAAGTGTCATTCTTAATAATCTGATCAAGTTCTTCTCTCATAGCATCATGCCAATCTAAATCATTACAAGCATCTTCAACACTTAAAGGTTCAATTTGAGATAGTAAACATACCGCTTCACTGCTAGCTGAGTTCTTTGCTTGTGATCTTGTTAAGAATTTTTTGCTCTGATCTCCAATGATGTCTTTCTTGGAATGGTTTCTAGATGTAAACTTTGGAACCTTAGCTGTTGTTGACTCATCAGGCTTAGGAGTTTCATCCTCACTAGTTTCAGGGTCATTGAACAACACATCAATGCTATCAAACATTTCTTCAATAACTATCTCACTAGAAGAGGGTCTGGGTTCTTCTTCAATCATAGGTGAGAAATCATGATATCTTTCTTTAACCATGAAATTTTCATGAATCTTAACATGAGCACTTTCAATTATCTTTTTCAATCTTAAATTGAAACATCTATAAGCTTTACTTTTAGTAGAGTAACCAAGGAAAATACCTTTATCACTTCTTGCGTCAAACTTTCCTACTGCTTCATCCCTCTTGATGTAGCACTTGCTTCCAAATATTCTGAAGTATTTTACTGTAGGAACATTACCAAACCATAACTCATATGGTTTTTTGTCAGCGCCTAGCCTTAACTGAATTCTATTGATGGTGTAGACTACTGTATTGACCGCATCTTTCCAATAGGTGTGGGTAACTTTTCCTTCTATCATAATCGTGTGCATTGTATCAAGAATGATCCTATTCCTTCTCTCTGCAATCCCATTTTACTAAGGTGTTCTAGGTGCACTTAACTATCTCTTTATACCTCGTTCTTTGTAGTACTCATAAAATCTGTCAGAGGTGAATTCTCCTCCTCCATCCGATCTCAAACGTTTTATTTTTAATCTAGATTCATTCTCAACCTTAGCTTTGAATATTTTGAACTTATCAAATGCTTCTGACTTATCTTTCAAGAATGCAACCCACATCATCCTATAATAATCATCAAAAAACAAAATAAAATACCTTTCAACATAGTATGATCTTGTTTGAGTTGGTCCACATAGGTCTGTATGAATTAGATCCAACTTGTTCTCTACTGAATTGTGCTTGCTCCTGAATGAATTCCTCACATGCTTTACCATCACACATTCCTTGCATATAGTATCAATTGGCTTTGCTATGCTAGGTAGATCTCTTATTGCCTTAACATTGCTTATCTTCACTATGTTATCAAAATTGATATGACATAGTCTTTTATGCCACAACCAGTTGTCATCAACTTTAGCAACAAAACAACTTGCTTCTAAATTGAGTTGAAAAACATTACCTCTTATCTTTGAGCTTGATGCAATCATAACACCATCCTTGTTGTTAATGATGCATTTGTCATCTTTGAACTCTAACTGATATCCTTTTCCAAGTAACTTTCCAACACTGAGAAGGTTATGTTTCGAACCATCAACATAGAGAACATCATCAGTACTATTCTTTCCATCCAGAGTGATGGCTCCTCTACCAACTATTGGTTTAGGAGTGTTGTCTCCAGATCTAACCATACCACCATTGTATTTGTCTAGATGAATAAATCTGCCTTTATCACCTATTATGTGATGTGAACAGCCTCTATCTATAATCCAATCTGTCCTTATATCTGCTTGGGAAATCAATGCTAGCTCTTGATTTAATTTCTCATATTTAGGAACTGACTTACTATTCATTTTGTCTACAATAGCAATGAATCCAATTTTTTCTTCACCTGATTCATAATCTAAAACTCCATCTCCAGCAAAGTAACATTCCTTAGAGTACTTAGGCTTGTAATCCTTTTTGAACTTTCTAGCTCTAGTAGGACACTTAGATGCAAACTGACCGATCTTATTACATGAAAAACACTTAAATGGCAATTGACCTTCATATTTTCCTTTTCCTTTCTTTTCTTTTTTGGCAACCATAGAAATAAAGTCATCTAAAGTTTCCTCTTCATCATCATCATCAAAATTACCAGAAGTGTTTGTAGATTTCTTACCATCAATTGTTGCTTTGAAGGCTGCCCCACTTTTAGGTTCTGTCTTCAATCTTGAAATCTCAAAAGCTGAGATTTTGCTAATCAAGGTCTCTCTCTTGAAGTTAGATGTAAGCTTCATGGTCTCATCAAGGATATTGATCTTGCTTTCATATTCTAGAGTGAGAATAGTCATCAACCTGTCCATAATATCTTCCTCTGAGATCTCTCCACCATTGTTCCTGATTCCAGCAACTGCTTCATTGATCCTTTGATTATAAGCTCTGATGTTTTCTTTCAGCAACATCTCTAATGCATTGTATCTTTTCTTCCAAGTCTTTCTGTACGCATCATTTTCTTATTTGTCTCCTTCAAATATGTCTACTAGGTACTTCCATATCTTGTTGGTAGTGTCTACCTTCTTTATCTCTCAAAACTCACTATCTGATAGTGTGCTGATAAGGGCTTCTTTGATAATAGCATTCTGATGAAACAATTCCTTTTATGTTTTAGTAGCATCATCCTTTCCAAGGTCTTCTAGGGTAGGGATCTTGGTTGCTTTGATAGTTACATTAAAAAATTCAAAACCAATGCACTGTAAATGGGTCACCATCTTGTTCTTCCAATCAAGATAATTCTCTCCATCAAACTTGGGACTCTCTTTCTTGAAGTATGCCATCTAATCAACCTCAAGCTATTAAATTTTCTCTCTGAGGCACTTGGCTTTGATACCAATTGTTAGGAATAGTCCCAAGAGATAACTGAGAGGAGGGGGGGGGGGGTGAATCAATTATCTACAAGATTCAATTCTTTATCCAATTAAGTATACTTAAACATAAAGCATAAACACAATGAAAGAACACATGAACACAACTCCAATATTTTGGTTACGGGGAAACCCAAATAGGTAAAAACCCCAGTGGGACTTGATACCCACTAATATTATGTACTAGTGTATAATGATCCTTGTTAGAAGATCATTTACCCTCTTAGGAGTAGCTTTACAATATATGAAGTACAGTAGACCTGGTTAAGGGTTGGACCTTGTTAGGAGTCTTTTACAATTGTCCCTGTTAGGGGAGAGGATGCACTGTCTAAGAGCTCACTCCTCAAAGGGGTGAAGGCTACAACCTTCTGAATAATAGATACACACTATATCTGGATCTTGGTGAACTGCACTTTGACCTTCTATTTAGATCAGTTCCAATGAATAGAACACATACTATACTTGGTCACATAGACCTTCTTCTGATGGCTTAACACTTCATACACTCTGCTCTGCTCTACTTAATCAACCATGAACCACACTTCAACAATCACAAATGACTGCCTATAAATATCTTTCCTCTAAATGATATAATCAAGTCAACCTATTAGAACCACCTTGATATCATAATAGAGAAACTATAATAAACTCCAAAAAACATTCCATTAGCTCTACGATGCATGCAACACATTCTAGGACCCATCCAACTAAAATAATTGTAGACGCACGCTACACACTATCGGCTCTACCAAAACAACTAGATCTTTCTCCACAAGAATAATTAACTAATGCACTCTTAACCAAACATCAATAACTCATCTTTAAGCTTAAATCCAAGGAAACATACCCTAAAGATAGGTGAAACTCAAGAACCATTAAAATATCTGTCTTCTCTGCTGAACAAACACATGAAACTGCTACTGGTGAATAGCGACTACATAACTTCACTTGCGTTCATTATTAGACCATGCATCCATAACTGAAACATCACTAACATGTCTTCAACATATATCCTAGGGTGCATGCCCATAAGACAACTGTACGGACAACCATACATAGAACACTGCTGATACAAGCTGCTATATAACTGTCTGTACTAACAGTTAACCTCTGTGCCCATGATATCATGTTGATATCATGTCCATACATCATATACTAAAAGCTTAAACTACATAAGACTTCCACACATGCTACTTTCCATATGTTGTCATCAATGACAAACATATAGTCAGTACTGGCCTACTGGCAAATCTCCAACTTATGCATCCCTCAATCAAAAAACATCTTACTAAGATAAAAGACCAAAAAATATCCAAACACAAGCTAAAAAGTAAGGACATGATATAAAGTCACTAAGAGCAATATAATTTTGGTTAAGAATAAATAGAAAATCATATTGAGAAATAATTCATTATTTAAACAATTTAAATAGATCTAGATCTTGATTCATTCATCATTATAGAAAATATCTAGCAATTAGTTTCATAAGACACACATTCATATCTACATCAAATAATAAGTTGAGAAGTTCATGAAAACCTAGTTAATGCAATACTCATGTACAATCTAATATGGACATAAAAGTCTAACATCATATGCCTAGGCTCATAAATAATAATCTCAAATAAAAAAGAGTTATATGTCTATGTTTTATTTCAATTTTTAACTATTTAGACATCTGGTGGGCATACAAATTCCTAGATTTCCTAGTCTAGAAACTCGGGCTTTGATACCAAGTGTAATGCCCTGCTAGGGAACCTAGGAGAATTTAACCTAAAATGTGTTGCTATGTTTACAATTTTGTTTTTTAAGAGTTGACCTAACAATAATGATAACAATACGGAAGCAATACAACATAAGATACAAACAAGGAAATAAGTACAACTCAATTACATTTAACGACTCTCAAGGGTTCCATGACGTAGAATTACATATATATTAATTAATTATTTTAGATTAAGTATAATTACAAATATCTCATATACAAATAAATAACAAGTACAACCTCATATAAATGAAACATAGATACAACCGATACTATAAGGTATACACAATAAATCAACATCTACTTCACAAGTCGCAGGATATGTAACAATAACCAAGTACAAAGTATATAACAATATTAGAAAAGAATCACCTTTGAAGCACTAATCTAAGGTACAAATATAAACGCCATAAGATAGATACATAGACACGCGTCCTATGAAGTGTAAGAAGAAGGTAACAATAGTTCAAGGATCATCCAACATTGGTATAGAAATGTTGAAATCTCAAATGGTAAAGGATCACTATCACCCGACCTCATGGAACCAAAGGTCCACTCGCACCATCTTGGGGAGATAAAAATAGACCCCACTTGGATAACAATAAAAAAATCCAACACAATAAAACAACTAAGTAATAGATCCTGATGACTTTCTATCTCAAAAGTTACCACCAACTAATGATAAAGAAAATATAATAAATATCAAAATACCAAAAAGTACCAATACCATTTACCATGTACCAAAACCAACCACCAGATACCAAAATATCAAACAATTACAAACCACTAGATACTAAATACCAAAAACATACCACTAGATAATACTGAAATAACAAAAACGCAATACTAGAGGAAAATGCAGAAAACTACAAAGGAGACTTAGGCTACATATTCTAATACCCCAAAATTGGCATCTTGCTATCCTAACCAATTTTGTTGCATTTAGTCTCATTCTATCAATTTCTAAATCATCAAAGTCCTATTGTACTAGGCAATTCTATCTTCTAATTAACTCTACTTGACTTAGTGTCAAATGTAGAAAACCCTAAATCTGCATTAATCACATGCTATATTTAATTCATATATATCAACTATAATTGGCTAAATAAACCCTATGATCGATTAGTTTAATTATAAAGTCCTAGCACTTAAATTAAATTAAATTCACCCTCTTTAGCTAAATACACATGAAAAAGGAATTAAATAAATATTTGGTTTTTAAATAAATATCCTCATTTTAATAATTGAATTTAATTATTCAAATAATTGAGAAAATTCATTTATGAGGCAATATTGTATTTATTTAATCAAATATTACCTCCAAAAATCTTCTCTTCAGTTCAGAAATGGAAACTTTGAGTTAACTGGAAATTCAAAAGTGCAACAAGCCAGTTAACTATTCCACTCACTCCAGAGGGAAAACAGTTGACTGTCTCTCTAAAGGAAACTTGCCATTCCAAACTGAACTCTCCTTCAATCTCTACCATTTGTCTCATTCAATCTTGACCGTCAATTGAACCCAAGATTCTATAAAAGACCTCTTGTTTCTCATTCAAGGGGTGCAACTTTTGAGTAACGAAGTGCTGTTGCAATCTAATCTAAACTTGTTTGCATTCAAGCTATCATCACTTTGCATTAGAATAATATATCATTCTTAGATTAACAATGCATTTCATCTTAACTTAGTTTACTTTCATTGTTCTTAGATTAATGCTCATTTCTCATTATTTCTAGATTAATCTTGCATTCTCATCTTAGCATAATTGCATTTTAATTCTTAGTTAAATCCTCCATTCTAGTGCTAGTCTATGGTTGCTAGACTCTTGATTCTGAGAGCAATCCTGAACCCTACCTAGATAGGAGGCAACAGGTCGAATCATCCAGACATGCGAGATGAATGACTTCATATTCATTCTCATATGTGACTGATGAACAATGACTATGTTGAAGTGTAAGGCTAAATTAGAGGTTCATATTTAGCTTATACATTTTTGGCACCCATCGTGGGACATAATAATAAATTTATAGTCTCATCTTCTTTTCATTTGGTCGAATTTTGTTTTCTGTTTGTATGTCTCTAGTATAGATTCTCGTGTGAAGTTTCTTGCTGTATCGTGTGAAGTTGTGCTTGTACTAACACTTTCTTGCGTGACAAAGGCATTTTCTCATGCGGATCCTGGCATTTTCTCGCACAAAACTTGACACTAGAGACATAAGATTTTATAGTTATGTACTTTCTACTTACTATTTTCTAGTTAATGGTGTTCCCTATTTTGCTGTGATTTTTCTAATTCTATTTTTTGAAACAGCTTAACAGTGGGCTACAGTACTTTTGTCAAAGACTCCTAAAATATGACTATGCACACTTTCTAATTGTTTGCTTGCAAGACACTTGTCAAATCCATCTCAAACCCAATCAAAACATTCTATCTTTTTCATGCTTTCTTCACATAGTCTAAATAGGGCCTTGTTAAAATCTCTTAAGGGTCTTGATAGTAGCATAGGGTAATAGGCTCTTAATTACATGGAAGTGATGAACATGGATGAATCCAAGACCCAGATGCTGCTAGAAGGATAGATACCTGGGGGAGAAAGGAAAGGTAACAAATCTATTGACACATCCACTAGTGAGGGGATTATGCTCTTCTCTCTTTGAGAGAATTAGAAACCCAGAAGCTTTTGGATTTGTTGAGAGAGGAGTTAGCTCGGTGATGAACTTGTCTAGTGTGTTTGGGTAAGGTACAAAGGTAGATGATTATTCTCTTCTCTCTTTGAGATAATTATAAACTTTGACCCTTGAATCCAAACCAAGTCTGAGTCACCTTTAGTGGGCCTACCAGAAGTTGAACCTCCGGGAACAACCCAAGTGAGTACACACCATTTGCCGGTGATTCGACATCACTATAATAAAGTTTCTTTGTTGAGAGAAAGAATCCAAAGCCATGTTAATTTCTTTCTCTTGATCCATGATGTCAAACATCTTGAGAAAGCTCTATCTATTGTACTGAGCAGCACCGCTCCTAGCCCTTCTTGCGGGGGTGTACACTTTTAGGTGTTGGTGTGGCTGAGAGGTCCTAGGCTTGCTTGTGAGGGCATCGAAGATTAATGTGAATGGAAGCCTATTAAAAACTCTCTTAGTTAGTTGCCTACCTAGTTCACCTTTGAAAGGAGACATCATCTTTACCCAAGGAGGGGGAAGAATCTCTCTCCTAGATTCTCACCATAGACATGCACTTGGACATTTGAAGGTGGTATATGACACTAGCCCCTACTTCAATGGTAACCTTTAAACATATATTATTGAGTCCTTGAAAACACCAAAAACATAAGTGTTGTTTAGGGGGTGACATGACTGTGTCAGGTGAACGCATGCACATAAGTTGTGAGGCACGAATTTTGTCTTCTCTACCATTTTCTTTGTAGGGATAACTAAGTATTTGTTTTGAGTCTTAAACCATCCAACATGTTCAAACTTTTCAAGACTCCCATGATTCTCCTAAGTTACTTTGTCCTCAGTGGAACTATTTTCAACTAATGATTGTTTCACAACTGCTTGCTAGTCCAAACTTTGTGCTTGTTAACAATTGATTTCAAATATTAAAACTAAGATTTGTTGATCCAAAACTGTCCTAAATCATTCTGAAAACTAAGCATTCTGTCAGAGAATAGCCCATGCTGTGTCTCAAAGCCTGATTTTGTCTTGAAAATCAATCCAAATTGTCTAATTATGTACTTTTTCATATGACTCTGTGCACTTTCTCACGTGAAAGATTGCATTCTGTGCATTTTCTGCCATGAGATTTCACACCCTCACATGAAGTTTCACAACAGTTCTGTCAGTGACCCCTACCATTTTTTTAGTCTGATCTAGTACTTCTTTGCACGAGCCTGGCACATTCTCATGCAAGCCAGGCATATCTTCGTGTGAGACTGCAGTTTCTCATGTGAAATTGTCCCCAGTTTGTCAAAACAATGAGCTATTTCCCGTCTGCTGGTTAACTTTCTACCTGGTCTGATTCTTGTTTAGGGTCTTCCTGCATGTCTTCCTGCTTGTACACAGTCTAAAACTAGATGTCTCGGGCTGAGAACTACGTGACGATCACTTGAACTCACCTTGTCTCTCTATTATCTACTTGTCCTACTGTGTTATCATACCTTGCAACATGATAGTCATCTCTCAGTTGTTCTAGCCTTACTCTCGATGAATCATGCCGGGTATATTTCACCTTTGTCACTCTTTGCACCTATCTAAGAGACATAGCTCCAAGCATAGCCCTAGTCCTTTCTCACTTCAAAATCTATGTCTATGACTATTGCAACTCAAAGTAGCAACGCATTCCCTGTATGTCTTGCTAGATGAGGTAGAGGTAGACCTCGCAATCAAGGAAGAGGTTGTTCACAACCTTTCACACAATTTGAGTGCTGTAGAGGATCTTTACGTTCCTCCTCATCAACCACGTCTAGAGAGGGGTCATCTCAATCTCTCTCTCTCTCTCTCTCCTGTCATTCAACCCTACATCTGATGCTCATTCCCTATGGACCTTAGTTGGGGCCAAAACCCATTGTTCCAAGATCATCCGAACTCTAAAGGGTCATCATCTAAAATTGACCCTCTTGATGCATCGAAAGTCTCCTTCGTCACAACCTCTTGACATATTGCGCACCCTCGCACCAAGTCTGTTCATATTAGCATGATGGCTGATCAATACCAAGAGGTTGAATATAGTAGGGGTCATGATCAATCTCAAAATGATGGAGATAGGTATCAAGCTCAAAATGAACAAGATAAAATCCAATCCCCAAGCATCTTTGAAATCCTTGGTAATGAGGATGAAGAGATAACCCAACAAGACGTTGAGGCTACCCGAGCTAACAAAAGCCTCCATAAGATGATGGAGATTTTAATGAAAGAAGAGAAGGAGAAATACTTTCTCAAACTGGCCAACCAAGGGGCCAAGCTACCTCCAAACTATAAATTTGAGACCCTTGTGGTCAAACAAGAGGAAACAAAGACCACTAAACTGCAAAAACTAGTTCAAGACATGCAGGACCAAATTGGTCAACGCATGAAGAACAAGGAGAAACTAGCAAACAAGTTCACACTAGAGAGCATATGTCCATTCCTATTTGACAAGAGTCTCTGCATGCCTCCTTTTCCCAAAGGAGTAGAACTCCCCAAATATGATAAATATTTGGGTACCTCTAATCCCCAAGACCACTTGAGAGAGTTTGGTGCTCTATATATGGAGTTTATACATGACCAGACTTACCTCATGTGTCTCTTCCTACATAGCTTGGGTGGATCTGCTATGGAGTGGTTCTCTCGACTACCTACTAGTATCAAATCTTTTGATGAGATTTCCACTTTGTTCCTCTAGCACTACTCGCACAATATCCAGCAATCGGTTAATATCCATGATCTTTGCAATATGAAACAATGACATGGGGAACCTTTCTTGACATTTCTCTAGAGATGGAGACAACTCTATACAAAATATTCTCACAAAATACCTAAGTCTGAAAAGCTTGACATCTGTTTCGATAATCTTATTCCTAATTTTGGGTATCAGGTACAGCTACAAGGTCCTTTGACCTTTGATGACATGATCAAACAAGCTGTGAGGATAGAGACATTCATGGTCAAGAAAAGAGAACTGACCCTACACAAGGATAACAAATAGGAGTCCTCCTCAAGAAAAGACAAAACTAAAATTGTCAACAAAAATCAAGATGTTGTGAATGATGGATTCATTGACAACGTGACTCCAAAGCCTTTGAAGGCTATTTCCAACCTTACCTCCAATATGCAAGCAACCAAAGCCACTAAAAAGGATATGACAGACACTTAGCTACCTTCAAAGTATTCTAGAAGCAAACCTTGGGCCCCTTGACTGAAATGTGAGTTGACTTCCCTATGGGAACCTCTTGACGTGGTTTACAAGACTCTCTTGCAAAACCAAATACTCACGCCTCTAAATAACTTGCATCCTTATAATCCACAATCATGAATTTCTTGGTGGAATGAATTCGCATACTGTGATTACCATCAAAATAAGGGTCATAAGACTTCTACCTGTATTCAACTTTGACATAAGATCCAGGATCTTATCGACAATGGTGATGTTGTTGTGAGAGGTCATAACAAGAACTCAGATCACCAAGCTTTCAAATACCTTTTTCCTCCTCATGAGAAGGGTGAGTCTTCCAAGACCAAGAACACTAACGCCAAGGTCAACTATACGTACACAACTAATGATAACATCATTAATATGGTTTAACTTGCCGATGCTGAATAATGTGACATGATCACCATCAGGGGGAGTGGGGATGCTCCTAGACCCAAGATTTCATTCCTCCTGCGAGGCCCCACATCTCATTCTCATGAATCAAAATAGTCTTAGGTTTGTTCAAACGTTGTCACTTAATCTCATGTAAAGATCATTCTCAAAGGCCCTGAGCTTTCTACATCTACACTGAAACAACTTGTAGATAAAGCTGCTATTGGCCTTGCCAACAAAAATTCAAAATTGGTCCCCACACCTAGTAATGCTAATTACCAACACTCAGATCACTATCTTTGAGTTGTTGAAGATCTCACATGTGATGAACTACAATTGATTTGGAATGTAATTGAAGAATCTGTGATTTAAGGATCATTAAGGAGTTGATGATTAGATATGTAATTTGATTAAATCAGTATTATGTTGTCATTGATGTCAACCAGTTTGACAGTACTTATCTTGTAAGTTACTATACCGAAACATATGAAGGAAGGTGAAAGAGATGAAGAATAGAAATATCTACATGAGGAAGATGTATATGTTAGATGAGGATAAGGATTACACTGAGTAACTTGTTGATGAGTCTATGACTTTATGGAATTGACTTTATTATGTTGCATTCATCTATGATGAAAAATAGAACTGAAAGACATAAAGCAGTGTTGTTGGTAAATAAAGTATTTCAGTATACACCAACAGAGTGTAGTGTATACTGAGCATAGTGCTAACCGAGCTTGTGTTCACCGATGCATTTCTTTGTTAACCAAGCAAAATAAAAAGGAATTAAATGATCAGTTTAGCCGATAACATGATGAGTTGGAAAGTGTATGATTTTGAGGTAACTGATAAAGTTTGTTATGAAGATCGATGACTAACATAAATCAAAAGGATCTAATGGAGTAGATTGAAACATGTTATTGACACATCAGCTGAGGAAGTTTTAAGCGAAAAAATCAATGAAGATGATCAAGCAACAAAATCTGATGGAGGAGAAGAAAATGATTTACATGTCTATATAAGAGACTAATGATTTCACAATGAAAGATGCCAGAAGGAGGAGATATTGTAGAGTTATTGCGTGAACAAGCTTCATGCATTTTGATCATACTGGTTAGTAAGAATCGAGCTGCAGAACAATTACTGAGCTATAGAGAGCAATTACCAATGGATAATAAGTTAATACATTGTTGAATCTAAAGTGATATATTGATCAAAAGGATTTGTATGAGCAAAATATTGATCTGTAATCTGCAATTGAAGTTGTATTAATGAAGAGCATCTATTGTTACATATTTATCCATTGCACATAGTCAAATCTCTTAACCGAGTGGACTAAGAAAGTCTTATGATGTCTCATTCATAGAATGAACATTGTTATCCTATCAACCCCAGAGTGACTGCTGGTTGGATGATAACTTCTAGTCTAAAATCCTCTAACAAGGTCACACCTAATAGTGTGTTTGTAAACTTTAACAAGGTTGGGTCTTCACCGACCTCACTTCAGAAGAGTGAATATTTTGGGTTGCCGGTCCCAGGTGGTTTTTCCCTTCATATGGTTTCCACGTTAAATCTCTTGTGTCATATGTTGATTGTGATATTTGTTTGTTATCATACTTTGCATATTACATGTTAGATTTGATCGATAACTACTATAAAGTTTTGATTGATAATTGGTAAAAAGCTCAGATAGTGAGAGTATTTTGTGTTTATCGAGTAGCAGAAATTGAAGTATTTGTTTTGAATTATACATTTTGATTTGGGACAATGTTTAACTGATTCACTCCCCTCTCAGTTATTCCAACAATTGGTATTAGAGCTTCGGTTGCTTAGAAGAAAGTTTTAACGACTTCAGCACAAAGGTATCAAGATGTATAAGAGGGAAGTGCCAAGACTGAACAAAGAGAACTTCATGGTCTGGCAAAGCTGAATGAAGTTGCACATATCTAGAATTGGGAATTCTACACTAGATTTGATAGAAAATGGCTACATACAACTGACCATTGGTCCCCTGACCCTTGACTAACTGAAAGACATGCATGAACACAATATTACTATGATGGAACTAGTTGCTGCCTGTACCAATGCCGAATTTGAAGACATCAAGGGTTTTGATACTGCTAAGAAAATGTGGGACAAGCTAAACCTAATATACATTGGAGATTTGAATGTTAAGAGAGACCAAGCTGAAAGCCTAAGAGGCAGATTCGATGATACGAAGATGAAGGAAGGTGAGAACATTGTGCAATACTCAAATATACCAAAAGAAGTATTACATGCCATTAGAGCATTTGATGGAGTTATTGATGATGAAACAGTGATAAGTAAGATTCTCAGAACTTTGCTACCAATTTACACAATTAGGATCTCTGTAATTCATGAAACAAGGGCTGTATCCAACCTTACCCTTGATACACTAATTGGTAAGCTTAAAATTTTTGAATTAAACAACTTTGACAATAGTATTGTTCCTTCTTTTGAATCTGCTTTCATGTCTTCTTTGAAGATTAGTAAGTCTAGCAAGAAAAATAAGAATGATGATAGTGATAGCAATACCGATGATGAACTTGATGAGCTTGAAGCTCTTATGGCCAGAAGATTACCTAAAGGAAAAGGGAGATATAGAGGTAAGCTACCTTTGGCATGCTTTTATTGTAAAGAGGTTGGCCACATTGCTGCTAGATGTCCACTAAAGAAAGATAGATCCAAAGACCGATTGGAAGGAAGCTATGGGAGAAGAGTCAATAGAGGTTACCAATACAACAACAGAGATAAATGAGACATTTATGACAAAGGGAAAAAGGTATGTTACATAGCTAAAGAATTTGAATCTAAATCTGACTCTGATGATGACGTAGAAGTAGTATTTGTTTCTATGAAAGATGATTCAGAGGAAGAAGAGAAACATGAAGAGACATCACTAATCTCTAGAGTAGACAAAAATGATACATGGATCATAGACAGTGGCTGTACACATCACATGACTAGTGATATAGAGAAATTTGATCAACTTATTGAATACAGTGGAGGATCTATGAGGATGGGAAATGATGCACCTTGTATGGTAAGAGGTAAAGGTTCACTAATGATCAATGATAGAATTAAATGTGAAAATGCATACTGGGTAGATGGACTGAACTATAATCTATTAAGTGTGGCACAGCTGAACAATTTAGGCCACTGACTTGCTTTTGAGAGCAAAAAGGTGAAAATTTATGATGATGGAGGAAGACTTGTCAGAACTGGTACACAATCCAAAGGTAACCTATTTTATCTTGATATTGATCAGTCTTCTTGTTTGATAATGAAGGATGAAGATGCATGGTTGTGGCACAAAAGGTTATGTCATGTGGATTTTGATAACATGATCAAAATTAGCAAAAAGAGAAGAGTTAGAGGCTTGCCTAACTTGCCAAAACCTGATCATGCTATGTGCCATGAATGTCAGAAAGGTAAGATGACCAAGTCTAGTTTCAAAAGAAAAGACTACTCAACAAAGAAGATACTTGAGTTCATTCATACCGACCTATGTGGTCCTATGAGAACTCAAAGTTGTTCTGGTGATAGATACTTTATTCTTTTTGTTGATGACTACACTAGACTAATGACTATTATGTTCTTGAAAGAGAAATCTGAAGCTTTCAAAATGTTCAGGTGGTATAAAGCTAAGGTAGAAAAAGAGACTGGTAAGGATATTAAATGCTTAAGATCTGATAGAGGAGGTGAATTTATCTTTGATGAATTTACTAATTTCTATAATGAGCATGGTATTAAAAGACAAGTCTCTGCACCGAGAACACCTCAGCAGAATGGCATTGCTAAAAGGAGGAACATGTCAATAATTGATTGTGCTAGAACACTGATGATACAAAAGATGTTACGCAGACATATTGGAGAGAAGTTGTCAACATAGCTATATATGTTCTTAACCGGGTATAACTAAAGAAGGACACCAACCAGACACCTTATGAATTATGGTTTGGACACAAACCTACTGTAAGTTATTTCAAGATTTTTGGAAGTAAATGCTTTATTCTGAAAGATGAGAGAAATGCAAAATTTTATTTTAAAGGAGATGAAGGGATATTCTTAGGATATTCTTCTAAAAGTAAAGCATATATATGTTTGAATAAGGTTACAAATAAGATGATTGAAAGTACTAATGTCTGTGTTGATGAGTTTGATGACAAGAACACAAAGGATAGTAGAATGGAACCAAAAGCCTATGGTAGATTCACTTACATTGAACATCTAGAGTATCAATTGAAACCACAACTTGTGATAACTAGTCAGTAGGTAAACAATGCAGAACAATAGGAAGAAGAAACCAATGAACAAGATGGAGCTACCGAGCAAGCTAATGGACCTGAACAAGATGAACAAGAAAGAAGAGACATAGTACTGACTAGATTTGTCAGGAGACATCATCCTGAGACACAAATTATTGGAGACAGACAAGCTGGAATGCAGATAAGAAGCAAAGCAAGACAAGGTACATGTCTGGTCTGTGAATTTGAACCAAAAAAATTTGAAAGTTGCATTAGATAATGATGAATGGGTTAATGCAATGCAAGAGGAAATAGAACAAATCGAGAAGAACAAAACTTGGAGCTTAGTACCCCGACCAAAGGACAAAAATGTTATCGGTACTAAATGGATATTTAGGAATAAGCTAAATGAAAATGGTGAAGTTACAAGAAATAAAGCTAGATTGGTATACAAGGGATATGCATAGGAAGAAGGCATTGACTATGGTGAAACATTTGCTCCTATTTCTAGATTAGAAGGAGTTAGAATGCTACTTGCATATGTTGCACACAAGAAATTCAAAGTCTATCAAATGGACGTAAAGTCAGCATTTCTGAATGGTATACTTGAAGAAGAGGTCTACATAGAACAACCTGAAGGATTTGTTGATCCAAACAATAGAGACATGGTATGTAGATTACATAAAGCTTTATATGGTTTGAAGCAAGCACCAAGAGCCTAGTATGAAAGGCTGCATACTTACTTGCTAAGTATTGGATTTGTTAGAACAAGTGAAAACAACAATTTGTACATGAAAGGTGATACTGATGACACTATTCTTATTGTTGAAATATTTGTGGATGATATTATTTTTGGAGGACAAGATCATATATGCAAAACCTTTGCTGATGAAATGAAAAAAGAATTTAAAATGTCTGTGTTTGGAGAGATTAAATTCTTTCTAGGACTACAAGTGATTCAGCAGAGTGATGGGGTATTCATCACACAATCTAAATACATAAAGGAAGTATTGAAGACATTTGGCATGGAAGATGCTAAACCTGTGGGAACACCGATGGCTACTAGATGTAAATTGACAAAGGAGGATGAAAATATAGAGGTAAATCAAACACTTTACTAATCCATGATTGGTAAGCTAATGTATGTAGTTCACAGTAGGCCAGATATAGCATATGATGTGGGAATTGTTGCTAGATTTTCTGCTATTCCTAGATAATCACACATGATTGCTATGAAAAGAATCTTAAGATACCTAAAAAATATTATGGCATTTGGTATCCTAAGGAAGGAAAGTTTGAGCTGAAGGTATACACTGATGTTGATTGGGCTGGAAATGTAGATGATAGAACAAGCACCACCGGAGGAGCATTTTTCTTTGTGAAAGAATTGTAACCTAGACAAGTAGAAAGTAGGCTTGTATTTCTTAGTCTACAACTAAAGAAAAGTATGTTGTTGTTGCTATGAATTGCTCAAACATTGCATATATCAAGCAAGTGTTGGAAGGAATGAATGAGGTAATTACCGACCCAGTGATTATATACTGTGACAACACTAGTGACATTAATAATTCAAAGAATCCTATGATGCACTCTAAAACAAAGCATATATCTATTAGGTATCATTACTTAAGAGAACAAGTGTAGGAGAAGCAAGTGAAGTTAGAATTTGTTACATCTAAGGAACAACTTGCAGATATCTTTACAAAACCTCTATCAAAGGACACATTTGGATACTTAAGGACTAGACTTGGGGTCCATCCCCTGTCTATCGATCACTAAGGTGATCTAGATTTTGCATCATCCTAATTTTATCAGAAGATTACATATGTTGATGCAGCATAGTTCACACTTTGACTCATGTTCAAGGTTGTGATTAAGTTTGAAAAATTGAAATAGTTTGAGATATCAGTATATAAAGATATAGAGAATGTAATGGACAAGACAAAGCTATTTGTTTATTTGTTTCTTTGGCATTGTCGTCAAAGGGAAAGATAAATAATAAGAAAGGGAGAGAAACAATACCGATGAGAACTATCTAATGGAGAGACAATTTGAAAGGAACAGAGTATTGAAGATCAGTTACCAAGAATAGAAGTAGGAACAAGAGAGCTAAAAAGAGCACATTTGATGACAAGTATTGCAGCATTACAAATGTTGAGTAACGTAGTGATTAAACATATTAAGTCTATTCAATTTACAAAATTTGTTTACAGAGTTGTAGATTACATGTTTGGTATGTGTATGGTACATTTCATATTACTTGAGTTGCCATCAATGCCAAAGGGAGAGATTGATGAACTACAACTAATTTGGAACCTAATTGAAGAATCTGTGATTTAAGGATCATTGAGGAGTTGATGATTAGATATGTAATTTGATTAAATCAGTATTATGTTGTCATTGATGTCAACCAGTTTGATAGTACTTATCTTGTAAGTTACTATACCGAAACATCTAAAGGAAGGTGAAAGAGATGAAGAACAAAAATATCTATATGAGGAAAATGTATATGCTAGATGAGGATAAGGAATACACCAAGTAACTTGATAATGAGTCTATGACTTTATGGAATTGACTTTATTATGTTACATTCATCTATGATGAAGAATAGAGCTGAAAGACACAAAGCAGTATTTTTGGTAAATAAAGCATTTCAATATACACCGACGAAGTGTAGTGTATATCGAGCACAGTGCTAATCGAGCTTGTGTTCACCAACACATTTCTTTGTTAACCAAGCAAAATAGAAAGGAATTAAATGATCAGTTTAACCGATAACATGATGAGTTGGAAAGTGTATGATTTCGAGGTAACAGATAAAGTTTGTTATGAAGATTGACGGCTAACATAAATCAAAAGGATCTAATGGAGCAGATTGAAATGTGTTATTAACACATCAGCCGAGGAAGTTTTAAGAGGCAAAATCAATGAAGATGATCAAGCAGCAAAATTTGATGGAGGAGAAGAAAATGATTTACATGTCTATATAAGAGACTGATGGTTTCACAATGAAAGATGCCAAAAGAAGGAGATACTACAGAGTTATCACGCGAACAAGCTTCATGCATTCTGATCATACTGGTTAGTAAGAACCGAGCTACAAAGAGTAATTACCGACGAACAGTAAGTTAATACATTTGTTGAATCTGAAGTGATATATTGATTAAAAGGATTTGTATGAGCAAAATATTGATCTGTAATCTGCAATTGAAGTTGTATTAAGGCATATCATCTACTATTACATATTTAACCATTGTACACAATCAAATCTCTTAACCGAGTGGACTAAGAAAGTCTTATGATGTCTCATTCATAGAATGAACATTGTTATCTTGTCAACCCTAGAGTGACTGTTGGTTGGACGATAACTTCTAGTCTAAAATCCTCTAACAAGGTCACACCTAATAGTGTGTTTGTAACCTTTAACAGGGTTGGGTCTTCACCGACCTCACTTCAAAAGAGTGAATATTTTGGGTTGCCGGTCCCAGGTGGTTTTTCCCTTCACAGGGTTTCCACGTTAAATCTCTTGTGTCATATGTTGATTGTGATATTTGTTTGTTATCATACTTTTCATATTACATGTTAGATTTGATCAATAACTACTATAAAGTTTAGATTGATAATCAGTAAAAAGCTTAGATAGTGAAAGTATTTTGTGTTTACCG
Source organism: Chamaecyparis obtusa (assembly GCA_027943335.1). NCBI lineage: Eukaryota > Viridiplantae > Streptophyta > Pinopsida > Cupressales > Cupressaceae > Chamaecyparis > Chamaecyparis obtusa. The sequence goes on along the minus strand of BSBK01006333.1, from coordinate 95,518 downwards.
AGTAGTAGAAATTGAAGTATTTATTTTGAATTATACATTTTGATTTGGGACAGTGTTTAACTAATTCACCCCCCTCTCAGTTATTCCAACAACCTGCTCATAGGCAGATTCTTGATAAAGCCCTCACTGAGGCAAATGTCCCAAAAGATCTTGATCTTGACCGGTTTCAATCCATGGTGGGTCACCTAACCTCACCCCATTATTTGTCTTTCTCTAAGGAAGATGATCATTCGCTGAGCCATCCACACAATAACCCACTACATATTAAAGTCATGATTGGCCCAAAGCGCATCCACCATGTCCTTATTGATAATGGTACTGGCCTTAACATATGCTCTACTAGATTTCTCACCTAGTTAGGCTATGGTGAAGACTGCATAGATGCTCACAAAAAGATCACCATCAAGGCATATGATGAAGAAGAACACAAATCCAAAGGGCTAGTTGTGTTTCCAATCCGAGTTGGACCTATTGAGAGGGATGTCATCTGTCAGGTTCTGGACATTCCCCTTGCATACAACATACTGTTGGGAAGACCATGGATCCATGAGATGCAGGCGGTTCCTTTAACATACCATCAGTGCATAAAATTCTCATTCCACAAAGCATAGGTAATAGTGCCCACCAACATGAGCTATTCTTGCAATATGCTCATGCAATTTGTTGACAACTTTGTCCCAACCAACCGAGAGTTTACTAAATTCTTTGATGCCCAACTTAGAGAAATGGAAAAGACTCTAAAACTCAAAGATTTTGGCATGAGGGAGTATCAGATGGAGCCTATATTGTCCTTGACAGATCTACCTCTATCTCCGCATTCCTATGGGAGATCCTCTAAGAGAAAGAAACCTTATACCATCTCTCCTCAAATAATCTATGATGACACCTTTGTATAGGCCACAACACCACTAGAGGATGAAGATGAACACATAGCTATTACAACTTGGATTTACAGAGGGAAGGACACATCTGAGAAAGTCACTCCATGTAATGTCCCCAGTTAGAATCTTTCCTTAAGATCGATGTAATTATCTGAGAAGAAATCTTATTTAAAAGGTTTGTGGAGAATTGTGTCAATTCTGGGTAATTATTCTGATCTGAGAGTATATAAATAAATATTCAGACTGTTGTTCCTGATATGAATTGGAGTGCATATGTGCATAGTAGTTATTATTGATTTGAGAGTATAAGTTATGTTATAATAATTCCTTATGATTATATGCAAATTATGTTGCCATGGATTGACTGAGTCTGACTGCTTGACTGCTATAGAATTTGCAATGTCCCTGAACTGCTTGTCTTCAATCTCATACGTGAATTTGAAAAGGATCTTGTAAGGAGTCAAATATTCAGTGAATGATGGCTTGAATGGAATTGTGGCTTGGCTAATATACTTCGTAGACACGACCTTTGCAACATTTCAAGTAGTCTGTAACCTTTATATGCGAAAAACGATATCTATCTGATATGAAGATTCGTTGTGCAATTTGTCTCATTTTATGTTTATGCAGAATAGATATATATATTTATTTGTAATTCCCCTACATACAGATCAAGTGTATAGACATTCACATTTCATACCAATGAGTGGATAAATGATCGCAGTTACAAATATTTGTTTTATTCTGATTTGTTGTTCCTGTTTTCTTCTGTTAGTGCTGACTGTATAAATCCCCCCCTAATGGATGATTTTGATCTTTCTCTTATATCTTTTTAGATCGAAGAGTTGCATCATTTGAATGGTGAAAGGACATAAGTCATAACCCCTTCCAAATTACCTATTTCCAATCATATGGATGATGTAATTATCTCCCAACCATCACTTAATCTTCTCAACACACCATCAATGATTATCCGATATTTATACTTAACCACGCATTGAGTTTAATAACACATATTGCTATGTATTACGTCTGTTCATTTCTCCTATATGCTGACTTAATAACATCAGAAATATGCTTGCTTACTATCTACAATAGTCGGTATCCATTTGGCCACCAATAATTGGCGATATTGAATATAGACTTTCCCATTTTATTTGGTTACGTTTGCGTAAAGACCACTTGTTTGCCCGAATCAAACTTAGTATTGGCCGCTGAGACTATATCAATAGCGATAGGAATGTTTTCCAATATCGGTTTCCATTCCCGATTTTGCCTATGTGGACTTTGACTTAAAACTATACTCCATCCACGTTGGCCATCGGTTAATAATAATCGCACCCTTCTAGCTTTGATTCTTACGTGGACTGGGGAATGCCTACCGATGCTTTGCCTGTATATTTGTTTGATTATAAGAACTTATTACAGTATATTTGATTTATATTATTATTAGTATTAATAATTAATTATATTTATACATTAAATAGTTTATAAAATAATATTTTCGTTATTATATTCATATATTGTTAATAAAATATTATTGCTTCTAATATTGATAATAACTATTATATTAATAATATATTATATCATTATACTAACATATTCTATATTATTATTTTTATTTGTCATTTATTTATTTTTATAATTTAATTTCATATTTTTATTATAATAGTAATTATAATTTATTTTATTATAATCACAATTATAATTAAATTTTATTATTTCTTATTATTATTATCTTTTATTAATATTATTATTGATTTAATCAAAATTTATTATTTAATTATTATTTATTATTAAATCCTATTTGAGGAAGGGGACATTACACTCCACCTCTTGACATAGAACATGAACCATATAGAGAAGGAATCAAGCTCATCAAAACACTTTGGCTATAAAGGGAGTGGCCCCATAGGGGTGAATAACAATGGATTGCTTGAACCAATTGAAGCTACAGGTCACCAAACAAGAGACACTACTGGTTTAAGCTTCAAGAAGATCTTGTTTCATTTAGGGATTAAATAATTTGTACCAAAGTTGAAATACCAACTGGAACCTAGAGACACTACCACAACTATAAGTTTAGAGGATAGCTCTGATGAGGATACTTTTCCTTATCCTATTCCTTTAGATCTTGTTGCGCTCTTTGCGGAGCTAGATGATCCTATACCACATGTCAATAAGGAAGAGATTGACAGTGATCCTAATGACACTGCTTCGATTACCCCACTGATATATGAGCGATTGAGGAAAATGCAAACTACTCATGCTAACTATCAACGGGAATTGTACATGTCATCCCTTTTTCAAGATCAGTTCAAACAGGGGAAAATCCAACAAACCATCAATGCTGCAAGAGATGAACACGAGTCAGATTGTACAACAAGTATTGATGGAGTTCCTATCTCAAGCGTCACCAAATCCCATGAGTATGAGTTTGATTCTTTGTCTGATGTGACCTCTAATAAGGATGTAGATATGGTGCATACATTTGAAAACCTTCTCGAAGTAGGTGAAGGGTCTAGTGTTAGGACAAACGAGTTAGATTCCATCAGTGTTAACTTGTCCTCTACTACGGACATGAGGACTTGAAGGAATTTGAAAGCATCTCTAGATGAGATTGCTTTAGGTGTCGACTTTCATTTCCACACTTTTGATGACTATACCATGAATGCACTAGAACCTTCCACTTCTCTTTCACTCCACCATCCCGAACTCATCAACTGGAACTCTTCCTCCCCATCTAGTGAATTTCTTACGTTCCAGAATGATTATACCCTTGCATGTTACCTTAACACTATCAAACCAGTAACGTCCTCCACAAGTGAAGACAGTGTCAACATGACTGAGGGCGATATCAAGTATCTCAATCACAAAATAAAAAGAAAAAAGAATAGGCGCTTGGACGGTGAAAACCACATTGTGGTAGTATCAGAGCCGAAAAAAGTAAAAATAATAGACATATCCAAGGGTGAAAACCTCTCCGTGGCACCAGAGGATGGGATAATTGATATGCTTTCAAGTCATTTTGAGGAGAGATCTTTAGTGCTGATTGAGCCAACTCAACCTATGAACTTGGGCACAGAGGCTAAACCTCAAATCATCCATTTAGCACAGTCCTTATCTACAGAAGAGAATGAAGAATTCATCAGTTTCTTTCAGAGCAAGAAAATCAATTTTGCCTGGACATATTCTGACATGCATGTATTCAATCCTAATATGATCATGCATCACTTGTCTATTGCGCCAGGTGTTAAGCCTATTGAACAAAAGCTTCGTAAGATGCATCCGCATGTGGCACTCTTTGTCAAGGCTAAATTGGAAAAACTTCTCAAATCTGGTTTCATCAGAGCAATTGACTATGTGGAATGGATTTCCAACATCGTTCTACTTTCTAAACATGACAAATCTATTTGAGTTTGCATAGATTTCTAAGATTTAAACAAGGCATGTCCTAAAGATGACTTTTCGTCACCCAACATTGACATGATTGTGGACATGATGACTGGTTATGAAATGTACTCACTAATGGATGGTTTCTCTGGCTATAACCAGATAAAAATTTCCCCAGAAGATTAGGAGAAGACGACCTTCACATGCACTTGGGGAACATTTTGTTGTTACAATGTCATGCCCTTTGGACTTAAAAATACTAGAGCTACATATAAGAGGGCTATCACCACCACCTTTCATGACATGATGCATAATACAATGGAATATTACATGGATAATACAGTCTCTAAGAGCATGCAACAGAAGACACACCTTGTAAATCTAGGTCCTATACTGGATCGCATGGAATAGTTTAGTCTAAGGCTCAACCCGAAGAAGTGTGCATTAGGAGTTACATCTGGAAAACTACTGGGTTACATCATCTCGGCTAAGGGCATCGAGGTGGATCCTAAGAAGGTCCAATCCATCATGGAAATGCCTCCATGATACAACATCAGTTAGATGAGAGGGCTACATGGCCGCTTACAATCCATTCGGTGCTTCATTACACAACTGGCTGATAAGTCACAACCCCTCTCCAAGACTTTAAAAAAAGGTGTGACTTATGAATGGAATGAAGACTATGACAAATGTATTACACAGATCAAACAATATCTTGCAAATCCACCGATATTGATGCCTCCTATTCCTAGGAAGCTGCTCATTCTTTACATATCTGCTACAGACACGTCACTAGGTGTCCTATTGGCTCAAGAAGATCAGAATAACAAAGAAAGAGCTATTTATTACATCAGTCAAACACTAGTCTCATATGAAGGAAACTACTCTATCATAGAGAAGGATTTCTTATTAGTGGTGTTTGCTTCATAGAAACTATGACACTACAAAACTCATTTCTAAGATTGATCCTTTAAAGTATTTTCTCAACAAAGATGTCCTCATAGGTAGACTAGAAAAATGGGTCATGATACTCAGTGAGTTTGACATTGATTATGTAAAGAGAAAGGCCATAAAAGGAGAGGAGATCATAGATCTGTTGGTAGAGGCACCTCTCATAGATCATCAACCATTGAGAATTGAGTTCCTAGATGAGTCCATCATGATTCTCTCCTATCACTCATGGACCATGTTATTTGATGGATCATTCACCCAACAGGGGTCAGGCACCAAGATACTTTTCATCACTCCACAAAGGTACTCTTTACCCAAGGCATACAAGATGTTGTTTCCTTGTACAAACAACATCATTGAGTATAAAGCCCTAATAAAAAACATGAAGATAGCCATCAAATGATGGGTAGATGAACTCAAAGTCTTTGGAGACTCACAGCTGGTCATCAATTGGGTCAATGATATCTATCAGACAAAGGATGATGAACTAGTGCCTTACAAATAGATGGTCGATGACCTAAGAAAGTACTTTTCACATGTCACCTTCCAACAGATTTCCAGGGTAGACAACAAAGTGGCTGATGCCATGGCTACTCTTGCTTCTATGCTACATATGCTAGATAATGACTTCCGACATGAATTCTTGGTGGAGACATTACTATACCCAACCTATGACACCCTTGAATCTCAGATATTTTTTCAGTCATTGGACATGATTCATCCCACTACCATTACATCTACTCCTACCTCCATGACCAGATTGTTCCAGACACTTACACTTGGAATGCGAAACGTCACTTAATCTACAGTGCTTCATGGTATGTCATCGTAGCTAACAAATTGTATAGGCAAAGTCTAGATGGTACCATCCTTAGGTATTTAGAACCTGACAAGCCTAAGCATGCATTAGCCAAGGTACATGAAGGTATCTATGGATCTCAATCGAGCAGCCTGACACTGGCTCATAAGCTTATTAGAGCTAGTTACTATTGGCCAAATATGGAGAAGGAAGCTACACAATATGCCAAAGCCTGCAAATAATGTCAACTACATGGACATCCGATCCATGCTCCAGCCAAGGAGCTCACTCCATTCATCACTTTTTGGCCATTTCAACAATGGGCCTTTGATTTGGTGGGACAAATTCCTTCTTCTTCCTCAAATAGACACAAGTTCATCATCATTGCTATAGATTATTTGACTAACTGGCTCGAGGCAGTCCCTCTGATCATAGCCAATGACAAGTCTATAGCCATGTTTATACTAAACTACATCATCTAAGGTATGGTGTACCCTCCTCAATAATCACTGACAATGGGGGGTAGTTCAAGAACAAGGATCTAAAAGAGCTATGCTCTAAGCTCAAAATCACTTAGCATTGGTCTTCCATCTATTATCCTTAAGGTAATGGATAGGCTGAAGCATCAAACAAAGTGATCCTCAAGATCCTGCATCGCACAGTTCACAAATTTGGATGAGACTAGCATCTTCAGATCAATCTGGCTCTATGATTTTATCCACAAGTATATAGACACTGACAAGGGCCACACCCTTTGCCTTGGTTTATAGAGTATATGTCATGCTACCAAATGAGGTCAAGATTCCTACTTTGTAAGTCTCTCTAAAAGGCCTCATTAGTGATGATGACAACATAATATCTTGGCTACAAGAGTTAGAACTAGTGGATGAACATCAGCAAGTGGCATTCAATCACCTTCGAGCATATTAGAAAAGGATGTCCAAGAGCTATTACAAGAAAGTTAGACCATGGGACTTCGAAGTGGGTAATCTTTCCCTGAGAGAGAATCCCAAGAATCAGCAACAACGGATCCAGAAGGGAAAATTTGAGCCAAATTGGCTTGGTCCATATATTGTTACTGTAGTGTTCGGGTTTGGTGCCTATCAACTCTCCATCATAGAAGGAGAACAACTTAAGGAGCCGATCAATGCTCTGCATCTGAAATGATTCTACAACTGAGACATCTTTAGAATGCTCCATGTATATAGAAATTCTCTGAAAAAATCCTAAAACTTGCAAAATGTCCTAAAAAAATGATCATCTTAGTGAAAACTTGGTAAACAGGCACTTTGATGCATCAACCAAAAATTAAAAAAAATTAAAATACAAAAAAATTGAAAAAAAAAGAAAAGTGCCATTAATGAAAACTTGGTAAACATGTGTCATGGTAGAAAAAACAATAAATTCCTGCCAAGCTGGTGAAAACCTGGTAAATAGGTGCCTCTTGCTCTACAATGCTATATCCATCACAACACTTCTTGGCTCCGTACAGCTATTATTTTCTTTCCTGCTTTAGTTTTCTCACTCATGTATTCATTGTTAGTTACCCTCAAGACTATGCTCGACTCTACATGGATTAAAACTAGTCATACTATGGGGGGAACCTTCCTACTCTGGGGGCAACCTTCCTAGTCTAGGGGGCACCATCCTATCACTTTTGAGGATCTCTCTCTTGCATCAGTCACCAATGATTCTCATTGCATCTTCCTACTGATGCCTCGCTAATATTTTTGAGATTTCTCTTCTTGAGAATCTCTCTTGCATCAGTCACCAGTGGTTCTCACTATGTCTGCCTACTGATGCCTTGCTATAACTAAGATCTCTCTCCTTGAGGATCTTCCTTGTATCAGTCACTAGTGGTTCTCATTGCATCTTCCTATTGATACTTAGTTAGCACTACAATCTCTCCTTGAGACTCTCTCTCACATCAGTCACTAGTGGTTCTCATTGCGTCTGTCTATTGTCACCATCTTGTTGAGACTTTTTACATATGACATATACTTCTAATTTGACATCCATCCATTTAAACTGAAACTGAACTTGTACCTCTCTAAGATTTGTTGAGCTTTTCTTTTGTGTTCTTGTCTTCTCGCTTTGTCATTCCTTCTCGAGAAACTTGAAGATGTCTATCTTGACCGAGATATGTGAAGACTGGGGGCATGATCGCTTTCTTTGCTTTCTGTTTGCTGGTTTAGATCCAATGATCCAAAGGAATAATAAATAAATAATAATATATTAAAATAATTTTTATATATTTTTTTAAATTGAAACATTAATAAATAATAATAATATTTTAAAATGGGCATAGATTCTCATCTCCAAATATTTAAGAGATAAGTCCTCCATTAATATTTTTAGAGAAATTAATCCTCCTAGAGGGTCTAAAATTTGGAACTTTATGTTAGATTGTAGACACATTATTATGAATAAACTAACGTGGAACCCGGGTATAGGTGAAGAAGTCCTTTTCAGGATTGATTCTTGGGGAGGTTATGAAGCCTTAAATAAAGTTCTAAACAATACCCCCCTTAAAAAATTCTTAGAATCTAGAATAGGGATTTTCCTCAAGGATTATATTGTTTTTACTGGAGAAGATTGGGTATAGAAATCCTTCAAGGATATAGGAATATCTTTACTTGAGGAGAAGCTTTTAAAAGAGACTCTTAACAAAAGAAAAATATTTTAAAATAACACTAAGGACATGTGAGTCTAGGAAGGATAAAAAAAATTGAGAATATAACACTAAAGATGGATATAATCTTATCAATAAAAGCTATAAGAGACCCATGACTAATATTCCAACTAACCTATGTTGGAACAAAAGTTGTCTACCTAAAGAAGGTTTTTGTACCTGGTTGGCCCTTAGTAATAGACTCTTGAATATATATAGATTCAAGAAGATAGGATTCTCAGGACCTAGTAGATGCCCTCTTTGTGAAAACAACAAAGAGGATATTGACCATTTATTTGTGAACTGTCCCTTTACGAACCAATGTTGGAAGTGGCTTTCAAGGAACTTGGGTTGTGGTGAACTACAACTAATTGTGAACTTCACTGAAGAACTATAAGTGATTAGAGATCACGGAACACTGAAGTGTTATGTAAGATAATTAAATCAGCTTTGTGTTGTCATTGATGTCAACTAGTTTTTGACAGTACTTATCATGGAGTTGCAAACATCTAACACATCTGTAGAAGAGAAGAGAAAGATGAAGAACCAAGATATCTACATTGAGGAAGATGGAAAGGACATATGAGGATAAGGAATACTTTTGGTAACTCATTGATGAGTCTATGACATCATATTGTTGACTTGATTATGTTACATTAATCTATTATGAAGTTGGAAGAAATTTGTTACAAACCAGTGTGGTCGGATAATGAAGCATTCCAGTATACACTGAGTAGTGTAGTGTATACCGACGAGTACAATATAAACTGAGCTTGTGTTCATCGACACATTTCTTTGTTAATCAAACAGAAAAAAGAAACTAAATGATTAGTTTAGCCGATAGAAGTTGATGAGCTGTAAAGTGTTATGATTTCGAGATAGAAGATAAAAAAATTTACAAAGATCAACGGCTAACAAAATTCAATGAAGATATAAAGGATGGAAAAAAAAATGTGTTATTGACACATCAGCCGAGGAAGGTTTAAGCGGCAAAATGGATGAAGAGGATAAGCCGCAAAATTTGATGGATGAGAAGAAAATGATTTACATGTCTATTTAAGAGACTAGGGTTTCATTATGAAACTTATGCCAGAAGAAGGAGACTATAGAATTATTGTGTGAACAAGCTTCATGCATGCCTGATCAGACTGGTTAAGGAGAACTGAAATACAGAGATTACCGAGCATCAAAAAACTATAATCGAGAGATAGTAAGTCATTGATTATTGTTGAAATAGAATTGATATATTGATCAGAGGATTTGAATGAGCATAATATAGATTTGAAAATCTACAATAGAAGTTGTATTCTAATTAGATCACCTACTATTACAGTTTAACCATTGTAATTAGATAAAATCTCTTAACCGAGTGAACTTGAAAGTCTTGTAATGTCACTCATAGAGTGTACATTTGTTATCTAGTTAACCCTACAGTGAATGCTAGTTGGACGATAATAGTTAGTGTTAAATCCTCCAACAAGGTCACACCTTACAGTGTGTTTTGTAACCTTTAATAGGGTTGGGTCTTCACCGACCTCACTTTAGAAGAGTGAACAATTTTTGGTTGTCGGTCCCAGGTGGCTTTTCCCTTAACAGGGTTTCCACGTTAAATCTCTTATGTTATGTGTTCATTGTGGTGATTGTTTGATTGTCATACTTTACGTATTGCATATTGGATTTTATCGGTAATCACTATAAGTTATTAACTGGTAATTAGTAAAAGTATAGATAGTTTACTATTTTATGTTATCGAGCTGTAGAAGTTTGTGTAAATTATTTTTTGGTATACATTTTTTATTTGGGACTGTGGATAACTGATTCACCCCCCCTCTCAGTTATTTTAAAAATCGGTATCAGAGCGTTGGTTGCTTGGAATAGAGTTTTAAGGACTTCAGCATAAAGATCTCAAAATGTATAAGAGAGAAGTGCCAAAGCTAAACAAGGATAACTTCACAATATGGCAAAGCAGGATGAAGCTGGACATATCTGGAATTGGGAATTCTGCTCTCACTTTAATGGAGAATGGCTACATTGCACCACCCACTAGACCTTTGACCCTTGATCAGTTAAGAGATAGACATGAGCATAATGTCACTATGATGGAGATTGTTGCTGCTCTGACAAATGCCAAATTTGAAGATATCAAGGACTGTACTACTACTATGGATATGTGGGATAAAATTGCTTGAGTTTATAGTGGTGATGTAAATGTAAAAAGAGCCAGAGCCGAAAGCTTAAGAGGAAGATTCGATGACATGAAGATGAAGGAAGGTGAAAATATAATGTAGTACACAAATTAGATAAAGGAAGTTGTTAATGCTATAAGAGGATCTGATGGTGTTATTGATGAAGACATTGTGGTAAGCAAAATTCTTAGAACCTTATTATCAGTTTATGCAATCAAAATATTTGCAATCCATGAAATGAGATCTGCACATGGTAATACTCCCACTCTTGACAATCTGATTGGTAAATTGACAATATTTGAGCTTAACAATTATGATAATAGTGTTGTACCCACTGTTGAGTCTTCTTTCATGACTTCTCTGAAGATTGGTAAGTCTAGTAGTAAACATGATGATGTTGATAGCAATACTGACAATGAGCTTGATGAACTTGAAGTTCTTATGGCCAGAAGGTTACCTAAAGGTAAAGGTAGATATAAGGGAAAGTTACCTTTAGCATGCTTTAACTATACAGAAGTTGGTCACATTGCTGCTAGATGTCCAAACAAGAAGGAAGAGGATAGAAATAATGACCAATCTAGTGAAGGAAGCTATGGGAGAAGAAACAACAGAAGCTACCGACAATACAATAGAGACAACCAAGACAATAATGATAAAGGTAAGAAGGTTTGTTACATTGTTGAAGAAGATGATAATGACACTGATTCAGATGATGATGTAGAAGTTGTATTTGATGCTATGAAGGATGATTCAAAAGAAGAAGAGAGGTATGTCAAAATAACACTAATTTCTAAAGTTAATAAAAATGATAAATGGATCATAGATAGTGGTTGTACACATCACATGACTAGTGATGAAGAAAAATTTAATCATCTTGAACAATACAATGGAGGATCTATAAAAATGGGTAATGATACACCCTGTATGGTAAGAGGAAAAGGATCCCTAATGATACCCTAATGATAAATGATAAAATCAAATGAGAAAATGCTTATTGGGTAGAAGGACTAAACAATAATTTGCTAAGTGTGGCACAACTAAACAATTCAGGTCACCGAGTTGCTTTTGAGAGCAAGAAAGTAAAAATATTTGATGATGGAGGAAGACTAGTTGGAACTGGAGCACAATCAAAAGGTAATCTATTTTATCTTAATAATGATGAGTCTTCTTGCTTGATGATGAAAAATGAAGATGCTTGGTTGTGGCATAAAAGGTAATGTCATGTGAATTTTGATAACATGATTAAGATCAGTAAAAAGAAAAGAGTTAGAGGTCCACCTAACTTATCAAAGCCTGATCATGCTATGTGTCATGAATGTCAGAAAGGTAAAATCACCAAATCTAGTTTCAAAAGAAAAGATTATTCAACAAAGAAGATACTTGAGTTGGTTCATACCGACCTATGTGGTCCTATGAGAACTCAATGTTATTATGGAGACATATATTTTATTCTTTTTATTGATGATTATACTAGATTAATGACTGTCATGTTTCTAAAAAAAAAATCTAAGGCATTCAAGATGTTCAAGTGGTATAAAGAAAAAGTAGAGAAAGAGACTGGTAAAGAATTAAAATGCTTAAGATCTGACCGAGGAGGTGAATTTATTTTTGATGAATTTACTAACTTTTGTAATGAGCATGGTATTAAAAGATAGGTCTCTGCCATGAGGACACCTCATCAGAATGGCATTGTTGAAAGGAGGAATAGGTCAATTATTGACTGCGCAAGGACATTGATGATAGAGAAGAATGTAGCTCAGAGATACTGGAGAGAAGCATTTAGCACAACTGTTTATGTTCTAAACCGAGTACAACTGAAGGACACTAACAAAACACCCTATGAGTTATGGTTTGGACATAAACCCACTGTAAGTTACTTCAGAATTTTTGGAAGTAACTGCTTTATTCTGAAAGATGAAAGAAATGGAAAATCTGACTCAAAAGGTGATGAAGGGATATTTCTTGGATATTCCACTAAAATCAAACCATACAAGTGTCTAAATAAAGCTACTAATAAAATGATTGAAAGTAATAATTTAAGGGTTGATGAGTTTGATGATAAGAATGCAGAAGAAAGCAAAAAAGAACTGGAAGACTACAATAGATTCACTTACATAGAACAAATAGAGTGTCTGCCAGAGCCGTAGACTGTGACAATTGGTTAGTAGGAAAAGAATGTTGAGGAACAAGAAAGAGAAACCGACGAGAAAGAGAGACCTACTGAGCAAGCAAATGAACCTGCACAGGATGAACAACAAAGAAGAGATCAAGTACTGGCAAGATTTGTCAGAAGACATCATCCTAAGACTCAAATAATTGGAGATAGACAAGCCGGAATGATGAAAAGGAGTAAGACAAGACAAGGTACATGCTTAGTTTGTGAATATGAACCGAAGAATGTTAAAGTTGCATTGGAAAATGATGAATGGGTTAATGTAATGAAAGAAGAAATAGAATAGATAGAGAAAAATAAGACATGGACTTTAGTGCCTAGACCTAAAGATAAGAATGTTATTGGTACTAAATGGATATTCCAGAATAAGCTTAATGAAAATGGAGAGGTAGCAAGGAACAAAGATAGATTAGTATGCAAGGGATATGAACAGGAGGAAGGCATAGATTATGGTGAAACATTTGCACCTATTTCTAGATTAGAAGGAGTCAAAATGTTACTTGCATATACTACACACAAGAAGTTCAAAGTTTACCAAATAGATGTAAAATCAGCTTTTCTGAATGGGATACTTGAAGAAGAAGTCTACATAGAACAACCAGAAGGGTTCGTTGATCCAGACAAGAAAGATATGGTATGTAGATTACATAAAGCTTTATATGGTTTGAAGCAAGCAACAAGAGCCTGGTATGAAAGGTTGCATAATTACTTGTTGAGTATTGGATTTGTTAGAACTAGTGAGAATAACAATATGTATATGAAAGGAGATTCAGATGATACTATCTTGATTGGTGAAATATTTGTGGATGACATAATATTTGGAGGACAAGATCACATCTGTAAATCATTTTCTGATGAAAGGAGAAAAGAATTTGAAATGTCTATGTTTGGAGAGATTAAGTTCTTTCTAGGACTACAGGTTATTCAACAGAATGATGGTATATTCATCACACAATCCAAATATATCAAGGAAGTACTAAGAACATTTGGCATGGAAGATGCTAAACTAGTTGGAACACTGATGGTCATAGGTTGTAAAATGACTAAAGAGGATGAAACTACAGAGGTAAACTAGACACTATACCGATCTATGATTGGTAAATTAATGTATGTAGTGCATAGTAGACCAGATATTGCACATACGGTGGGGATTGTTGTAAGATTTTCTACAAATCCTAGGGAGTCACACATGGTTGCTACAAAGAGAATCTTAAGATACCTAAAGAAAATAGAGGATTATGGATTATGGTATCTATTGGCACTTCAATTTTTCAGTATGTCAACCTTGTAAAATTTTTATAAAATTGAAGTGTGCATAAATGTTAAAAGATTGTGATAATTTTGCCAATGAAAACCCACAAAAAATCTTGCAAAATTGTCTATTTTTCCTTAGTATCTAGTGAGCCCTAGTTAGTTTTCAAACATTGAAAAAACCCTAAAATGTCTACCATTTTCAAATAAACTCTAGATCGCTCTCTTCATATCTATTTGAATGTTACTTTTTAAGTCACTTAAGTTCATTGAAGAGCATGTGCATTTTCATCACGTGGGGGTCATATCTTTTTTCCCTAAGTCTAGAAACTCGATGATATAAATATTATTTCCTAAAGTCCTTAATGCCTTACCTTTCTAATGTCTTGGTGTATCTTAAATCTTTGAATCTTCAATTGATCGACAGTGGTCGCATGCTCGCGTAGAATCTTTTGGCTCTATGTGATCATGCAACCAGCCGTTGATTTCTCTTTATGAGATAACATTTCAAGTGAAGCAGGTCTACATGCCATGTGTACACAAATGCTTGTTTCTGATTGGTTGATATGGATAGTAATATGGTGATTTTGGGTGGGACCAGTGTCAGAGGAATCTACAAAGCTGAAGGCAACGACAAGAAGATCTAACGGTGGTCGTATAAGTGCATGGAATCTTAGAGGTCTATGCAATTATGTGACTAACCGTCGATCTTCCATAAAGCTCAGTATAATTCTCAAGTGGGACTAGCGTCAATTTTTGCAGATGGTTTTCTTTGATTGGTCAATGATACTTGCTGATGTGGAGGATGTCAGCAAACACCAGTGCTCGAAAAGAAATAAATTATGTGACAATTTTCCAGGTGTTGTAGATGTGGATTTTCATTGTTAATAGAGATAAAGTGGGACCAGTAACTTAAAAGGTAATAACAGCAATTGAATGCTAACGGTTTGTCACATGTTCGCATGAGCTTCTTCCAAGCTATGCGATCATGCAACTAACATTCTATTTTAATGGTGAAGGTTAATAAGGGATTTCCACTGATATAGGGATTGACATGAAGGTTTGTCGTATGGTCGCATGAGCTTCTTTCAAGCTATAGGATCATGCGACAAACTATTGGATTATATGCTAAATGAAAATCAACAGTTGGAATTTGAATTGAAGGTGAAGTGGGTGAAAGGTTCAAACAAGTGACAGTTCATCTCCTGGAAAATTAATGGCAAAATAATGTGAAGTAAATTGCTGAAATTATTGATGGAATGACTATGAGTATATCAAAAATTTATGCTTCCTCGAAAGCCACAAGGAGATAAAAATTTGTAGAGAGTTTGGCAAATATAATTGTAGAGACCAATTGCTATTTTCTTGGGATCTTAAAGAAAAGGTTGGTTTTTTTTAGTGCTTACTTGTTCTGTTAAGAAGCATTGCTTTGCTATTGTGTTTCTTTTGCACCAAGTATACTTAAGCTTAAACCCTAGAAAATGCCACCTAGGAAGGAGCTTTCTAGTGAAACCGATTATCTTAAGAGGGGTCTGCAAGAAGATTTACTAAAAAAATTTCCTAGTTCAATAGTAAATTTGGTAAAGGTCAAACAACTAACACCAAAGGAGCCTAGGGTAAAAGTAGCTGATGGATTGTATGATATAGGAAATTATATCAGGGATGCTAAAATTGGTTTTCTTAATGCAAGTGGCACTTCTAACTTCACTGGGATGACATTATTTACAGTAGGTTTCAGCCAGAGAAATACCCCTGTTCCCACCTGTAATATATGGGAAAATGACTTAAGCAAGCTTGTGGTACCCGGTGTCTTCTTAGATGCAGACCTGATGTTTGAAGTTGCAAAAAACTATGACCCTATTACTAAGGAGATTAGGGGTGTTAGAGGGAAAAAGCTATTGACAATCTCTACAGAGGAAATCAAAGTGGTTTTTGGATTAAGTGACTCCTCACCTAACTTGGAACCAATTGACTTTAAGGAATTAAGAGAGATATATGATGCACATAGATATCTCCTTAGAATTGGTCCTGTAAAAGACTTTTGCACTAAAATTGGAAAGATGATTGTTAAAGAATATTTTGATGTACTGGCAAGAGGTGCCTATTGGTCATTATGTCAAGTTTTTGGGGAAGATGCTAATGAGAAAATGCCACAGCACCTGATGTATATGGTGATCTAGATGTTACATCCACATCTGTCAGTTACTTTTGATTACGCCCCCTTCATTGCTGATTTAATCCATGATGGACTAGTGGGGATTCAAAAGGGAAGAGTTGACAAACCCTTTTGCTGGTACTCTTTTATGATGTACATGTTTTTGTTCAAGGGTGCTGATTATTTTGAAAAAGAAATGGAATTATCCAAATAGAGAGATGGAGAGGACATGCCGGTTCAGTTGTGGAATTCAAATATGACATGGGATAGAAAGGATAGTAGTTACATCTAGTTTAACAAGTGTTTTGCAGCAAGATTGAGATTATTCTTTGTTCATAATAACCCTAGAGTCCCGGGTGCCCTGGCTGAAATTGTTAGACCATAGCAATTTGCAAAGGACCTCAACATAGTGCACAATTGAGGTGATTTTATTTTCTATCCCTATTCAACTATTATTAGATTGTATGGTTTCAAGGGAACTCCTCATATTTTTCCTTTCCAAATTCCCATCAAGATTGGCATTGCAGAATTCTTCAGACAATTAGGGGATATTGAGAAGAATAGTATTGCTAAGGGTAGAGGAACTTTGTTCCCAAATATTACCATTTCTCATCAGTTTATAATCACAAAGGGTGGGTGGCTTCACATGCACAAAATCATGGATCCATATCATTTGACAACCACAATTGCCCGGACAATAGACCCAGAGGGTTTCTATAATGAATTGTTCAGAAAGAGGGTCGGGTGCTCAGCAATAAACCAAATTTTCAATTTCCCTGAGGACATTATCAGGAATACCCTAGGGTTACAAGACCAAGAAGTTAGAAAGGAAAAGTGGTTGGTATACAAGAAAACTTTTGATTTTGTCAGACAATTTGATCCCAAATATGACCCCATAGGCAGTATAAATCCTATGGAAAAAAGGATAGATACTCTCATGAATTGTTTTCAAGAGATTTTTAAGACTCTAGAACAGAAGAAGAAAAGGGCCATGGAGGAAAAACCTAAGAAGGCTAAATCATTATTGGGAAAAAGTGCATTTGCAAAGATGTTGCCTCCTGGCAAATATATGTTCCAAGAAAAGACTGGTTACGGTGTAATTGTCCCTGCATCTGACATCAGGAAGCAACAAAAGAAAAAGGAGGTTGAAGAAATTATAGACATAACACAAGACCAGCTAGGTGAAGACATCCTCAATTTTTCACCTCCTACCAAGAAACAAAGGATAGAAGAGAGGCCTCATGATCCAGAAGAGGAATACTCTCCTTCATAATCACCCTTGAATGTTAGAGATGATCAGGAGATTATAGAGTAGGTACAACAAATGGGATCTCAGGGTCAAGTATTCATGACTCAAGATGAAATAAATGAAGGGATCCCAGAGCAACCAAAGGAGCCTGAGTTAGGCTTAACAGTGGGACAACTTGTAGGAACAGAGTTGGATCCTATAGTCAAACTGGCATGTGATGAATTTTTGGCTGATGATGCATTTGTGAAGACTTGGGCCTTTTTATAATTTTTATGGAAAATAAACATGAGTAAATTTGAGAAAGCCTATGAGAAGAAGCACAAGGAAAATCCTAATAAGGATCTTAAAACTATTGAAGATGAAATTAGGAAAGAGATGATAGATAGCTTTGAAGGGATTACTCCAGAACAGGGCAGAGAATTGGTAAAGAATGCAGGAGTACTTGTCCTCCCCGAATGGGACATAAATGATGCAATAGTCCTTGATGTAGTTAGAAAATAAACTAAACTTGTGTACAAGACCAAGGAAGAGGTAGAACAGGCTATCAAAGGAATTGCCTTTAGTAATGACCATCAAGCTTTGGTCATGTGGTCATTAAAGAAAGATGAGAAGAACAAGGGAAAACAAATAATTAAGGATAGTCTTTCTGGTGGTCTCATAGTCAAGAGGGTTTTGGACACCTCAGCAATAGAAGCATCAAGTATGGTGGTAGCCACAGCTCACCTTGTAGAAAAGGTGGTAGAAAGGGAAGCAAAAGAGAAGGAGGAACTCACAAGAAAATTTGAAGAAATGCTGAGGGCATATGGAGATTTGAGACAAGGATTATTTGAGAAGGACAAAATAATTGTCGACTTGAAGAAAAGGTTGGGTGAGGAAAGCTCAGTCCAAGCACCACAACAGTTGCAACTTCCTTCTTCTACTACTGGTACTTCTTCCTCAAGCCCTATTATTGATTTTCCCATGTCTCCTTTTCCCCCTTCCCTGAGCAATGAGGATATAGAATAGAGAGAACAACAGAGATTTGAAAAGAAAGTAAAGGACACCATTCAACATTTTGTTAGAAATGTAAAGCTCGGGGAGGTTTATAAACATGCAGAGCAGTTATCTGACATTCTGCTTTCTTTTAGAAAAGAAGAAGACACAGTAGGCTGAATTTTGGATAGGTGGGTACCTAGGGAAAATGTTTTGAAGACATTTCTTGCTTCAATTAAAGACCATAGTATTGTGTACCCCCAATTGGCAAGTACTTATAAAATTGTCAAAGCCCTTCTTGATTTTGAAGTAGCTAGGGAAGAAATAAAAATAAAAGTAGCTCTTTTGAGAGTAAGATATTTTCAAAATGATTTTCAAATATTCCCTAGTCTTGTCAAAGTAGATGGAACCATAAAAGAGAAAGTAAAATGGTTGGAACAAATAGAATACGGGGTCTCAACCAAGATAGATGATGCTTTAAGCACTGAGGATAATCTTCCCTTTGTTCAAATAATTGAAATGTTACAAGATGCCAGGATACATTTTACTAAAGTGATAACCGAAGTGCAAAAATTGGTTACTAACTGGAATAAGATTCTACCAAAGAGGGATGAAATTTTGGCTTTTAATTGGCCTACTGAAGATACTTTTTCAGCCTAGGAAGCAGCCTCCCTTTTAGAGGAAAATAAAGAAGAAGAAGCATCCTCTGAAGAAGCAACAGATGGCAATGCCCTAGCTCCTTGAAAGACAAGCACAGATATGACACCTGGCAGAAGTTGAACTACCCTTGGGAATTGTTACAAGATTTTGGCGCTCATCCTAACAATCTATTTTGAGGATTTGTAACAAGAAAGTTTCCCTTCAAGTATGTTGTCCTATATGGTGATTTTTTTATCTTTTGTAAAAGGATCTGTAGCTTGTTTGTAGTCCTTATTTTCTATAAAAGGACTACCAGGATCAATTGTAAAGGACCAAGAACTTAATCAATTTTGACTGATATGTTTCCTAAGTCTAGGATATCATAGATTGTATTTTTAGGCATATTTCTATAGCAAAATGAAATTTTCTGGTTCAAGTTATTTTCAAAAAGTTGCATTGTAAAGCATTTTGTGAGCACGATATAATATAGCATTTGAATAATATCCAACATAAACTCCCATTTTGGGGAACCAACAGTATCCTAAGGAAGGCAAGTTTTAACTTAGAGTCTACACCGACGCTAATTGGGCTAGAAATGTGGATGATAGAAAAAGCACCACCAGAGGAGCATTTTTCTTTGGTAAAAGACTTGTTACATGGAAAAGTAAGAAATGGTCTTGTATTTCCCAGTCTACAACCAAAGCAGAGTATGTTGTTGCATTGCTACAAACTATTCAAATATTGCATATATCAAGAAAGTGTTGGAAGGTATGAATGAGGTAATCACTGAGCCAATGATTATATATTGTGACAACACTAGTGCTATAAACATTTCAAAGAATCTAGTGATGCACTAAAAAACAAAGCACATATCTATTAAGTATCACTACTTAAGAGAATAAGTACAGGAGAAGCAAGTAAAGCTAGAATTTGTTACATCTAAAGAACAACTTGCAGACATATTTACAAAGCCTCTATTGAAGGATACATTTGAATACTTGAGGACTAGAATTGGGGTCCATCCCCTATCTACCGGTCACTAATGTGATCTGGAGGTTACATCAGCCTAATCTTATCAAAAGATCATACATGTTGATGCATCATTATTCACACTTTGGATTTCTGTCTAAGGTTGTGAAAAGTTTGAATAACTGCAAAAGATTTGCATAAAAGTATACAGAGATACAGAGAATGCACCAGACAACAGAGAGTTACATGGCTACTATAGAGCTATATGTTAATGTGCTTCTCTCTCATTGTTATCAAAGGGAGAGATAAACAATATGATAACCAATGAGAATACTGAAACATCTATCTAAGGGAGAGATATGAAAGTAAGGGAGAGCATTGAAGATCAGTTACTGAGAATAGAAGAAGAAATCTAAGAGCTACAAAGATCATATCTATAGAAGATAGTCTGCACTTGAAATGCTATTAAGTAATATAGTGATTAAACATATTAAGCTAGGGAGAGCTTGTACCGACCTACAACATTTGTTTACAGAGTTTTAGAATACATGTTTGGTATGTCTATAGTGTACTTCATATTTCTTGAGTTGCCATCAATGCCAAAGGGAGAGATTGATGAACTAAAACTGATTGTGAACTTCATTGAAGAACTACAAGTGATTAGAGATCATCGAACACTAAAGTGTTATGTAAGATAATTAAATCAATTTTGTGTTGTCATTGATGTCAACTAGTTTTTTTATAGTACTTATCATGGAGTTGAAAACATCTAACACATCTGTAGAAGATAAGAGAAAGATGAAGAACTAAGATATCTACATTGAGGAAGATGGAAAGGATAGATGAGGATGAGGAATACTTTTGGTAACTCATTGATGAGTCTATGACTTCATATTGTTGTCTTGATTATGTTACATTAATCTGTTATGAAGTTGGAAGCAATTTGTTACAAATTAGTGTGGTCAGTTAATGAAGCATTCTAGTATACACTGAGCAGTGTAGTGTATACTAACGAGCATAGTATAAACTGAGCTTGTGTTCACCGACGCATTTCTTTGTTAACCGAACAGAAGAAAGGAACTAAATGATTATTTTAGCCGACAGAAGTTGATGAGCTATAAAGTGTTATGATTTTGAAATAGAAGATACAGTTTGTTACAAAGATCAATGGCTAACAAAATTTAAGGAAGATCTAAAGGATGGAAACAAAATGTGTTACTAACACATCAGCTGAGGAAGGTTTAAGCAGCAAAATGGATGAAGGAGAATAAGTAGCAAAATATGATGGATGAGAAGAAAATAGTTTACATGTCTATTTAAGAGACTAGGGTTTCATTATGAAACTTATGCTAGAAGAAGGAGACTATAGAATTATCATGTGAACAAGCTTCATGCATGCCTGATCAGACTAGTTAAGGAGAACTGAACTGCAGAGATTACCAAGTGTCAGAAAGCTATAACCAAGAGATAGTAAGTCATTGATTATTGTTGAAACAAAATTGATATATTGATCAGAGGATTTGAATGAGCATAATATAGATCTGAACATCTACAATAGAAGTTGTATTGTAATCAGATCACCTATTGTTATAGTTTAACCATTGTAATCAGATAAAATCTCTTAATCGACTGGACTTGAAAGTCTTGTAATGTCATTCATAGAGTGTCCATAGTGAATGCTGGTTGGATGATAATGGTTAGTGTTAAATCCTCTAACAAGGTCACACCTTACACTATGTTTTGTAACCTTTAACAGGGTTGGCTCTTCACCGACCTCACTTCAGAAGAGTGAACAATTGTTGGTTGCCGGTCCTAGGTGTTTTTTCCCTTAACAGGGTTTCCACGTTAAATCTCTTGCATTATGTGTTCATGTCGGTGATTGTTTGATTGTCATACTTTACATATTGTATATTGGATTTGATCGGTAATCACTATAAGTTATTAACTGGTAATTGGTAAAAGTACAAACAGTTTACTATTTTATGTTACTAAGCTATAAATGTTTATGTAAATTGTTTTTGGGTATACATTTTGTATTTGGGACTGTGGATAACTGATTCAGCCCCCCTCTCAGTTATTTTAATAGGTTGGTCATTGACTTTTCCTAATTCACTCCTTGTGATACTCCAAGCCTGGCCGCCCATTAAAATGGATAGTATTTATGCTAACCTCTGGACCTTGACCCCCTCAATTTTAATATGGGAATCTTGGAAAGAGAGAAATATGAGTCTTGGAATGAGAGAAATAGGAGAAGCTTTAAGGAAGAAAAATTGGATTGGAGGCAACTGAGTAATAAGATTGAAGTAGCTATCCTAGATAATATTAACAATAGAATCTCTAGATGACAAAAAATAGATCTTCATATGAGCCATTGGGATGAAAAAATGAGAGGGAATTGGATAGGTCTTTCCCTTCCTACCTTTATTGGTACAGGGGATATTGAGGAAAGATTGCAAATAGTGCCCTCTAGAGGATGGATGGTTCAAACTGGTGCAGGAGCACCTAGGCTAACCTCCATTGTTTATGTTATTTTGTCTTGTATCTAACATTAGCCAAGTTAGAGTAGTGTGTTTGATTTGGACCTTAGAAGATCTTGCAAATGTGGACTAGGTGAGTTAGTGTTAGAACTAAGGTCACCAATTAGTCATTGTTAGTAGTATTTGATAGCTTAGCCTTAGAAGCTTAAAGTTTTGGTTAGAGGAATCAATGTGTCCTAAACACATGAGAGATGTCTATAAGATGCTTTAAGGTTATTTAAGAAGTTAGTTCTTCTAACTACATGGATTAGAGATCCTAAAAGTTAGGATGGCGGTATGAAGACAAAGATGCCAAATGTTGTTAAAAAGTTGTCATGACAACATTTGCAATAATGGCAAATGTTGCATGCAACTCGACAACATTGGATCCCCTCAAAGGTAGGAGTGGGAGATTAACCAAAAAGGCCTAAAAACATGGAGAATGGCATCTAAGATCATATCAAGCACAAATTTTGAGGTAGACATAATTGTAACAAGTTTCTGAATAAAGAATATAGCTCCGCAACTCTACTTTGTGAGGAGCCCGAGCATTTCAGTATGACAGTGATATCATATGAGTTGAATGCTTTAATTTAGTGATAAATTTGAGTTCATAGGATAGTTCTAAGACTTTTTCATTTAGTAAGAAAGATGATTTGAGTTTTTTTGTTGTCTCGAATAAATTGTTTTAGCTCTAGAGGTTTTCCTGGTCCTTTTCTGACCAATTTGTCTTTTCATGACTCCCCCATGAAATCTAGCCATGGGATCTTCCTAAGAATATATGAATGTGTTAGGGAAACCATTGGTATGTACATATTTAGGATTAGGGGTCATGAAGAGTGAAGAATCTATTTTTAATGGCAAGCCCTAGGCGAGCGTAGTATGCCCGGTTAGAGGTTTGACAATGAAGAATCTAGAGATTATATGCAAGGGAGATAAGTACTGTACGGAACAAGTGTGGTTCTAGGTGGGTTATAAATTTTTTTAAACATGTTATGAGGATTGAGGTCATACCAATCCATTTGAGTGAGACTCAATCAAGAATTTAGTCTAGTCCTAGGAAATAGGTCTTTTAGCCCTATTTGGCCTAGATTATAGGAATCCTGTGTACGGAAGACTTAGGAGCCTAAAACTTGTAGAATTCTTCATAAAATCCAAAAGGGTATCCAAATACCTAATTTTTTTTTCAAGTCATTTGGCAAGTTTTGTGTAGAAAGTAAGAAAACACCCTATCAAGGGCTACAAGGAATTGGGCCTAATTAGGCCTCCTCATGGTGAAATCTTGAACCCTATGGAAAAGGGCTTGAAGATCCTTCTAAATGGATCAAAATGAAAGAAAATGGAATTTTTTAAAGATGTTTGGCACCACTGTAATGAAATTCATGATTTGTGTGAAGTTGACACTTAGAGCCTTCTAAGTGTAGGATAAAGCATTGGAGAACTAAATGGTGTTTGTCCTTCAAGGTGAAGCACAAGGAGTTAGACTCTTGGAGAAGAGTTGGTCAAGGCATTAGTTAATCACCTAAGCCTTTTGGATATCCTAGAGGAGATTAGGATCCTTGATAGAGACAAGCTAGGTCTCTTATAAGTCGTGCAAGCAAACCTTGGAACACTCACATCATATTGGTATTAGAGCTTATTTTGATTAGGCTTGTGGTTGATGATGCAACCTACTGAATCAGTAGAAGAAAATACATCAGTGGGATTAGTAGAAGATAAAACCATGCTGACTAACATTGAGTTAGCCAAGAAGGTGGAAGAACAAGAAGAGGATAACAAATTGCTAAGAGAAAGATTAGCTCAAATGGAATAGCTCTTGGGTGAAGTCCAAGAAAAAGATGATAAGGTGAAAGATAAAATAGACCAAAAGGAAGAGAAAGAAGAAAGGGAAAATGAATTGGAATTGGAGGAGGAATCTCCAACCCCTGACCCTATTCTTCCTGAAGAACCCTTCTTGAAGGCACTAAAGGCCTTAAGTGACAAAGCTTTGGAGGGTGCACCACTATTCAGTGGACAAATGGATCTAGATTCAGTCATGGACTAGATAGACAACATAGATAATCACTTTGAATGTGATGGTATATCATAGGCCCAAAAAGTAATGCTGGCCAAGTCTAGGCTGAGAGGTTCAGCACTAACAAGGTGGCAGTTTGTGCAAACTGAAAGAGAAAAAGAAGGAAAGGGTCCAATAGTTACATGGAAGGGCATGGTAACTAAAGTGAAGTAGACCTACTTACCTGATGACTATGAGGTTCAGCTACATAGAAGGAGACACAATCTTAGACAAAAAGATTTGGATGTCCAAGAATACACCGAAGAGTTCCAAAAGTTGTGCTTAAGATCAAAAGTGGTTGAGGATGAAAGCATCAAACTAGCTAGGTATTTGAATGGATTCAAATGGCCTATTCAAGAAGACACGAATCTTGTGAACTTCAAAAATATCTTCCAATGCTATCAAATGGTCTTGAAGATTGAGGAGAAAGGAAAAAGAAAGCAAGAACAAACCTCCAAAGGAAGAGGTAGAGGAAGAGATAGTAGAGCACAAAGAGGTGGCTATGGTGGAAGGATTTCAGAGTCAAAGACTCAAGGAGAAATCAAATTTAGTGAGTAGCAAGAGGGAAGCTCTACTAGAGGTGGTAGATGAAGGAGCTCTAACTTTAGAGGAAGAAGTGGTGGACAAGGAAGAGGCAACTACTTTGCCAATATGAAATGCTATCATTGCAACCAAATGGGACACCTTTCCTATAGGTATCTAGAGAAGGGTAGTACTTCTCAAGGAGGTGACAAGAGAACTAATCTAGTTCATGAGGAGACAAATGCAGCAAAGAAACACCCTAAGTTACCATTAAATTCAGAGGAAGGTGGGAACCTCATGATGAGGAGAACATTAACCAAGGAGCTGGTGAAAGAAGAACTAAGCCAAAGGAGATCCTTGTGTAGGATAAAGTGCAAGATGATGGAAAAGTGTGTAGAGTCATCACTAACTCAGGGTCTACTGACAACATTGTGTCAAAGGAAGCAGTCAGTAAGCTAAGGTTGACAAGAATACCCCACACTAATCCTTACAAGGTCACATAGCTAAACAAAGGCCAACATGTCCTAGTAAATGAGTAGGCTTGGGTAGAGTTCTCAATTAGAAGGTATAAGGACAAATTTTTGTGTGATGTGTTTCCTATGGATGCATGTCACTTGCACCTAGGTAGACCATGGCAATTTGACTACCAAGATATACATGATGGAGGAAAGAACTCCTATACTTTCAAGAAGGACAATGTGACTTTCAAAATTCAGTCACTATTAGAGGATGCAGAGGTGAAGACATCAGGTCCTAATGTGCTCATGGTTGGTGAAAAAGAGTTCCTAGAAGCCATGGAAGAAGTTGAAGGTGTTGGCTTTGCATTGGTCTTAAGACCAAGGGAGATAGATGAAGGTAAGGTAACCAAGAAGCCAAAGTTACCTAAGGAGTTGCAAAGCATGTTGTAGACTTATGAAGGTATAGTAAGTGATGGGAAACCATCAACCTTACCCCCTAAAAGAGCCATAAGTCATAGGATAGACTTTGTACCAGGAGCTACCCTTCCTAATAAAGTAGCCTACAAGATGACCCCTCAAAAAAATGAGGAAATTGCTAGGCAAATACAAGAACTCCTAAACCAAGGCCTTATTAGAAAGAGCATTAGACCATGTGCCATACCCACTGTCCTTGCACCTAATAAAGGAGGAACTTGGAGGCTTTGTACTGATTCAAGGGCCATAAATAGGATAACCATTAGGTATATGTTTCCCATTTCTAGGATTGAAGATCTAATGGATTGTCTAGGTGAAGCTAAGTACTATAGCAAGATAGAATTGAAGAGTGGCTATCACCAAAAAAGGATAAATGAGGGAGATGAGTGGAAAACAACCTTCAAAACCAATGAAGGTTTGTATGAATGGCTTGTCATGCCATTTGAACTATCTAATGCCCCCTCCACATTCATGAGGCTCATGAATGAATTCCTCAAAGATTACTTTTGAAAATTTGTAGTGGTATATCTTGATGATATATTGATTTATAGAAAAACAAGAGGTGAGCATCTACAACACCTAGAGATTATTATTAAGAAGCTACATGATGAGAAGTTGATGATCGACTTGGATAAGTGTGCATTCATCAAGACAGAGATGGTGTACCTTGGATTTTTTCTATCACATGGAAATCTAAAAATGGACAAGAGTAAAGTGGAGGCCATCTTAAATTGGCCTACTCCAAGGACAACAACAGAGGTAAGAAGTTTTCATGGCCTTGCTCAATTCTATAGGAAATTCATAAGGCAATTTAGTGCAATCTATGCTGCTATGTTGGACACCATTAAAGGAGGCATAAAGACTAAGTTTGTATGGAATGAGATAACTAGCAAGAGCTTTGAGTTGCTAAAGGAAAAGATTGCTACACAACCTATTTTATTTTTTCCAAGCTTTGAGAAGCTATTCACCATAGAGTGTGATGCTAGAAATGTGGCTATTGGAGCTATTCTAAGCCAAGAGGGAAGACTGGTGCCTTTTCATTCAAAGAAGTTAAGTGAAGCTAAGAAGAATTATTCTTCTTATGACCTTGAAATGTATGTATTAGTTCAAGGTTTGAGGACATGGAGACACTATTTGCTTCCCAAGGAGTTCATAGTCTATTCAGACAATCAAGATCTAAGTTTCTTGAACTCTCAAGAGAAACTAAGTCATAAGCATATGAAGTGGGTTGAATACCTGCAAGCTTACACTTTTAATATCAAGCACAAGAAAGGAGTACTCAAGAAGGTGGCAGATGCCTTGAGTAGAAGAGCTCTCACTATCCAAGAGATCTAGTTGAAAATCATGGGAATAGATCACTTCAAAGATCTATATGCTGATGATGAAAACTTTGCAGACATTTATAAGGTATGTGCTAAATACAAGAATCATTTCTATAGTAAATATGCTAAATATACATTTTAGATTGATCTCTTATTTAAGGGTAATCATTTATGTGTCCCTAAAGGGTCTATTAGAGAGAATTTGAGTCAAGAAAAGCACAATGGTGCATTGAGTGGTCACTTTGGGATCACTAAGACCCAAGAAATTGTTCAAAGGTTCTATTATTGGCCAAGAATGACCCTTGATGTTAGAAGATATGTGGAGAATTGCATTGTAAGTCAAAAGGCTAAAGGTACTTCTTCCAATGTAGGCCTGTATCAACCACTACCTATTCCCACTAGGCCATGGGAATGCTTAAGCATGGACTTTGTAGTTGGGTTACCCAAGACAAGACAAGGTGTGGATAGTGTTTATGTAGTTGTGGACAGATTCAAAAAGATGGCTCACTTTGTGCCATGTAAGACAACTAATGATGCTAGTCAAATAGCCTCTCTCTTCTTCAAAGAGATAGTAAGAATCCATGGGTTACCTATGAGCAT
This sequence comes from Chamaecyparis obtusa, assembly GCA_027943335.1. Taxonomy (NCBI): domain Eukaryota; kingdom Viridiplantae; phylum Streptophyta; class Pinopsida; order Cupressales; family Cupressaceae; genus Chamaecyparis; species Chamaecyparis obtusa. The sequence goes on along the minus strand of BSBK01006333.1, from coordinate 67,284 downwards.
TGTGTCAGATAGAGACACCAAGTTTATGAGTAATTTTTGGAAGACTCTTTGAAAAAGGTTGGGCACTAATTTATCATTTGGATCTACATACCATCATCAAATTGATGGTCAGACTGAAGTGGTAAATAGAAGCCTTGGAAATCTATTAAGGTGCTTGACCAAGGAATATGGTCAACAATGGGATCAATTGATTGGACAGACTGAATATGCTTATAATGACACTGTGAACAGGTCAACAGGGAAGAGCCCCTTTGAGATTGTGTATGGCCTACACCTTAGAGGAGTCTATGAGCTAAGATACTTGAAGTATGGAGTGAAGGGAAGTGGATATGCTGATGATTTTTCTTATGCAATGCAGGAGATCCATGACATAGTCAGGAAGACATTGACCGAGAACATCATGAAGCTTAAGACTAAAGTTGTTGAGACTAGGAGAGAGATCCAATTCAATGTGGGAGACTTGGTGATGGTGCATCTAAACAATTCTAGACTTCAAAAGGGAGTCCCACACAAGCTGCAAATGACGAGGATAGGTCCCTGTCCTATCTTGGCAAAGTATGGGAACAATGCTTATAGAGTGGAGTTGCCGAAGGATAGTGGACTATCCCCTATCTTCAATGTTGGAGACCTGGTTCCTTACAAAGGAAAACCACCTGACTTGGATCAAATCCTTAGTAGAGTAATCCAAGATGTAGAAGAACTCAAATTACCTTCTACAACAGTCAAGAAGGCTAAGAGCATACTAGATACTAGAGTCTACAAGAAGACTAGAATCAAGGAGTACAAGGAACATTTGGTCAAGTGGGATGGCCAATCTAATGATGATGTAATGTGGATCAAGGAAGTTGAGTTTAAGAAGAAGGGATTTGATCCTACCTTACTCAATCCAAGGGTGGATTGAACTCTTTTGTTTAGGGGAGGATGGTGCAGGAGCACCTAGGCTAACCTCCATTGTTTATGTTATTTTGGCTTGTATCTAACATTAGCCAAGTTAGAATAGTGTGTTTGATTTGGGCCTTAGAAGGTCTTTCAAATGTGGATTAGGTGGGTTAGTGTTAGATTTAAGGTCACCAATTAGTCATTGTTAGTAGTATTTGATAGCTTAGCCTTAGAAGCTTAAAGTTTGGGTTAGAGTCATTAATGTGTCCTAAACACATGAGAGATGTCTAAAAGATTCTTTAAGGTCATTTAAGAAGTTAGTTCTTCAAACTACATGGCTTAGAGGTCCTAAAAGTTAGGATGGTGGTATGAAGGCAAAGATGCCAAATGTTGTTAAAAAGTTGTGATGACAACATTTCCAATAATGGCAAATGTTGCATGCAACTCGACAACATTGGATCCCCTCAAATGTAGGAGTGGGAGATTAACCAAAAAGCCCTAAAAATATGGAAAATGGAATCTAAGACCATCTTAGGCTCAAATTTTGAGGTAGACATCATTGTAACAAGTTTGTGAATAGAGAATATGGCTCTGCAACTCTACTTTGTGAGGAGCCCAAGTATTTATGTATGACAGTGATATCATATGAGTTGAATTCTTTAATTTAGTGATAGATTTGAGTTTGTAGGATAGTTATAAGACTTTTTCATTTGGTAAGAAAGATGATTTGAGTTGTTTTGTTGTCTTGAATAAATTTTTTAAGCTCTAGTGGTTTTCCTGGTCCTGTTCTGACCAATTTGTCTTTTCATGGCTCCCCCATGAAATCTAGCCATGGGATCTTCCTAAGGGTAGATGAATGTGTTAGGGGAGCCATTGGTATATACATATTTAGGATTATGATTCATGAAGATTTGAGCAACTATTTTTAATGGCAAGCCCTAGGCGAGCTTAGTATGCCCAGTTAGAGGCTTGATAGTGAAGAATCTAGAGATTATATGTAGTGGAGACAATTACTGTACGGAACAAGTGTGGTTCCAGGTGGGTTATCAAAATTTTTAAACATTTTATGAGGATTGAGGTCATACCAATCCATTTGAGTGAGATTCAATCAAGAATTCAGTCTAGTCCTAGGAAATAGGTCTTTTAGCCCTATTTGGCCTAGATTATAGGAATCCTATGTACGGAAGACTTAGGAGTCTAAAACTTGTAGAATCCTTCATACAGAAGGGTATCCAAATCCTTGATTATTTTTGCAGGTCATTTGGAAAGTTTTGAGTAGAAAGTAAGAAAACACCCTGTCAAGGGCTATAAGGAATTAGGCCTAATTAGGCCTCCTCATGGTGAAATCTTGAACATGGTGGAAAAGGGCTTGAAGAACCTTCTAAATGGATCCAAATGGAAGAAAATGGAATTTTTTCAAGATGTTTGGCACCCTTGCAATGAAATTCATGATTTGTGTGAAGTTGGCACTTAGAGCCTTATAAGTGTAGGATAAAGCATTGAATAACTAAATGGTGTTTTTCCTTCAAGCTGAAGCACAAGGAGTTAGAATCTTGGAGAAGAGTTGGTCAAGGCCTTAGTTAATCACCTAAGCCTTTTGGAGAACCTAGAGGAGATTAGGATCCTTGATAGAGACAAGCTAGGTCTCTTAGAAGTTGTGCAAGAAAACCTTGGAACACTCACATCACAAACTTAATTTTGATGGGGCATCTAGAGGAAATCTTGAAGTAGTAGGCATTGGATGATGTATTCATAATAAGGGTGGAATTGAAATTTCTACCATGGAAGCTCCCATTAGAATTGAAACCAATAATTGGGCGGTATTATTAGCTTTAGTCAAAGAACTAAGAAAATGTGTTTCCCTAGGATTACAAAATTTGGAGATTGAAGGGGACTTGACAATCATTAGTAATGCTTTAAGGAAAGGATCAAACCAAATTGGAAACTAAATTCCCTTCTCTCCCAAGCTTTAAACCTATGTAAAACATTTAAGAAGTTCACCATTAACCATATCTACCAAGAAGGTAATAAAAGAGTTGATGAACTAGAAAATGAAGGTGTAGATGGTATTTTACTACAATAAAACAAATTTCTAGCATAAGGATTTCTTTAGGGCTCCTAATTGAACTCACCCCTAACCCATCATCAATAGTTTTTTTAGCATGAATTGACACTATCCTGAAACTGCTCTCTTGGGCCCCTAGTGTAGCCTATCCTTAACTTATACCATCCATATATAGAAAACTTGTGAGAGAGCTTGGTAACCAGGCAAGAGGCCAATTCTCTACGCTAGAATCTTCAACTATAAATTTCATAATTAATCCATGTTTGAGTTACACTAGCTCTCATAAACCTTGGGTTATCATCTATTTAGTGAGGTCAAGATCACTGACCCATAATATTCTGAGAAGCCTACATACTCAGTGAGGTTCACTTTTATCTAATATTTATACACTTATATTCATACTCCTTTTGGCTTATATATATATATATATATATATATATATATATATATATATATATATATATATATATATATATATATATATATATATATATATATATATATTCAGATATGTATGAACATATATAGAGACATTTCTTATTGATTATCTGATTATACATTTATATTCATAAATATCTACATATATCTCTTTCATCTAAATATCATACTAACATTCATATTGGCTTATATATATATATATATATATATATATATATATATATATATATATATATATATATATATATATATATATATATATATATATATATATATATATATATATATATATATATATATATATATATATATATATATATATATATATATATATATATATATATATATATATATATATATATATATATATATATATATGAATGATGTTAAAATGTAGAGGAGGAAATATGAGATCTATTCTCAAAACCCAAATTCCCTAAGGAAGAGATCCGATTTGATCAACCTAGAGGTTAATACACAATCGAATAAATTTGTGGATGAATATGGAAGTGAGAGAGTAAATCTAATATTTCCCTTTATGGATGGATATTATATTTGGAATATGAAATAATTGAAATACAACTACTAACCTCAAATTAGGGAAGATCTGGAAAATGTTGAATTCTAGTGTTTGTGTGTACTTTTGAGAAAATTTGAAACTTGTCCTGAACTAGAAATACCAAGACAGAGAAAACCCAGAAATCTTTCCTCAAGATGGCTCAACTCAGGTTTGACCCTCATAAAAGGTTAAATACCACATTCTTTATTTGAAGTCCGATTCGAATTCTATTCACAGATCTCAGAAGTTTGCTGAAAAGGGTATCCAAATTCACTCTCAAATCCAAAATTTTGCACCTGTACCTGCAAGAAAATGGGGGTTTTTTTTGTATGGGGGGTTTGCCTTGATCAAACCCCAATTTAAGAATTAACCTTGAAATTGAATTGAAATATATTGTGCATAAACAAAGTAATTGGAACGAATCACCTTGCTTATGTTGAAGTCCTTGTAGAGGATTCGAATCCTCAAATCCACAAGTAGGAATGCTTCATTGGATGTAGGATGTCTCCAATCAATAGTATTTGATCTTCAACACCAATCTTGACTTGATCTTTGCATATGAGAAGGCTTGAATGAATGGAGAAGGATGGATCTTCAAGGAGGCTCCAAAGAGATTGAATCCTTCAATGGCTAAAAATGGATCTCCTTGATGGATGAATGCTTGAACACTTGAATGCTTGAAGACTTGCTTGCACTTTAGAGCTCTAGATGCTTGATTGCAAAACTTGATTGCTTGATGGCAAAAGAAGATGCAGAAAATGAGAGAGGAAGGCCTCCTTTTATAGTGATCTAGGGCACACTCCTCTAGATGGGCCACCTTGGAGAATTAAATCCCAATTAGGTCCTCACCTTTAGAAAATATACCTAGATTAAATGCAATTAAAGGATTTACCATCCCAAAACCCAAAATGGCCGACCCGGAGGTGGGAAAATAAATCGCCCGAAAGTCTGAAGCCCATAAATTCTAGAAATTGGAAATTTGAAGGAAGGAGTCAAAGTTGAGGTTGGACCTGACCTAGTTAGGTTCAAGCTCAACCCTAACCTAGTCAGGTTCAAACTTGACCCTGACCCTGGTCCCAGGTTGACTCAAATCCAAGTCAGGAGGGCCTAGGGATGCCCAGAAACCTAAAACTAATGCCAGAACAAGATAGAATGTCAGTGATAGACATAAAATCCTATGATTTCTGAGATGAAGGCTAGGAGGACCTATTTCTAAATCCTACCTAAAAGATAGAGCAATGGAAGAAGGAAATTCAGGAGAATCCTTAAGATCCTAACCTTAATTTCACCTAAAATGAAGAAATCAAGTGCAGGGAAGAAGTGGAAAGCTGGGAGAAAAGACAAATACATGCAAAGACCGAATCAAGGTGCTTAACATGACCCCAAACCACTTACTTGGAGGGCTAAATGCTCTTATCATGGAAGTACTTTGATTTTAAGATGATACATTAAGTCCCCATTTTAGCAAGAGTATGGACTCGATGCAAAATCTTGGTAAAGGAGATCAAAATAAAAAGATAATCTTATTGTAATCCAAAGGACAAAGAGAAACCTTAAGCCCCCAGGGACTCAAGTCTTCATCAACACCTAGATCACAATAAGAGAGACATCTCTAGAGAGAGAGAGAAGGTGTGATTACCTCACCCAATGAGAACTTATGTCCCATTGTGAGCCACACAAGAAAATGGTGCAATTGGAAAGATGGAATTGAACCACCTAGTGAATGTGGCTACTCAATAGTCAACCCATCAAGGATTTATCCTTAGGAATATTCTATTCCATAACAATAAAAAACAAAAAGAGATCCAATCTTAAGGACACTTCCGACCTTAAGGGATCACAATATATATGTGTTTGAAACTGGAGGGATCAAGAGATCCTAAAATATAAATCCATGCTTTAAGGATTAGTTACTAATCTAGAAAGGGAAAAGAAGTATCTTGAAAAATGCATGTGTATTGAAAAGTGCATGTGTGCAACATGTGAGCAGAGTGTATGCCCCCACATTAAAGTCATTGCTGACACTTTAATATGAGCAATGGCTTTAATAAAAACATAAACAACTCCACTAATTATGTTTCCACATTGAGATGCCCTCAGACGAAGACAAATCAAGGGAAATATCACAAAAACATATAGAGAACATGGAAGGGATCTACCTACCATGGGGTTAGTATGATCATAAGATAGTATATATATGATATTATTGCAAATGAATTGACATCATTCCCTAAAGAAAGTAGAACTACAATCACAAAAGAGGAAAGATCACATAAGATATACGAAGGAGAATCTTTTTGGACAATGACATGGAGACCAAAAAGAATTAGTGCTACCATATCTTGAATCCAAGAAAATTACACAAGGAAACAATTATGAACAATAGCACAATTACAACATAACATTGAACAACACATAGAAGAATAGAGATACATATAGAAGAATTTGAACAACAGTTTCGATTCCTTCATCACCTTGTACCAACTAAGTAACAAGGATCGTATAAAAGAATCTAACAACATTTAGCAATCACATTACGGGAGAAGCATAGTATAGCAAGAAAACACACAACAAAGCTACCACAAAGGACAAGTCGATCAAGCATGCTACCTACTTTCCCTATCTAATTGTATATCATTTAGCGAAGGTGGGTAACTCGTAAGAGGGACTATATCACTTATACATTTTGGGCCATTTTGCGACGGCTATGTGTCGCAATTGCGACAGCTATGTGTCGCAATAGCAACACCCATAGACGTCGCTATTTTTTAGTCGCAAATTGCGACGTCTATGGGTATCCGTCGCAATTGCGACACCTATCCGTCGCAATGTGGCTAAGATTTAAGAAGCGGCATGGCCGTCGCCCCCCCGTCGCATGCCTTCGGAGGGCCGTCGCAATCGCGACGGACCTCCCAAGCAATTGCGACGGGCACCTGCATCGCCTTGCGACGGGTTTCCGTCGCAATTGCGACGCCCGTGGGTGGATTAAAAAAAAAAAATTAATTTAATACATTGCTTATGAACCACATTAATGCTTTTTTCTTTCAACAAATGAGGACAGCCACTGTAAAGACAACATGATAATGTACACTCACTGTAAGGACAGTCACAAATGAGGACATCTCACAGTGACTGTCCCTAGTGTAATTGCCACTATTCAGCCACATTAATGCTTTTCTTCTTCAACAAATGAGGATAGTCACTGTAAAGATAGTCTTTACAGTGACTATCCTCATTTGTTGAAGAAGAAAAGCATTAATGTGGCTGAATAGCAATACATTCAAGTGGCAATTACACTAGGGACAGTCACTGTGAGATGTCCTCATTTGTGACTGTCCTTACAGTGAGTGTACATTATCATGTTGTCTTTACAGTGAGTGTACATTATCATGTTGTCTTTATAGTGTCAATATATGCATTATTACTTAAACTGAAGAGTACTCTAAATAATATGTCATTGTGGAGTTCTGATTGCTTCCAATTTGATATACGCTTGTTCTACTTATGTATCCAGCATCATGTAAGAAAAGTTGATGCTTTTAAATAGATTCATTTAGCCATGAAATGCCTGTGCATGTTACATACAAGATTCCAAGGCCCAAAACTGATTACTCATTATAATTCATGTACAGAATGATAATCAACCACAACGAGGCATGCGTAGGTGCTGCTTAGATTTTGAGGCATCAGAAGCTCGTAGAAGAAACTTGACCAATGGCTCATGGAATGCAACAAACTTATTGCCTAAAATAGGAGCATTGGTAACCACAGATGATGGTTTTGAAAAGGACACTTCACCATCAATGTCACGTGAGGGAACTGCAATTTTTGATGGCAAGTAACTTGTAGTATATAAGAGAGATGCAGGTACAGATGCTGGGAATACATTGCTAATGAACCACATTAATGCTTTTTTCCTTCAACAAATGAGGACAGTCACTTTAAAGACAACATGATAATGTACACTCACTGTAAGGATAGTCACAAATGACGACATCTCACAGTGACTGTCCCTTGTGTAATTGCCACTTGAATGTATTGCTATTCAGCCACATTAATGCTTTTCTTCTTCAACAAATGAGGATAGTCACTCTAAAGACAACATGATAATGTACACGGGCTGTAAGTGTACATTATCATGTTGTCTTTACAGTGACTGTCCTCCTTCAAGTGGCAATTACACAAGGGACAGTCACTGTAAAGGCAACATGATAATGTAGAGAAACGTTGTCATTTGTATTTTCAACAGTGCCGAGAGAGATTCCCTCCGCGAAATCACAGCTACAATTTCTGAGTACGTTGGGTTTATTTTTCTTTTGCCATTATTATGTAATCTGGTATTCAGCTGTTACAGAGCTAAAATACCCAGAAATGAGGACATATCTGTGTTGAATTTATTGTTAGCGGCTCTGGTTATTTAGAAGTTTAATTTTATTTGTTCATCTTTCAAGCACAAACGTTTTCTGGACCGTAACATCTTCATTGTTTCGGGTATGCAATGAAACAGACGTAACTTACAACTACCTTCACTGTACTTGTGTACATTATCATGTTGTCTTTACAGTGACTGTCCTCATTCAAGTGGCAATTACACAAGGGACAGTCACTGTGAGATGTCCTCATTTGTGACAAGGACAGTCACACGAGGACATCTCACAGTGACTGTCCCTTGTGTAATTGCCACTTGAATGTATTGCTATTCAACCACATTTATGGGCCCGTTTGGACCCCAGCACACAGTAGCATCTACAGAGAAGAATATCCCAGGTGCAACAAGTTGTAAGAATATACCAACAGTTCTAAGAAGTTCCCTAGCACATAGTAGCATCTACAGAGAAGAATATACAACATGAGGGCAGCCACTATAAAGACAACATGATAATGTACACTCATTGTATGTGTACATTATCATGTTGTCTTTACAGTGACTGTCCTCATTCAAGTGGCAATTACAGAAGGGACAGTCATTGTGAGATGTCCTCATTTGTGACAAGGATAGTCACACATGAGGACATCTCACAGTGATCGATTGTCCCTTGTGTAATTGCCACTTGAATGTATTGCTATTGAACCACATTAATGCTTTTCTTCTTCAACAAATGAGGACAGTCACTCTAAAGACAACATGATAATGTACACTCATTGTAAGGACAGTCACAAATGAGGACATCTCACAGTGACTGTCCCTTGTGTAATTGCCACTTGAATTACACAAGGGACAGTCATTGTGAGATGTCCTCATTTGTGACAAGGATAGTCACACATGAGGACATCTCACAGTGATCGATTGTCCCTTGTGTAATTGCCACTTGAATGTATTGCTATTGAACCACATTAATGCTTTTCTTCTTCAACAAATGAGGACAGTCACTCTAAAGACAACATGATAATGTACACTCACTGTAAGGACAGTCACAAATGAGGACATCTCACAGTGACTGTCCCTTGTGTGATTGCCACTTGAATGTATTGCTATTCAGCCACATTAATGCTTTTCTTCTTCAACAAATGAGGATAGTCACTCTAAAGACAACATGATAATGTACACGGGCTGTAAGTGTACATTATCATGTTGTCTTTACAGTGACTGTCCTCCTTCAAGTGGCAATTACACAAGGGACAGTCACTGTAAAGGCAACATGATAATGTAGAGAAACGTTGTCATTTGTATTTTCAACAGTGCCGAGAGAGATTCCCTCCGTGAAATCACAGCTACAATTTCTGAGTACGTTGGGTTTATTTTTCTTTTGTCATTATTATGTAATCTGGTATTCAGCTGTTACAGAGCTAAAATACCCAGAAATGAGGACATATCTGTGTTGAATTTATTGTTAGCGGCTCTGGTTATTTAGAAGTTTAATTTTATTTGTTCATCTTTCAAGCACAAACGTTTTGTGGACCGTAACATCTTCATTGTTTCGGGTATGCAATGAAACAGCCGTAACTTGCAACTACCTTCACGGTACTTGTGTACATTATCATGTTGTCTTTACAGTGACTGTCCTCATTCAAGTGGCAATTACACAAGGGACAGTCACTGTGAGATGTCCTCATTTGTGACAAGGACAGTCACACATGAGGACATCTCACAGTGACTGTCCCTTGTGTAATTGCCACTTGAATGTATTGCTATTCAACCACATTTATGGGCCCGTTTGGACCCCAGCACACAGTAGCATCTACAGAGAAGAATATCCCAGGTGTAACACGTTGTAAGAATATACCAACAGTTCTAAGAAGTTCCCTAGCACATAGTAGCATCTACAGAGAAGAATATACAACATGAGGGTAGCCACTGTAAAGACAACATGATAATGTACACTCATTGTATGTGTACATTATCATGTTGTCTTTACAGTGACTGTCCTCATTCAAGTGGCAATTACAGAAGGGACAGTCATTGTGAGATGTCCTCATTTGTGACAAGGATAGTCACACATGAGGACATCTCACAGTGATCGATTGTCCCTTGTGTAATTGCCACTTGAATGTATTGCTATTGAACCACATTAATGCTTTTCTTCTTCAACAAATGAGGACAGTCACTCTAAAGACAACATGATAATGTACACTCACTGTAAGGACAGTCACAAATGAGGACATCTCACAGTGACTGTCCCTTGTGTAATTGCCACTTGAATTACACAAGGGACATTCATTGTGAGATGTCCTCATTTGTGACAAGGACAGTCACACATGAGGATATCTCACAGTGATTGTCCCTTGTGTAATTGCCACTTGAATGTATTGCTATTCAACCACATTAATGCTTTTCTTCTTCAACAAATGAGGACAGTCACTCTAAAGACACCATGATAATGTACACTCACTGTAAGGACAGTCACAAATGAGGACATCTCATAGTGACTGTCCCTTGTGTAATTGCCACTTGAATGTATTGCTATTCAGCCACATTAATGCTTTTCTTCTTCAACAAATGAGGATAGTCACTCTAAGGACAACATGATAATGTACACTCACTGTAAGTGTACATTATCATGTTGTATTACAAATGGACCTTATGTTGGTCGGGATATAAGTGCAAAAAAAAAAAGGAACGTTGTCATTTGTGTTTTCAACAGCGCCGAGAGAGATTCCCTCCGCGAAATCAAGCGGGTTATCATTTGTGTTTTGAACAAAGCGGGTTGTCATTTGTGTTTTGAACAGCACCGAGAGAGATTCCCTCCGTGAAATCAAGCGGGTTGTCATTTGTGTTTTCAACAGCGTCGAGAGAGATTCCCTCCGCAAAATCACAGCTACAATTTCTGAGTACGTTGGGTTTATTTTTCTTTTGTCATTATTATTTAATCTGGTATTCAGCTGTTAGAGAGCTAAAATACCCAGAAATGAGGACATATCTGTGTTGAATTTATTGTTAGCGGCTTTGGTTATTTAGAATGCTTCCCCACAATACTTAATTACACAAGGGACAGTCACTGTGAGATGTCCTCATTTGTGACAAGGACAGTCACACATGAGGACATCTCACAGTGACTGTCCCTTGTGTAATTGCCACTTGAATGTATTGCTATTCAACCACATTTATAGGCCCGTTTGGACCACGACACACAGTAGCATCTACAGAGAAGAACATCCCAGGTGTAACAAGTTGTAAGAATATACCAACAGTTCTAAGAAGTTCCCTAGCACATAGTAGCATCTACAGAGAAGAATATACAACATGAGGGCAGCCACTGTAAAGACAACATGATAATGTACACTCATTGTATGTGTACATTATCATGTTGTCTTTACAGTGACTGTCCTCATTCAAGTGGCAATTACAGAAGGGACAGTCATTGTGAGATGTCCTCATTTGTGACAAGGATAGTCACACATGAGGACATCTCACAGTGATCGATTTTCCCTTGTGTAATTGCCACTTGAATGTATTGCTATTCAACCACATTAATGCTTTTCTTCTTCAACAAATGAGGACAGTCACTCTAAAGACAACATGATAATGTACACTCATTGTAAGGACAGTCACAAATGAGGACATCTCACAGTGACTGTCCCTTGTGTAATTGCCACTTGAATTACACAAGGGACAGTCATTGTGAGATGTCCTCATTTGTGACAAGGATAGTCACACATGAGGACATCTCACAGTGATCGATTGTCCCTTGTGTAATTGCCACTTGAATGTATTGCTATTGAACCACATTAATGCTTTTCTTCTTCAACAAATGAGGACAGTCACTCTAAAGACAACATGATAATGTACACTCACTGTAAGGACAGTCACAAATGAGGACATCTCACAGTGACTGTCCCTTGTGTGATTGCCACTTGAATGTATCGCTATTCAGCCACATTAATGCTTTTCTTCTTCAAAAAATGAGGATAGTCACTCTAAAGACAACATGATAATGTACACGGGCTGTAAGTGTACATTATCATGTTGTCTTTACAGTGACTGTCCTCATTCAAGTGGAAATTACACAAGGGACAGTCACTGTGAGATGTCCTCATTTGTGACAAGGACAGTCACACATGAGGACATCTCACAGTGACTGTCCCTTGTGTAATTGCCACTTGAATGTATTGCTATTCAACCACATTTATGGGCCCATTTGGACCGCGGCACATAGTAGCATCTACAGAGAAGAATATCCCAGGTGTAACAAGTTGTAAGAATATACCAACAGTTCTAAGAAGTTCCCTAGCACATAGTAGCATCTAAAGAGAAGAATATGGGTCAACGAGGTTGACTTCAAAGCCATGCAATCTAATGGTAATAGTAATATCATAATTTGACATACTATCAGAAATACTTCCTAAATAGACTATTTAATCTTATAAGAGATGGATTCATGAGAACTATTATTTATGAAATATGAGTCAATGACTTTAATTAAAAAAATTACACAATCTAATTCTTGTAAAAATATCAAAATTTGACACATTGAAAATACCTTCCAAAAGTATCGTTAATTGATTAATATGAATCACTACTCATGAAATATAATTTTATAAACCTAATCTAAAAACTACACAATAAAAATCTTAATAGCAATATTGTAAGAAACTATTCCCAAAAGCAAGCCTAATAAAATTTGATGAAAATAATTTTTGTTTCACTCAACTTTGACATTCACAACTTCCTCTTTTATTATAATAAGAAAAAAAATGTCTTTTTAGATATACCTCATGAACCATACTCGAATAATCTATCATTTTTCTTCTCAAAAACATATTTGCAGAGCCTGCTTCTTTTACTTGTTTGTACTTTTATCTCTCTGATGGAAAGGGTTCCTTCAGGACACATTTTTCCAAGTTCACTGCTTGAGATATTTGAGGAGGGTTCCCCTGCTTGAGTATCCATCCAACCCATATTCGAGTAGTTCTACAATTGCACAGTCTAAATTAATAATACTGACAATTGAATGACGAATGATGATACATAGAATTGATATAAACTAATCCTAAAAACACTAAAACATTATTAATATATTTATATTTCATAAATAAAATTGATATAAAAGATTTGGAAAGATACATTAAAAAATAGAAAAACAGTAATTTATAATAGAAGGAAACTTAAATTGCTATTTAAAAAAAAAACAAGAGTCTTAAATCTTATCATTTTGTTTCATTATCATCCATAAGTACACACCTCTAGCATAATAATTATATTTTACCACCCATAAAATGAAAAAAAGATTTTCACAAGAGAAATTGAAGCTAGATTATAAAAATGAACCATCTTATTGGAAACTGGAACTGTTATCATACCCAAAAGGACTACAAAATTTCACCTTATCATACCCAGATTGTTGCTTTGCCTGGCGGAGGGAAATTTGATCAGTAAAATTGACACAGAGTATGTTGTCTCCATTGTCATGCTGGATAACAAAACACCAACTTTAATGGGCATGTACTGTCCCTTGTGTAATTGCCACTTGAATGCATTGCTATTTGATGCAGGGGCATCCCTAATGCAAGCCAAAGACACCATGATTGAAGGAAGTTGCCATGAAGCCAAGGAGTCAAATCCTATCAATTGGAACATAAGATTTTCACCTTGGAGCTTTGAAGGATTGACTGGTGAAAGGTCCTTTTGATTGACAAATCAGAGTCTTTTTGAATGACAAATCAGAGTCTTTTTGAATGACAATAAATTAGAATAGGAGTTTTAGATGTTTTCTTGGTTTGTAATAAATATTAAGGATTGATCTTATCTCCTTATAAACATCCACTTGTTGGACACAAGACCCCTTGGTGACTTATAAACCTTGGGCATCTTTTGAGTCCTTGGATGAAATGAGCATAGTAAGTGTTTATTAGGTGTCTTTTAGATGTTGTTAAGAAGTTTGAAGGTCCAAAATAACTTTAATAAGGTTCCTAAAGTTTCACAACACATTTTTAACCTTCTCGGCAAAGTTGTTTGCAAAGTTGTAATGCAACTTTAAAAGTTGCTTAGCAAAGTTGACATTTGTTGGATAAACTGTTCTAACCACCTAGATGGTTGAACCAACGTTTGGAGAGCCTATTTTAGGCTTCAAATGGTCGAAGACAGACAGAGAACCAGTATTGTAATCATTTTGCTTTCATAAAAAATATAAATAACCCTGTTTTAGTGCATTTCTGGTGAAAAACGAACTCTGTACGGCTGTACGGATGGTGGTTGGATGATAAAATTTGCCTGGAAGTTGTAATAGTGACATCTGATGCTTTGGAAGTTGGTTTGATTGATTCTCTTTGTTTTATATCTAAGTTATTTCAAATTTTCTGTGCATTGTTTACAAACCCTCATTTTCAGGGTTTGACTGATGTAAAGACCTTAACTCACGTTTCAACCATTGGAATTCCTTCTTCCTTGGTGGAATGAGAGTTAAGGATGTATATTTGTATATTCTAAAAGCCCTGACTACTCTGCATCACTATTGTACCACATTAATGCTTTTTTCCTTCAACAAATGAGGACAGTCACTGTAAAGACAACATGATAATGTACACTCACTGTAAGGATAGTCACAAATGAGGAAATCTCAGAGTGATTATCCCTTGTGTAATTGCCGCTTGAATACATTGCTATTGAACCACATTAATGCTTTTTTCCTTCAAGTGGCAATTACACAAGGGACAGTCACTGTGAGATGTCCTCATTTGTGACAAGGACAGTCACACATGAGGACATCTCACAGTGACTGTCCCTTGTGTAATTGCCACTTGAATGTATTGCTATTCAACCACATTTATGGGCTTGTTTGGACCACGGCACACAATAGCATCTACAGAGAAGAATATCCCAGATCTAACAAGTTGTAAGAATATACCAACAGTTCTAAGAAGTTCCCTAGCACATAGTAGCATCTACAGAGAAGAATATACAACATGAGGGCAGCCACTGTAAAGACAACATGATAATGTACACTCATTGTATGTGTACATTATCATGTTGTCTTTACAAGGATAGTCATTTGTGACAAGGATAGTCACACATGAGGACATCTCACAGTGATCGATTGTCCCTTGTGTAATTGCCACTTGAATGTATTGCTATTGAACCACATTAATGCTTTTCTTCTTCAACAAATGAGGACAGTCACTCTAAAGACAACATGATAATGTACACTCACTGTAAGGACAGTCACAAATGAGGACATCTCACAGTGACTGTCCCTTGTGTGATTGCCACTTGAATGTATTGCTATTCAGCCACATTAATGCTTTTCTTCTTCAACAAATGAGGATAGTCACTCTAAAGACACAATGATAATGTACACGGGCTGTAAGTGTACATTATCATGTTGTCTTTACAGTGACTGTCCTCCTTCAAGTGGCAATTACACAAGGGATTTGTGTTTTCAACAGCGCCGTAACCCTCCGCGAAATCACATCGGGATATAAGGGCAAAACAAACAAGAACGTTGTCATTTGTATTTTCAACAGCGCCGAGAGAGATAAACAAACTTAAAACTCAGACTTAAGAAAGATGAAGGCAATGCTTCAAAAGGCCGATGCCCTAAATACGGGAAAACACAATACCACCATTAAACGATGCCCTAGTCACCGTATCAATGCTGCCAGCTCCGTACCAGTATGCTGACTGCTCACTTTCATCCTGTGATAAAGGTAACTTCATTAATCATACTTGAAATGGCAGCATACGAACTAAAGCTGATGAACATTTATAAACTAAAAGTTTAAAACTACAGATTACAAATGTAGTAGTTTCATACGAAAAGAGCTTGATGTCTGAAATTTACCATTAGAAGTATCCAAAGGAATACCACAGTACTGTTGAACTTGGAGAATCGGAGATGAAGTACACAGCAAGGTTCAACAGCTGTAAGGACTGTTACACCATCTTTAGCATTTGAATACATTTTCTCCTTGGCTTCTGGTGGATCCTCAAAGACCCCCAATGACGTTTTCCCTACAATTATCAATTGTTTGTCAGTATGAGATATTAATAAATAAACATTAATCACAATATTAGGCAAACAATGTTCTTGATGTCTGAATCTAAATCATAGAAAGCTCTAATAAAGCAGTTCTCAGTTTCACATTAAACTAAGTTTCAATTTCAAATGGTTATAATAATTTTTGCAAGTTATAAGTAGCTGGTTACAGTATATGACATAAAAAGAAAAAAAATCATTTCTATTCTTTTCTTCTTTTTCTCTTTCAACGAAGCTTTTGCGCCACACAAATGCATACCAAGAATTTCTCAGGAGGTTTCAAGACCATTGCATACCAAACTTCTTCTCTGTAGATGCTACTGTGTGTCGTGGTCCAAACGGGTCCAAATAGACCTAGTGACTCTAGTAGGTCTCCAAAACCTGTTCTGCAGCAATAACTCTTCAATTTGGCAAAGGACCTTATGAACTTATATGTTTTTTGAGTACCCTTTTTGATGTTCTAACAATCCTCCAACTCCCAGACCTTGACTCCACTCCAGAGCATATCAATGTCCTTATTGAGTCCGCAGACCTAATGCATGCCTTTGGGTGTGGGTTCCAAAACAAGGCATTGAAAATGGGTGCATGAAACCAAGATCAGAGTTTGAAGATGTCCACCATGCTCTAAAGATCTAGATTCAACAAGGTTTGAGGTCCTTTACTTGCCGCTACCCTCTGATCTTGCACAATCCATCAACTCCTAGTCAAGAACATTGAGATTCTTGACCTAGGGCTTGCTCTTGAAATTCTCTGGCTTAGTATCCTGTTCCAAAGCTTTTAAAATATGAAAATAAACCCCCTTAACTTGCATTTTACAAAGAACAGAGGATATCCTATGGTTTATTTGCAAGTTAAGGCCATTTGAATGCAATAACTCAAAAAATGAGGGTTTGACAGAACAACAGATAAGAAAAAGGAATAACTTTGATATAAGGTGTCTTGAATCTACCAAATAAACTCTCAAAGCATAAGATATAAATACTCTAACTTCCACACTGGTCTGCCCTCCCTTTGACATCCGTACACTGTACAGTGCTTGAAGGAAATGCACAAAAAAGGCTCTGAAATAGTGGCTCTATCTGACAGAGAGTCCATGCTAGGCTTCATGACTAACCTAGAGCACATTCCTTGTTATGGAGGAAGTTTGAATGGTGAAGAACTTATGGAATGGATAGAGGACCTAGATAACCATTTTGACTACAAGTATCTTATTAATAACCATTTTGACTACAAGTATCTTATGGATAGAGGACCTTGATAACCATTTTGACTCATTTAGTATCTTATTGAGCTTCACTTTGTTTCGAGAATATAGTTTAATATTCTCTACTAAACAGGGCCAACCATGTGAAGGTGGAAGCTCATTTGGCCCCACCCCCCTCCCCCTAACATCACTCTACATTCCCCGTTAACATCTAACATTCATTCATTCTTTCAATTATTAATAAAATGTAACATTCAATCAATATCACATGATAACATTCATTAACACATTAGATTCGTTAACACACAACATTCATCAATATGAAAATAAACACATAATTCATGAACATTCATTAGCACATAATTAAATTCATTGAGACATAAAATTCAGTCATTATCAATTAAGGTATTTAGATGACAATCATTTCTTTTTTCTCTTTCTAATTTTTTTTTCTATGTAAGCTCTAAGAGGAGCATCAGTGTTATCATCAATACCCCCCTCATCAGTTGTTTTGTTCTTTGTTCTTGATGATCTCAAATTCCTATGCTGCTGCAAAGGGGGGTCCTCTACAATAACAAATAAAAGAGTTAAATTTAAAATATTTAATTATAATTGTTACAAGTATTTAATTATTTTAAAGAACATAACTGTGGCGCTCTTTAATTACCTGATCTGGCCACATCATTTTGTCTAGACTCAACCTCAACATGCTCATGAGCACCGACCCCTCGATCCTCTACAGTTGCTATACAAAATGTTACATTAATCCAAACACCAATTGTAATTACATATAAAAATTTTAATAGCAAATGTATACCTCCACCACTAGGATGCACATCATGCGAACCTTCATTATGCATAGATTGTGTAGAAGGATTGTCAGGCTGCATTCCAATATCCTACACATTGTTATCATTGCTTTCTTAAAACAGATATACTCACTTTATATTAGAACTTAACATCAAATAGACTAATTGGTAAAGTATTCAATTTGAAATAAATTTCATTTAGCTTATTTACCTGTGGCTCAGATGCATCATTATTTGAACCTTGCACACTGATTTCAGCTCGTAGCCGTTCAGCCACGGCTCTATAGCCTTGTTGGAAGCCAATTCTCTTGTCCTCTTCTGTGAGGCATCTATTGAACTCTGACCCCTACATTTTTTCTTGGTATGGTGAATTTTACTTGCATTGTTTGATCAAAAAAAATTTCCTTGCAATATATAAAAAAATTGATACAAGTTTTCATTTACTAATACTTACAACTCGTGCTTGAAGTTTGGAAAAACCACCAGAGCCGAGCTTGTGTGTCCCGTGCTTTTCTAATCTTGCCTTTGTTGCCTTTGATGTGTCAGGCAATCTATGAAAAGTTTGAAATATGTTAGAGACCAATATAGGAAAAATTTAGAGGTTAATTAGTACATAATTACATTCTCAAAAGTATCACATACCTTGCTCTACTCTCTACTGGCGTAATTCCTTTTTTCATGTCGGCTTTATACTTTCCATCCAAAATCAAACCCTGCCACTCAGCCTCAAGAACACAGGGCGGACGCTCGTGCCTTGGGTTAACCTCTAAATATTTCCTGTACTGGTCCCTAATATACTTCAAACATAAACCAGCTCTTTCAAGGAGCTTGTTTCTCTCGAATGCACGAGGTCCAAAAAGCTGGGTCATACTATCTACAAGATCATCCTTCAACTTTTTATCTTGGTTATTCCACCTTTTAAGTAAAAAAAAACATGTTAGACTCATAAATGAAGAGAAGCTACCTTTAATATAGTTCAAGAAATTGATGAAAAGGAAAACTATTCTAGCAATGATATGAAATCAAAATAGTGGTTTGGGGTTTTAGTTAGGATATGATGTTCCACCATGTACGTATGGTGGGCCCGAATATCCGCAAACACTCGTCACCAAGTTTTCGCCAAAAAATATCATTCCCTACAAAATAATCATGGGATCATTAGTCGATGAAGAGTGATCAAAAACTAAATTACTATTATATCACTATAGAATAATAATAACTTTAAAGTACCTGGAAGTTTGGATACTTTTAAGGGAACACCTTCATCGTCGCTGATGATCAATACGCAATCCTTCACCGTTCCCGTACTAGGAACACGGGAACATCCAGGAAATGATGTTGCATCGGGACTTGTTGCATCTCCTATTGCAAAAAATGAAAACCATTATCAAATGCCTCCAAGAAATAATACTTCAAGGGAAATAAATTGGTGTAGAGCACCCATGGCACAAACACAATCAAGGGATCTACATTGTAAACACATAACACTTAAACACATAACAAAAGAGAGAAAAAGAGGGATTTGTGTACCAGTAGATGGTGCAACAGTTGGTGCATTTAGGCTGTGTGTTGTTGACATGGCAGTCAGCAAGACATTTGTGGCTGTCCTGGATGGAGGCGGCGTTGTCATATCATCATGGAAAGGAGTTGAAGAATAAAATTGTTAGAGCATGCATAAATATAGAACGCGTGGACTAGCATGGACAAGATTGTTAGAGCATTAAAAAAAAAGATTGTTCGAGCATGTATTGTCAATGATTATGATCATTCCTATATATATTCAGTGGAAAACACAAGTGGGGAATGGAACATGTGATCTACTCGAACCACTTGCAATACCGGCCTCATCATGGGAATGGGGTTCAAAATTACGCAAATAACTCTGTAAAGACAATGCATCCATATTTTAATTAATGTCATAAAAGAGCATAACATAAAAACCATTATTGAACTCTTGTAATAATTAAAAATTTCATTAATACTTACTTTAAAGTTTTCAGAAGTGCGCAACAACTCAGCTGCCCTGTCTTTTATTTCCTGAGTCTGAGGATGTATGGATACCAAACGTAGAAGTTCTTTCCCAATTTTCTTTAGCAGCTTTTTAATGGAACCGATTGGGTCATCGGTCTCTGCTAAATCAATAAAAAAAGGGTCCACAAGGGGGGACTCCTGAGGGACTGCAGGTTGCTTTCCCTCTCTCCGACCACCGGCCCTCTGTGACAACAATAGTATTAGTATTATCAAAATTACTCCAAAACAATGAAGAAAATAACATTAAAAAAAATAACATTTTGCTTCTATCTAGTTTGCACAATTACAATGAATTTTACCTGCTCATGTGTAGATGAGCTAGGAATATCGTCACCATCACCTTCGGGCGGTCGCTCCATATTGTGCCCCTGTGTCAAAGATCAAGTATAAAAATGTTAGCCAAAAATTTAATAACTAAATGGTATGTTGGAGTCATTGATTAGAAGTTGGTTTAATAGTATGTACCACCCCCATGATAGTAGCCTCGTTTGTATCTATGCGGTTCAAATTGTAATCAATAAGCAGCTCTTCCCCTGCACGTATTGATTTTATCGCACAGATGAATACACGATTTCCCTCGCGCGCCTCAAATATGCAATTGGGTTGCTTTATAGTTGACCCAGGTCGTGTACTATTTATAAAACCCGCAATATTCCCTGTTTCTTTTGGCCTTCCATCAATGTATATAGCCACACTTTTACTTTGATTATTGTCTTGCTGTTGTATATAATTTGCCGAGAGTGCATACCTACGCATACTTTTTTTATATTGAACAATATGCATCCAACTTTTGTAATCGTAACATGGTCCAACATACTCCATCAATTCAGAAACTTTGTTGTAAGACACCTTTATGCCATCCATAGAAAATAGGCCCAAACCATGTAATGATGATGGTGCTATGCGATATATCCTCTCATTAACACAAAAATCAATGTTTATTGGAGGAAGTTCCTTGGGTACCCAATGTTTCTGTAGATGTTGGTACCTCAAGGGCACCTCGATGTCGCCTTTCGTCTCATCATCATAAGAACATGACCCCCCTTGAGCAAGGAAAAATTTCATGTGTTTATTGAATTTCCTTCTAGTCCTTTGACCTCTAGTTAATCTCCCTATTCTAGATAAACTGCATGTCTCACTTTCCTCTTCTATTCCTATATTTCCCTCACTCGAGGAAGACACTTCTGACAAATACCTATTTGCTGGTACCTGCAAATGGGAGAGATCTTAGAAGACATCAATCTTACTATTGATAAGTGTATTAAATAGACTTTCTATAAGGTGTATTGACTTATACCTGTCGATCCATGAGACTGTGCGGGATGCTCTTGAAAGGGGTTCAATTTCCTGCAAATGTAATTCAATTATCGTGAGCATAATCACATCATAATCATAATCACATCCATCATAAGCATCACATAAAAATTAAAAACATTAAAACGTACACATTATAACACTTATAGCTTTTAAATAGATAATGAATAAACTATGTAACCATTTAAGACAAATATATTTCTATCAAGAAATGAATATTAAATACATTAAGGATTGATGGCATACCTTTAAATTTCATCATCATCATCCTCATCATCATCATCATCATCATCATCATCATTGTCGTCATCGTCGTCGTCATCATCGTCCTCCTCGTCGTCGTCGTTGTCGTCATCATCAACATCATCATCATCAACATCAACATCATCTTCATCATCATCATCAGTAGCAGCATCATCTTCTTCTTCTTCTTCATGAAAATTTGTCTCAGGAACATCATCCAATAATTGTCGATCGTGATCATCATCTACATCATCTTCTACTTCTTCGGTATCTTCTTCTTCCATCGCATTATACTTTATCGACCTTCCTCTCGGTTCATGTCTAACAACAAATGACCAACCTGGTTTATGTGAAACCTCTGAGTAAAATACCTGTTCACATTGGCTTGGAAGAACATAGGGCTCATCCCCAACTGGCTCAAACGACCTTGTATTAACCATTGTAAATCCATTATCATGTTCAATAACAGTTCTATTAGGATCATTTGGATTAAGTCGTAGCCTGTACCATTTGACAAGGAAGAGTACTAATTTGAAGGAACTAAAGTCGCACTCAAGTATATCATCCAAAATGCCATAGTATTGATTTTTAGACTCTTGAGGATCTAAGTCATTTCTAGATGAAATATTAGTCACTTGAAAGACTGCAGTTATTCCAGAATCACAAGTTTTCTTCGTGTCATCCAACACTTTGACGCGAAATTTTTGACCATTACAGAACATACCCTTGTGGTGTTTAACCTGCAATAATATGTGAAACATGTCAAAATTATTATATCGTGAGTTGATAAACATACGGGTGATTAATAATTTTGTACGTACCTGGAAATCTCTTAAACCATATGCTAAATCTATTTCCCTTTGCGTAACATTAGAATCTCCATTACGATGAGCTTCTTTAACCAATGAAGATACACCTTCCCATGTTAATGTGTGACCAGAATGTTGACATCGTTCAATCCATACCGTCATCCAATCAAGATTGTTTGCAATATACAAATGTAGTGCATCCCACTCTCGAGCAACTGTACAAAAAAAAAATAGACGACTTACAACCGATTTATTTTGAAGATTAAGAAATAATTTATTACAATAACATCTTATAATTTATTACCTGTCACTTTCCTCAATCTACCTTTCCCCATCAAGTACTCCCCTTTGAATTTTTTAAAAGGGTCGAGATCCCAAATGCGATCTACATGGATATTTGAAGCAAACTTAGGAAGATATTCAGTAATGTACACCATAGTCTGGTATACCATGTATCCCTCTACCATAGAACCCTCAGGATGTGCTCTTTGTCAAACCAAAGCCTTCAAAGATTTCAAGTGCCTCTCAACCATCCACATTGACCTAGTGTGTGCAGGTCCACACAATTCAATCTCCTCAACTTGGTGTATGAGGTAGTGTTCTTGTGCATTGAAAAAAGTTGGAGGTAGACACTTTTGCATTTCACACAATAAATGAGGAATTCTTCTCTTCCAATAGTTTATATCTTCTTTATGGATTTCTTTAGATGACAACCACCTACATTAAGAGATTCAAGTCACAAAAAATATATAAATACGAGACTTTACAAAATAATATACAATAGATTACATAGCAAGAAAAAAAAATCGCGAATATAATAAATATATACAACAAATTGAACAGATATTACTGCTTACCTCATGTATTTTCCAAGATCATATATCACTTGTTTGATGTTATTGTTGAAGTGCTCTGGGAGAGATAGAGGTAGCACGTACTGCAGTAATTATAAACCAATCATTTCATTATTTTCTAACATAACATAATGAATAGTACACGTAGTTTATGAATATATTGTAAATACAGAAGAACATAACTTACCTTGATGAAAGTATGTCAATCATGCGTTTTGAGCCCTGGCCCAAATTCACTTTTCTTTGATATGAGATTGCTTATGTTCCCAGCAAATCCTGTGGGAAATCGAATTTTTTGTATGACTTCTTTTATGGCATCACTTTGCTGCTCCGTTAATAACCAAGGAAGGGCACTTATATTAATCTGATCTCTATTGCTATTTGAGTGAATGAAATTCTTCAGTGCATGATTGGATTCATGAATGTCATTACAAATTTTGGCAATTTTTTCTTTGTCACGCCTTCCATCCAGTATTTTCCACAATGTCTCTGTTATATTCTTTCCAACATGCATAAGATCAAACAAATGCACAATTTGTAGGTCCTCGTAGTAGGGCAACCTACTAAATTGTCTGGGATAGCTTTTTAGTCCCTTTGGAAGGTTGTCAGTAGTGCCTTGACAACCTTCACGATCATCAATTACATAATTAGTAAACAAAAATCACAATAGAAATATATAAATTACAAACATAAACCATTAAGTGGAACGACATTACCTCGACGATTAATTCTATTATATTCCAACTTCCATAGGCGAGGTGTCATTCTTCGTGGCTTTGATGTAGTCTCTTCTTTCCCATTGAAAAGATGTTTTTCCATACTTCGATACTTATGATTCCTGTGGAGGAAGTGTCTGTACTCATCAAACACATGCTTTCCTAAACTTTTTGAATGACGAGATTTCATCTTTGGACCACAAACTGGACATGCAAATTTTCCCTTTGTTTGAAGACCTACAAGATAATGATATAATTGGATTATTAAATATGTTGATTTTTATAATTAGAATTATCATGCGCAACTTGAATTCACTATAACATACCACAAAAATGTGTTAGCCCTGGGGCATCATGTATTGTCCATACAAGTATTGCATGGAATTGAAATTGTCTTTGTCCTATTGGTCTAGACACGTCATACATAGTGACACCGTTCCATAACTCCACCAACTCGTCAATAAGAGGCTCAATATATACATTCATATCTTTAACTTGATATTTACCTACTTGAATGAACAGTAACATTACATAATTAATGTGACCATTTTACTGTAAGATTTGTAAGTACATGTAAATTAATAACTATCAAATGATAAAATACCTGGAACAATCATTGCCAACATAATGTGCTCCCTCTTTATTGACATCCACGGAGGAATGTTATTGTTGATAACAAAAACAGGCCACACCGAGAAAACAGATCTCATCTCTCCAAATGGATTGACACCATCCGCTGCCAATGAAAGCCTGAGATTACGAGGTTCTTCTTTGAAGTGTTGCCACTTTTCCTCTATGTGCATAAATGCCGAACCATCCGCAGGGATTCGAATAATGTCATCTCGACTTCTATTGCGTGCATGGTAATCCATAAATTGTGCCAAGCTAGTACACCTGAATAATTGTCGCATCCGTGGAATAATGGGGATGTAACGAAGAACCTTGTGAGGCACCTTTTTTGTTATTCGATCTGTTTGATATCTACTCATATGACATACAGGGCATTGTGTTGCAAATTCATGTTCTTTATAATATATAATATGATCATTAGGACAAGCATGTATTGCTTGATACTCCATTCCAATATCTTTCATAATAGCAGATAATTCTCGATATGAGCGAGGTAGAATATTTGATGGTGGTAACAAAAACTCGCCTATCAATCTACAGCAAAAAATATAAGTTGTTAATATAAACAATATTAGTGGTACATTATTCACCCTTTGTTAACTATAAAGACATATATGACATACCTTAACATACGTGACATTGTTATGTTGGATAAACCATTCATAACCTTCAAGTTCAACAACAACAATATAGCAGAGAGAAGAGTTGTTTGGGAGTCTTTGTATAGGGGCTCGTATGCCTTCTCAAGTAGAGGTACATCAAGGCTATCATCATCATCATGATCAGATCCGCTTGGACTAAATGTGTCATGGATCAATGTATTTATACCATCATCTTCAATTGTGTTTTCTGGCGCATGATCGTCATCTTCCATGGGATCATTATCTTCACCTTGGATATTCGCACCCCCATGTTCCTCCATATCATGTACTTCCCTGGGGAGATCAACCTATATAAAATTGATTAACATAAATAAACCATGATCTTCAACTCATCATCAAGTGATTTCATATGTATATAAATTGTTAAAATGATATAATGAACAACTTACCAGTGGATGATAGTCATGCCCCCCTTCAATGTGACCATTCTCCCTACAATGTCTCTTAACTGTTTTGATTAGCAATCTTCTACGGTTTAAGCCCTTACAAATTTTGCAGGGACAATAACATTTTCCATCACCTTTTCTTTTCAAGTTAGACCACAATCTAGTGATTGTCTCCCTATTTTGTTCTTCACTTATATTATCTGACATGATCGTTCTTCGCAGGAAGCAAAAATTGGGCTATGAAAACTTCGGTCTACAACTTTCAGTGACTAAGCAAAATTGTCAAAAGTACACAAAACATATAAGCTACAAGGCCTTCTTGCTTAGCTCTAGAAGCTCTCTAGCAATCAAAACATATAAGCTACAAGGCCTAACAGCAATTTCAAAACATATAAGCTACAAGGCAAGACATATTACATGACATGGCAAAAGGATTAAAATATACATTAGATTAAAAAATATACAATTTTCAAACCTGAGCGCGCGGCTATAACTCATGCAATGGTCTTCTTACTTAGCTTTAGAAGCTCTCCAGCAGTCAAAACATATAAGCTACAAGGCCTAATAGCAATTTCAAAACAAGGGTCATCAAAAGAACCAAAAACAATGTGTGCAAACAATACCTTGTGAAGTGGTATAGACAATTAGAAGATGCTACTATGTGCTAGGGAACTTCTTAGAACTGTTGGTATATTCTTACAACTTGTTACACCTAGGATATTCTTCTCTGTAGATGCTACTATGTGCCGTGGTCCAAACGGGCCCATAAATGTGGTTGAATAGCAATACATTCAAGTGGCTTACACAAGGGACAGTCACTGTGAGATATCCTCATGTATGACTGTCCTTGTCACAAATGAGGACATCTCACAGTGACTGTCCCTTGTGTAATTGCCACTTGAATGAGGTCAGTCACTGTAAAGACAACATGATAATGTACACATACAATGAGTGTACATTATCATGTTGTCTTTACAGTGGCTGCCCTCATGTTGTATATTCTTCTCTGTAGATGCTACTACGTGCTAGGGAACTTCTTAGAACTGTTGGTATATTCTTACAACTTGTTACACCTGGGATATTCTTCTCTGTAGATGCTACTGTGTGTCGTGGTCCAAACGGGCCCATAAATGTGGCTGAATAGCAATACATTCAAGTGGCAATTACACAAGGGACAGTCACTGTGAGATGTCCTCATGTGTGACTATCCTTGTCACAAATGAGGACATCTCACAGTGACTGTCCCTTGTGTAATTAAGTATTGTGGGGAAGCATTCTAAATAACCAAAGCCGCTAACAATAAATTCAACACAGATATGTCCTCATTTCTGGGTATTTTAGCTCTCTAACAGCTGAATACCAGATTAAATAATAATGACAAAAGAAAAATAAACCCAACGTACTCAGAAATTGTAGCTGTGATTTTGCGGAGGGAATCTCTCTCGGCGCTGTTGAAAACACAAATGACAACCCGCTTGATTTCGCGGAGGGAATCTCTCTCAGTGCTGTTCAAAACACAAATGACAACCCGCTTTGTTCAAAACACAAATGATAACCCGCTTCATTTCGCGGAGGGAATCTCTCTCGGCGCTGTTGAAAACACAAATGACAACGTTCCTTTTTTTTTTTGCACTTATATCCCGACCAACATAAGGTCCATTTGTAATACAACATGATAATGTACACTTACAGTGAGTGTACATTATCATGTTGTCCTTAGAGTGACTATCCTCATTTGTTGAAGAAGAAAAGCATTAATGTGGCTGAATAGCAATACATTCAAGTGGCAATTACACAAGGGACAGTCACTATGAGATGTCCTCATTTGTGACTGTCCTTACAGTGAGTGTACATTATCATGGTGTCTTTAGAGTGACTGTCCTCATTTGTTGAAGAAGAAAAGCATTAATGTGGTTGAATAGCAATACATTCAAGTGGCAATTACACAAGGGACAATCACTGTGAGATGTCCTCATGTGTGACTGTCCTTGTCACAAATGAGGACATCTCACAATGACTGTCCCTTGTGTAATTCAAGTGGCAATTACACAAGGGACAGTCACTGTGAGATGTCCTCATTTGTGACTGTCCTTACAATGAGTGTACATTATCATGTTGTCTTTAGAGTGACTGTCCTCATTTGTTGAAGAAGAAAAGCATTAATGTGGTTCAATAGCAATACATTCAAGTGGCAATTACACAAGGGACAATGTCATGAGCCGTGACATATTGAACTTAGTATAATAATAAAATGATTAGATGATATATAATAATCTATTATTAACGGTATATAACAATAATATATAATTATTATCAAAAGATAATAATAATATATAGTTAGCATAATAAGTAATATGTTAATTAAATAATATTAAAATATTAATAAATAATATAATTATGATTATAATTATAATATAAATTAATAATAAATAATTATTAATAAATTATATATATTATATTATAATAATATATTAAGTAATAATATTAAATCAATTATTGATATAATAATTTTAATATATAAATAATATTAATAAACCTCTCAATATAAAACAATATGTTATCACTATAATAATATTTATTATAATATTATTAATATTACTAACATCATTAATTATAATATTTAATAATAACAATAACATTAATAAATATAATAATAATAATAATAACGTTTAAAGCAATATCGAATATCTGTAATCGATATACATCTACATTAAACATCTGCATTATCTATCACGATGAGGAACGAAGAAGTGATACAACAATCACTAGTCATTACACATCGATACCATGAGAGGATGATTAATGAACCAAATACTATGAAGTCAAGATCAACATGATATGAATAAGGGATAGGTCGCTATGGGTTTCAGAAGATGTATTGATAAGCAAGAAGGATAACCATTCATATATTATAAATAATCATTAATTGCACAAGTTTAGACAATGACATATCCGATAAAGCAATATCAAACATGAAGACCCGCTAGCAAATATGCACCATCACTTCCTATGTTATCATGACAATAACATAAACTAGATTGAATTCTACTATCTATATCAATAGACACCACATAGGAGGATATCGACTAAAGGATTGAAAGATTATCGATTGTCTGAGATAAACCACATCTTGTAGAAACACAAAAGCATCAGTGATTATATCACAAGCTATTGATGAATGAGGCATCAGTCATGGATAATAAGTACAATGTATCCTTAAGTATTAACAGGAATGGAAGTCAATTTGAAGATCAAACTCCATTACCAGCAATCAACCAATAAATGGACAATTATCAGAAAATGATATCGACTTATATCAGAGTAGAAAGATTGGATATCATCATAACAATATGGGATAAGGCAAGAGTTAATATCGATTGACTAAATACTAATGATAGTTAGACCAAACTAATACAAACACAATGGATGTTAACTACTGGTTGCACTACCAATTAGGGAAGATTACCTTCATAAAAAGATTTGATATTGAGTCAATCTGGGAGTTATCTATGATCAAAAAATAATGAAATAATATTATGTGAACTGTCGGATTATGGAAAGGTGTGCTTAACAAAGGGACATGGAGGAAGAAACAAGACACGTCTCATTCATAGCATCTCTTCATTTGTTAAAGACAATATAAGAATGCATTCTCGTCAGTCACTCAAGGCATCATTAGAACTTTATTTACTTATCCATATTTGGATATACTCAATAGAGCATCTGCCTTTGGCAGTTTGGTTTCAAGTTTATCATTGCAGATCAGAGACAACACCATGATTGCACAGATAGAAAGGATAGTCAGAAACAGCATCAATATTTGAAGTTGCAAGCATATAATTCAGAATCTGAAATAGCAACATATCACTCATAGCGATATTACACATTTGCATAATTACATCATCATATCAGACACAGCAAATACATTGCTGTAAGCAATACTTATTGATTGTATATCGATATTGTTTATATCAGACATACCATCATTATACTATCACTATAAGTGATAGGAAACATCATATTCATAGCATATTTCATATCATTATATCCGACAGTGCTATTAAACATATTGGTATCAATATCATCTTGCACACATATTGTGATTGAATCTGAAATAGCGGTTGATATCTTAAGTAACCTCCATTACTTAGTTTAATTGTAAGTATCTGATAGAGTAAGTCTGAGAAGTGGAGTAATTGTTCCTGTTTTCCAAGTTAGCCAAAAAGGGGACATTACAGACAATCACGGTGAGATGTCCTCATGTGTGACTGTCCTTGTCACAAATGAGGACATCTCACAATGACTGTCCCTTGTGTAATTCAAGCGGCAATTACACAAGGGACAGTCACTGTGACATGTCCTCATTTGTGACTGTCCTTACAGTGAGTGTACATTATCATGTTGTCTTTAGAGTGACTGTCCTCATTTGTTGAAGAAGAAAAGCATTAATGTGGTTCAATAGCAATACATTCAAGTGACAATTACACAAGGGACAATCACTGTGAGATGTCCTCATGTGTGACTATCCTTGTCACAAATGAGGACATCTCACAATGACTGTCCCTTATGTAATTCAAGCGGAAATTACACAAGGGACAGTCACTGTGAGATGTCCTCATTTGTGACTGTCCTTACAGTGAGTGTACATTATCATGTTGTCTTTAGAGTGACTGTCCTCATTTGTTGAAGAAGAAAAGCATTAATGTGGTTCAATAGCAATACATTCAAGTGGCAATTACACAAGGGACAATCACTGTGAGATGTCCTCATGTGTGACTGTCCTTGTCACAAATGAGGACATCTCACAATGACTGTCCCTTGTGTAATTCAAGCAGCAATTACACAAGGGACAGTCACTGTGAGATGTCCTCATTTGTGACTATCCTTACAGTGAGTGTACATTATCATGTTGTCTTTAGAGTGACTGTCCTCATTTGTTGAAGAAGAAAAGCATTAATGTGGTTCAATAGCAATACATTCAAGCGGCAATTACACAAGGGACAGTCACTGTGAGATGTCCTCATTTGTGACTGTCCTTACAGTGAGTGTACATTATCATGTTGTCTTTAGAGTGACTGTCCTCATTTGTTGAAGAAGAAAAGCATTAATGTGGTTCAATAGCAATACATTCAAGTGGCAATTACACAAGGGACAATCGATCACTGTGAGATGTCCTCATGTGTGACCTTTGTGAAGGCAAGTGCCAATTTGTACCCAAGTTACCAATACTGTGGCAAAAGTGGGAATGAAGCATTTAGGGGTCAAATTGGGCAAAGAAGTGTAGAAGTGGCCTATGTGAGGTCTAAATAGCCTAACTAAGTCATGGTTAGGGTCTTATGGTGTTTGAACAATAAGTTTTGAACCAAAATCCCAAAGGTTGTAACAAGTTGTCAATGTTGTCATTCACAACATTGACAACATTTGTGCAAGGGAGCATTTTCGAGTAAGATGGTTATGTAACTATATGAAACCATTGAATTAGGCATCAGATCAACTATAAGAGGCCTCCATCGATTTGTGCAAAAGGTTGGGGGGAAAAACATTTGGAATTAAGAAGATTTGTAGAGTAACACGGTTTTAGTGAATTCTTGAGTTTTTTTGTTTCTTTGTTTTCAGTTGATTAATGGATTAGATAGCTCGCAGTGTCTATTGGAAAAGTTAGTACAAGTTGTTTTTTTATTCTGTGTTGTGTTTTTTTTGAGTTTTGAAGCATTCCAACTAGTTTGTTAATTCTTTTGTTAAGTACCCTATCATTGGTTTGAACCAGGCAGGTTGAACAAATGGAGTCTTAGCTCATCATTCCATTGTCAATTTTGTACGGGCTCTTGGAATGGGTGAGGAGACTCCATGTACTATATGTTTGGAAGGAGGGGCCCTGGGAAGCTCATTTTCTATGTTTGCAATGATGTCCTAGGTGAGTCAGTTGAGCACAGTTAGGGATGACAAATCATTACAAGAAGATTACAACAAGTTGAATGCATTGGTTGCTTCAACTAAAATCTCATGGAGAGGTAGACACACATCTAAAGAAGCCCCAAGTCAAATTAGAAGATTGGGTGAGTTTCTTTGGCTGCTAAGAAAACAAACTCTTAGTCAGACTGTCCAAGTTGTGTCAAAATACTTGTTTTCAGGCATGGCTGTAGCAGTTGGTGTACAAAAAATCTAGGAGGAGAAGACCTTAGATATCTTGGAGTTCTCAATAAAGGGCATCTGAATCCTAAGCCCTTTAGGTGGCTTAATATAAACAAAAAGGCTTGACAAAGGCCTAATTGCTAGCAGCCTATTTTTGGGTGCAATTGGCATGCATGGTTTGATGAACCGGATTGAAGTACTGATGAAAAGTATAGGTGAAGGAGTAATATTGAAACCAATAGAGGTCCTAGTGGCCAGCCTCTCCATGGAGTAAAGTTCTAGTTGAATGTGTTTCAATTTGTGAAGACAAGACTAGGAGTGTCCTAGTAGCTAGATTGGTATTGAGCAGAGTTCGTTGTATTTCTTGTTGGTGTGCACTAGTTGAAGGAGTGGGATCTTGGGTAGAGATACCTAAAGAGTGTAGGGATAGTTAAGTACCCTATCAAGTCAAAACATTGGCCTAAAGAGACCCTAGTGAAGGATAGGGAGTGAGCAAGACAAAGTGTTACATCAATTAACAAGATCATTTTTTGGTAATTGTGTACATTATCATGTTGTCTTTACAGTGACTGTCCTCATTTGTTGAAGAAGAAAAGCATTAATGTGGTTCAATAGCAATACATTCAAGTGGAAATTACACAAGGGAATATCACTATGAGATGTCCTAAGTGTGACTGTCCTTGTCACAAATGAGGACATCTCACAGTGACTATCCCTTGTGTAATTGCCACTTGAATGAGGACAGTCACTGTAAAGACAACATGATAATGTACACAAGTACCGTGAAGGTAGTCGCAAGTTAGGGCTGTTTCATTGCATACCCGAAACAATGAAGACATTATAGTCCACAAAACGTTTGTGCTTGAAAGATGAACAAATAAAATTAAACTTCTAAATAACCAAAGCCGCTAACAATAAATTCAACACAGATATGTCCTCATTTCTGGGTATTTTAGCTCTCTAACAGCTGAATACCAAATTACATAATAATGACAAAAGAAAAATAAACCCAACGTACTCAGAAATTGTAGCTGTGATTTCGCGGAGGGAATCTCTCTCGGCGCTGTTGAAAACACAAATGACAACGTTCTTGTTTTTTTTGCCCTTATATCCCGATGTGATTTCGCGGAGGGTTACGGTGCTGTTGAAAACACAAATGACAACGTTCCTTTTTTTTTTTGCCCTTATATCCCAACAACATCGCAATTGCAAGTTAGGGCTGTTTCACTGCATACCCGAAACAATGAAGACGTTACGGTCCACAAAACGTTTGTGCTTGAAAGATGAACAAATAAAATTAAACTTCTAAATAACCAAAGCCGCTAACAATAAATTCAACATAGATATGTCCTCATTTCTGGGTATTTTAGCTCTCTAACAGTTGAATACCAGATTACATAATAATGACAAAAGAAAAATAAACCCAACGTACTCAGAAATTGTAGCTGTGATTTCGCGGAGGGAATCTCTCTCGGCGCTGTTGAAAACACAAATGACAACATTCTTGTTTTTTTTGCCCTTATATCCCGATGTGATTTCGCGGAGGGTTACGATGCTGTTGAAAACACAAATGACAACGTTCTTATTTTGTTTGCCGTTATATCCTGATGTGATTTCGCGGAGGGTTACGGCGCTGTTGAAAACACACATGACAACGTTCCTTTTAAATTTTGCGCTTATATCCCGACAACGTCGCAATTGCGACAGTTACAAATGTATTGTCGTCGCAAATTGCGACGGTGTCGGGCTATATTTGAAAAAAAAAGAGCAAAACCACATGACATTTGCCTGCCGTCGCAAATGGCCGTCGCAATGTCACCCCAAATGTATTAGTGTATCCAACATAGTAGGAATGATAGCCAGTTCCAAGCAAGGATCCTCTTGAGAATCACTATGTTCGACACTAGGTGTAAGAGTTAATTGTGATGAAATCATATTAGGTAAATCAATGTCAATGTCAATAGTCTCATATTCATCATTAACATCATCAGTATCATCTAGAGTATCCTCTTCATCTAAATTAATCAAAATAGGATCTAAGATACAAATAGAATCATCATAATCATGCATGTGAACATCATTATTAGTAACAATGTCTTCTAATACATTATGCATATGTTTATCCAAAGAAAGTAGAGATCTTTTAGCTTTAGCATGAGCACGACACTTTTTATGACATTCATTAGCAGATCGATTATGTTTTGATTTATTTGAAATAGGTTGAGAACTAGGAGGAACAATCACATGATCCTTCATAGGTTCTTTAGGAAGATCAATAGAATTATTATTCATAGGAGAAATAATGATAGGATCGGTTTGGTAGGAGGAACTTGATTAACAAAACTAGAAGCCATAGTTAAAGGAGGTATCGAAGGTGTAGGTAAAAGACCACAATTAAGATCCATAGGAGGTATGCTTAATTGAAGAATCTTACAATGCTTATAAGCTTGATATGATCAAAAAAGATTATCAGATCTAGAAGGACATGAATTAGGTAAGGAAGGCCAAAAGAAATCTAGAGCAGCACAATCTCTAGGCCTAGAAGGTTGATATAGACTATGATTGATCATTTTCACTTTGCCATCATGAATGGACTTAAGAAACTTATGGATAGGTGAAGTAACAACATGCATGGAAGTCAACCAAGGAAAACCTAGCTTAACTTGAAAATGATCAGAAGTAGGAACCACAACAAAGGTAGTGTTCACAAGTTTTCCAAAAAGTTCAACCGGCAAGGTAATATAACCAAATGAGGGATAAAGAAAACCATTGCAAGTTTGAATCCACACATCTGATGTATCATAGAAGTCACATTGTAAACTTTTCATAAAAAGATTTTCTTCAGTGATAACATTGACTAAGGAGGTAGGATCAACAAGACAACCATGAGTAGGTATCTAAGCAATCCTAGTAGCAATGTAAAGGGAACCATCAGGAGCTTTAATAATCTCAGAGTTATCAAAGGTAATCAAAAGTTCCCGAGATCTTTTATGCTTGAATTGTTGTCAAGGTTTAGGTTGAGGTTTCATTTTAGGTTTAGGTTTAACTCGAGGTTGAGATTGAACTTGAGGTGAAGGTTGAGGTGGAGATATAGACTTATCAACATGCTCCACTTGATTAACAACATGATTGAGATCATCGATCTTTGAATCATACACAATTTTCATAGCAGATGGTTGAGCAATAGTATTAGTATCATGCGTAGGTAAATGATTCATATAGATTTGAAGGTTCTGATTAGGAGGAGAGATAGATTGATTCCCACTACTATCCAGATTGTCAATAGATAAAACCTTAGAATCAATGAGATCTTGAACCTTATGTTTTAAAGAATAACATCTCTTAGTATCATGACCATTCTGATGATGATATTGACAAAAAGCATTTTGATCAAAAGATTTAGATGCAATCATAGTAGGTAAGAGAGGTCGAATAGGAGGTAAAGTAATCATATTAGCAGCTAAAAACCTATCCATAATAGCATGTAAAGTTTCAGAAAGAGGAGTAAACGTATGATTTAATTGAAAAGCAGTGGATGCAGAAGTGGCATTATGAAATGCAACAGCAACCTGAATAGCAACTGCATTCACTTGTTTGTTTATCTTGACATAGTTGTTGAATTTTTGAAACTTGTTTGGATTAGGAGCAGCATGACTCTTATCAACTGGAACAGGAGCCATTGGAGTGTTGCTCTCAAATTGACTCACTTGTAATTGATAATGATGAAGCACTACACATAGTTGTTGAAAAGAGGTAAATTTAGTAAGTAGAATCTTATCTCTAATATCCTTTTGCAAATTTGAAATAAACATACATTGAATATCAATATCAAGAACATGATAGGAAATCTGAGCATGCAAATGCTTAAATCTACCAATAAATTCAATCAATTTTTCTTTAGCACTCTATTTACAACGCATTAAATTAGTCAAAGACACTTGCAGGCCAATATTATTTTGAAATTGTTGAATAAAGGCATTAGCAAGTTGTGGAAAGGAATCAATGGAATAAGGAGGCAAGGAACAATACCATTGTAAGGCCTTGTCATGAAAGGTTCTAGCAAAAATTTTGGCTAAAATCCTATGGTCATGAGCATAATCACTACAAAGGATTTGGAATGTTTTAACATGATGAACATGATCTCCTTTTCCATTATAATTCTCAAAATGAGGCATCTCACCTTACTGAGGAACAGGAGTACAAATAATATCCCAAGACAAGGGACTTCCCATGTCACATGTAGGAATACTAAACTTGTTTTGAGTTAAGGAAGCAAGTTGTTGTTGTAAGGATGATAAATTTTGAGCCAAACTGATGATTTTTGAATCATTAGAGGAAATAGGAGGAGTAGAAACATTAGACACACTAGGTAAAGTGTAAGAAGCTGCAAGAATAGAAGACACAATTGGAGGAACACTAGGAACTATAGTTGGAAGTGGAGTGGAATAAGTGAAATGAACATTATGATATGAAGGTTGTGATGTGGGAAGGGACACAGGAGGAACACTCATAGGAATAGAGGGAACCATCACAGTCACCAAAGAAGGAGTATAGATAGGAATACAAGGTAAAGGATTAGAAGGAGGTTCAACACTAGTGATAGGAGGAATGAACCCTAAATATTGAGCTTCTTGAGCTAAAGGTTTAACATTTGAATGCACAAGATGAGTAATACCATGCAAGAGGTTAACACCTTGATCACTATCATGGAGAACTTTCTTAAGAGCCTCTATAGCTTGAATGCAATCTTGATTATGGTTTTCTTGAAGAAGCCAATTACCCATTTTATCAAGTTCAGTAGAAAGTTTTTGGACTTTTTCAGGAGGAACTTTTAAAGCGTCATCCTCATCATGAGATGAGTAAGAAGAGTTTTTCTCCATAAGAGGATAGGAATCATGAAGAATCAGGTTATCATTCGGGATCCTAAGGAAAGGAGAAGATGATTCAAGTTCAAAGGCAGCCATGAGTCTACGACTTCTTCTAACTAGAATTTTATAAGTAGGACTAGTGGTAGTAAAGCTCATAAACCAATGTAACATAAATGAACTAAACTAAGAACATATAAAGCATGAAGATGAAATATAATTAGCATGAAAGATCAATCACAAAGGAAAAATCTAATACTAACAAGATAAAAGGAAAGCACAATAAGAAATCCAATTCCACAAAAGAAAAGAGAGTAAGTATGTTAGGTTAACCAAAATGAATGATGTTAAAATGGATTCACCACAATTAAAACGTAGAGGGGGAAATATGAGATCTATTCTCAAACCCAAATTCCCCAAGGAAGAGATCCAATTTGATAAACCTAGAGGTTAATACACAATCAAATCAATTTGTGGATGAATATGGAAGAGAGAGAGTAAATCTAATATTTCCCTTTATGGATGGATATTATATTTGGAATATGAAATAATTGAAATACAACTACTAACCTCAAATTAGGGCAGATCTGGAAAATACTAAATTCTGGTGTCTATGTGTACTTTCAGGAAAATTTGAAACCTATCCTGGACTGGAAATACCGAGACAGATAAAACCCAGAAATCTTTCCTCAAGATGGCTCAGCTCAGGTTTGACCCTCATAAAAGGTCAAAAACCACATTCTTTATTTGAAGTTCGATTCGAATTCTATTCACAGATCTCAAAAGTTTTCTGAAAAGGGTATCCAAATTCACTCTCAGATCTGAAATTCTACACCTGTACCTACAAGAAAATGGGGGTTTTTGTTGTATGGGGGGTTTTCCTTGGTCAAACCCCAATCTAGGAATTAACCTTGAAATTGAATTGAAATATATTGTGCATAAACAAAGTAATTGGAACAAATCACCTCGCTTATGTTGAAGTCCTTGTAGAGGATTCAATTCCTCAAATCCACAAGTAGGAATGCTTCAATGGATGTAGGATGTCTCCAATCAATGGTATTTGATCTTCAACACCAATCCTGACTTGATCTTTGCATATGAGAAGGCTTGAATGAATTGAGAAGGATGGATCTTCAAGGGGGCTCCAAAGAGATTGAATCCTTCAATGGCTGACAATGGATCTCCTTAATGGATGAATGCTTGAACACTTGAATGCTTGAAGACTTGCTTGCACTTGAGGGCTCTAGATGCTTGATTGCAAAACTTGATTTCTTGATGGCAAAAACAGATGGAGAAAATGAGAGAGGAAGGCCTCCTTTTATAGTGATCTAGGGCACACTCCTCTAGATGGGCCACCTTGGAGAATTAAATCCCAATTAGGTCCTCACCTTTAGAAAATATACCTAGATTAAATGCAATTAAAGGATTTACCATCCTGAAATCCGAAATGGCCAACCAGGAGGCAGGAAAATAAATCTCCTGAAAGCCCAAAGTCCGAAAATTCTAGAAATTGGAAATTTGAAGGAAGGGGTCAAAGTCAAGGTTGGACCTGACCTCATCAAGTTCAAGCTTGACCCTGACCTAGTCAAGTTTAAGCTCGACCCTGACCTAGTCAAGTTCAAACTCGACCCTAACCCTGGTCCCAGGTTGACTCAAAACCAAGTCAGGAGGTCCCGGGGATGCCCATAAACCTAAAACTGATGCCAAAACAAGATAGAATGTCAATGATAGATGTAAAATCCTATGATTTCTGAGATGAAGGCTAGGAGGACCTATTTCTAAATCCTACCTAGAAAATAGAGCCATGGAAGAAGGAAATTCAGGAGAATCCTTAAGATCTTAACCTTAATTTCACCTAAAATGAAGAAATCAAGTGCAGGGAAGAAGTGGAAAGCAGGGAGAAAAGCCAAATACATGCAAAGACCCAATCAAGGTGCTTAACATGACCCCAAACCACTTACTTGGAGGGCTAAACACTCTTATCATGGAAGTGCTTCCATTTTAAGATGATACAATACACACACACACACACACACACACACATATAGACACATAGATATAGAAATAGTTTTATATGAACATTTAGAGAGATATTTCTTATTTTATTATTTTTCTTAATATACATTTATATTCATAAACATATACATATATATTCTCTCTTATTTTATATAAAAAATATATATACATACTCAAATTTTTATTGAAACATAAATATTAGATTATATACATTTCTAAATTTTAAAACAAAAAGATCTACTCCATTTTATAAAATAATATTTAATGCTTATAAATACCCAATTTTTATATTCTTTCGTTCATTTATCCTTAAGGCACAAATATGCATATTTTCCACTTATGTTTTTCCTATACCTTTTCACTTCCTCTTTTATATCCTTTTAGCATGATTTTCTCTTGCCACTACCCAGGCACGATCTCTTCATTATTATCCTAACTTCCATTTACACCATTAGATAGTCTAGCTTTCAGGAAGCAATCATCACTTTTACCTCCATTAGGACTGTAGAGGTGTTTTTAGTTATTCCTCCTCTAAAAATGTGGAGGATTTTAGGCCTTCTTTTCTAAGGATTATAGGATTATGATAAAGATTGCATCATGTATTGATTTGGCACAAATTCAAATAAGATCATGGCACCTTGTCCTTGGGAATAAATGTAGAAGCATGGGATTCTAATGATGAAAAATCAGGCAATCCTCAAAAGATAATGCAAATAAGAGGCAAGTAGAATTATCATTACTAGCATTTAATACTTGGAAAAGACTGATCATTAATAATTAGAGGCTTCTTCTTTAAGTATAGTTTAGCAATTTGTTTTAAGTTTGACTGATTCAATAATGGAGACCAGGTTGATTACCTTTGTTCTTTATAACAACTGAGCAATGGCATTTAGAGGAGCGATTAAGCCTGAGCATTGGAATCAAATACTGAACCCTCTCTCTGAATCAGCAAGAAGAGCACTAGAGGGAGGGATAGGAGATCATCACTTTGATAATGAATTCACATTTAGTTCTACCAACGGGAGTATTGTAGGACTCTTCATTTCCCTATCTTCCTTTTTTGGCTATAAGAAAGAAAAAATTATCAAGGTTTCAAAGATTATCTTTGAGGACGGTTTATTGGGAGGGCTGGAACAAATGGTTCATAGCATCGATAATCAATTGACCATCCCTTACCTAGAAACTACCATGAAGACTGAGGCTGGAAACTTTAGGAAAATCCCAAATTCAAAAAGAATTCCTATGATTACTTTTAAAGATGAAGGAAGGTTTGCAAGTTCTAGCCAGAGATGTCAAGAAATTTGGAGTTTCTATACAAAGAACTCCTTAAAGAGGATATGGAGACACATTAGCGGTTCGGCTACTAGCAAGTGGAAGGGTTTGATATCCTGAAGGATTGGGACAATGAAGAAAATGGAAATTTTCATATTATCTCCCTAGACGTTAAGAAATGTTCTTGCCACTCCAAGACCACAACACGAAGAGACGAATCCATTATTATCATAAGGAAGAAGGATGCAGGATGGAGTTGCCAGAATCTTTAGAAAGATTAAATAAGATAACTGATAATGGGAGTTGAGGGTATTTATTTTTTACTTTACTTAGATAAGAGCTTAGGGTTAATTAATATCTTTAGTAGAAGATTAGAATCTTTGAGACTCTGGGAATACTTAAACTTTGGTTTTTGATATATATTTAGGTATGTAAAGACTTTTGCACTTTAAGACTATGTTCAAAAACCTAGACTTTATTGTATTTCTATGAAGAGAGACCTCTCTTAAGTTTAAGAAAGCTTTTTCTTCTATTTACATCTTGTTGAGAGGTAATTTATTGCTTCTTCCTCGATGTTTTAGATTCAATCTTTACTTTTCCTTCGCATAAGATCAGTACTATTCCAGAAATGATAGGCCTTTATATGAAGATTTTTACTTCCATCAAGTAATGAGATACCTTCGCATATATACCCATATATACATATATATGGATATATACATACACACACACACACACACAGATATATATATATATATATATATATATAGATGCAGGTATGCATATATTTAGGTGTATGATAATATACACATAATATGCTTGAATCCCTGTATTCAAATCTTCACAATTATTAGAAATTTCTAAAAATATAACATGACATTTGGAAATTCGAAGAAAGGAGAGGTAGATGATTATTCATTCTACTTGCCCAATCAAATTTTAAAAATTAAAGTAAAACTCCATCCCAAGGAAAAGAGGAAAATCTTAAAACTTAAAGGGAGCATAGCAGCAAAACTAGAGTCCATGCCACAATAATAAGTGTACCTTCCCATATATAATTGCATACATACACATGTATATATACATACATACATACATATATATACATACATACATACATACATATATATATACATATATATACATACATATATATATACATATATATACATATATATATACATACATATATATATACATATATATATATACATATATATATATACATATATATATACATACATACATACATACATATATATATATATATACATACATACATACATATATATATATACACACACATATACACGTATATATATACATATAAACGTGTTTTCAATTATTGATAAATTCATTTTCCTTTCTTCAAAGTATAACTATGCATTTTCATTAGGTAGAGCATTTTAGCTTTACATCATTCCAGACCACATAACCATCTTCCTTACTATTGTACATAGGTATTTCCAGAGCATTACTACCATCCTTCAATCTAGAGAGCGAATCAACCTAGGAAGCTTTTTAGGGGAAGGTTCTTTCTTAGGAGACACAAACTTCTTTGATCACAACATGGTATTCCACAGTCTAAATACAAAGGTCCATCTTTATTTTTGAGCACCCTCATTCTAAGTTAATTTAGTAGAATCTTGTTGATACTTTGGCATTCAATAGGTTAACACTGTTTTACCTCTCACTATTAGTTTACTACTGTATAGATTTGGCAAGAGGCAAACACTTCTTTAGTTTCTTGCAGGAAGTTTGTGAGTTCTGAAAAGAGATAAGTTAAGTTGTTATTACCTACAAATGTTGAAGACCCTAACATCTAAAAATAATTAATATAGCATAGAAGGTGCTTGGAAGAGATAGTAGATACAATATTTGGCTTTCCTTAGTACTCACATTATCAAACAAAGATCTTCTCTCTATAATGTAGTCACAACTCACTATACTTAATTAATCCTGAGAGAATTAATTTTATAACATAAGTCAATTACCAGCTCTAAACTAGAAGAAGCCAACTACTAGCTCTAAATTGGAATAAGCCAATTAGAAGATCTATTGGATGAGATTCACTATGAGGTTTTAGAGGATAGCAGGAAGCTGGTATCTGATCTATATGATTCTTTCTTCATATAAAGTTCATTTTTCTTCATTAATATATATAACAGAAATAGAGAAACAACAACAATTTGCAAGAATAGAAAATGGGCTTCTTATTATCTCCACAAATGTGGAATTACAAATTTTTAGAATTACAATATGCAAAGCCACATGGGCATTCCCCTTACAATATTCTATAGGAAAAGCCTCGAATCATTACCTAGATCTATCCAGAACTACTTCTGAACTGCCCCAAACTGCCTAAGACAACACTATGGGCCTTCTTTATATAGGCAATTTCCACCGCCCGAGAAGGTTCCAAAAATTTAGCCCATAGGGCCGACCAAACTTAGAATTATTTTATTTTACAATTTATTACATCAAAGTCAGCTCAAAATAACTTTTGAAAACTGAACAGAAATTTTGAAGGAAAATTATTTTCTACCATTTCAGGTGACCCAACTTCCGAAGACCATAAGTCATCGCCAGTTGCTCCGATTGACTATTATAACCCCAATTCAGAAAGGCCATGAAGTGCTCTATAGGCTTGACTCATGCAAGCACCCATCACTCAAATTTTCAACCTCATTCAGGACCTTTATAGCCTTCAAAACTGAGTTCAAAGTTTCTGTACCCTACTGCCAATACCAAAAATCTTCAATATCTCCAAAGCTAGACTTCATCTGTCAGTGGAACTTTACTTGTAGGCTGATGCGACTGAGATGAACCTCCACATGTGAAATCAAAACATTCCAAGATTTTATGACCAACTTACTAAAAATAGAAAGTTTCCATAAATAGTAGCTCTACACAAGATAGCCCTTATTGAATACAAAAATAGAAATATTTTTGGGTGATGCAAGATTGCTCTTACACCCAGGATGCTCCTGCATCAGACACCTGGGGTAATTTGAGAAGTGACCCTGTCACAACTTAGGTGTGTAGAGGAAAACCAAGATAGTTAACCTCCTCCTTTGTCAGCCATGATGAATCTTCAATAGGTCATCCTTTCCACTTTACCAAATATTCTTCATATGTCCTATTCCTTGTGCTTCTACCAACACAACTGTCCAGTATATCTACAATCTCCATAGTATTTGACCTAGTTGCTGGAATTCTCCACT
Source organism: Chamaecyparis obtusa (assembly GCA_027943335.1). Taxonomy (NCBI): domain Eukaryota; kingdom Viridiplantae; phylum Streptophyta; class Pinopsida; order Cupressales; family Cupressaceae; genus Chamaecyparis; species Chamaecyparis obtusa. The sequence goes on along the minus strand of BSBK01006333.1, from coordinate 23,766 downwards.
ATGCTATTGTGATCTCATCTTCAACTTGAAATTCCTTATGCCTCCTTTTCTAATCTGCCTTAGCCTTATACCATGCATTCATTTTGGTAATGTGCTTCCGCACTTCCTCATGGATGTTCTTCAAGTGTTTTGCAAAATCCTCAGCTTCAGCACTACTTATTTCTCCTTTATCTATCTTTCTCAACTCAGATGCATTTCTGGAACTACTTCCATATACAATTTGTGGATGATGTGATGAACTAAACTTCAAATCTATCTTCAACTCTTCACTTTCTACTAGTGTCATTATGTGTGCTGCCTTATTTGGCAAATTGGTTCCTAGAATCAAATCCATCTAATGACTGATCTTTCTTACTAGTGGTAATCCATCAGGCACATTATCAGATACAATATCCTAAAACTCATTCAACAAATCTGCAACTTCTACAGGAACATCTTCTACTTCCTCCTTACCAGCCTTTGGAATTAAAGAAAAACACACATGCTCATGCATCATACCATCTAGGAACTTTCTTCCATCAACAAAAGTTATTCTTGCACTACCACATACCTTTTCTTCTATGTCATTCAATGGCTTTAGCTTATGTTGCACTCCATCCTTTGTTAGGGAATAGGTGTTCACATGACCATCATGTACAACACATCTGTCAAACTACCATGGTCTACCCAACAACATATGACATACATCCATAGATATGATATCACATAGTACCTCATCATGGTATCCGCCAATCTTGAACTTCACTAGGCATTGTTCATTGACCATGACCTTGTGGTCATCCTATACCCAGACAATTCGATATGGATGTGGGTGTTTCTATCTCTTGAGCTTCAACTTTGTCACCATCTCTTTTGATACGAAATTATCAGGGCTTCCACTATCAATAATCACATCACAACACTTACCCTCACACTTACACTTGGTGTGAAACAGGCTCCTCCTTTGTTCAGGTTCATTCTCACCACTCAACAGGACTCTTCTGTTAATCAATGTTTCTCTTTCAGCATCTTTAGAATTTGATGATCTAGCATTTTCATCTACATGTGCAACTCTGGCCTGGCCTTCATTTCTTCTATCTATTCCACCTTGGTGCTAAGGACATTCAAATGCCCTATGACCTTCTTCTCCATAGTGAAAACATGTTCCACAGAAGCCTCCTCTTCCAAATCCTTGTCCTCTTCCTCTTCCTCTCTGATCTCTATTATTCTGATCTTGGAAATGATTGGAATTGTTTCCTCGCTGATTCTGACTACTACTGGCCTCATCCTTCTTTTTTGAATCTTCATTTCAACCTCTATAGGACTATCCACTAGATCATCCATCGCGAGCTCTTCCATTTTGTCTACTCTCAAACTTCTTGTTTAGCTTTTCCTCTACTTTTAGGGCAAACTGATATGCCTCTTCAATACTATTCATTCGAACTAGATTCAACTCCTCTTAAATGCTTGGCCTTAACCCATTAAGGTATCGGGGAACTTTCTCCTTATCAGCTTCAGCATGGCCTATTTTGATGAGGAGTCAATAGAACTCCTCTGTATACTCCTGAACAAATCTTCCTGCTTGCTTCAAACTTTGCATTTTCTTTAGTAGGTCAAGCTCATAATCAACAGGAATGAACTGTCACTTCAAATTATCCACCATCTGATCCCATCTTGTGATTTTATCTTTCCCTCTTCTATTTTTCTCCAATTGAATCTCTTGCCACCAGATCTTCACATGACCTTTCAGTCTGGCCTTTGCAAATTTGACCCTATCAGGATCCTCAACATCTTCATACTCAAAATATTCCTCACATTCATCGATCCAGTCAATCAATTCTTCTGGGTTAAGATTTATAGAAAATGTAGGAACCTCAATCTTAGGTCTTTTCCCAATCTTGTAAATGACCCAAAAAAGTCTCTCTTCCTCCTGGTTCACAATTTTGACTTCTCCTTCTTGATCTTCTTCTTCGGCTTCATCCTCGCTTTCGTCTCTGACATTAAGATTCATTCCTCTATGAATCTCTTCTTGCAATGCTCACACTTTTCTCTGGAGCACTTTAACCTTAGGTGTTACAACACTAGCTCTTCTACCACATTCCCTTCATGGAGGCATTTTCACAATGCGCACTAAAACCCTAACCACGGTCCCGGTGCAAACTGCCTCACAATCGGTAATATGTTTACACATAAACCCTAACCCACAGTCCTGGTGAAAACTACCTCACAATCAGTGATTTGTTTACACACTCAAGAACTCCTACTTTGATACCACCTGATGAAGGGTACTCCCCTTAATACCACAAACACATAATAGAAATAGAGAAACAACAACAATTTGCAAGAATAGAAAATGGGCTTCTTATTATCTCCACAAATGTGGAATTATAAATTTTCACAATTACAATATGCAAAGCCATATGGGCATTCCCCTTACAATATTCTATAGGACAAGCCTCGAATCATTACCTAGATCTACCTAGAACTACTCCCAAACTGCCTCGAACTGCCTAAGACAACACTATGGGCCTTCTTTATATAGGCAATTTCCATCGCCCGGAAGGTTCTAGAAATTTAGCCCATAGGGCTGACCAAACTTAGAATTATTTTATTTTACAATTTATTACATCAAAGTCAGCTCAAAATAACTTTTGAAACCTGAACATAAATTTTGAAGGAAAATTATTTTTCGCCATTTCAGGTGACCCAACTTCCAAAGACCATAAGTCATCGCCAATTGCTCTGATTGACTATTATAACCCCAATTCATAAAGGCCACAAAGTGCTCTACAGGATTGACTGACACAAGTGCCCATCACTCAAATTTTTGACCTCATCTAGGACCTCTATAGCCTTCAAAACTGAATTCAAAGTTTCTGCACCCTGCTGCCAATGCCCAAAATCTTCAATATCTCCAAAGCTAGACTTGATCTGTCAATGAAATTTTACTGGCAGGCTGATGCGACTGAGATGAACCTCCACATGTGAAATTAGAACATTCTAAGATTTTATGACCAACTTACTAAAAATAGGAAAGTTTCCATAAATAGTAGCTCTACACAAGATAGCCCTTATTGAATACAAAAATAGAAATATTTTTGGGTGATGCAAGATTTCTCTTACACCCAGGATGCTCTTGCATCAATAGCCTATATTTTTTATAATAAATAATGTATCCAAAAACCTAGAACACTTTATTAATCAGGATGCATATTCGTAGTTGTATCTCTTTATACACATAAACTTTCATTAAGATATATATTATATACATAAATACTAGCTCTTATATAGGAATATTCATACATACACATATAGGTATTTTTACAAATATATATACACTAATAATTGACACTCAATAATCATTGTAACAACTTCCTTTATGGTTTTCTCTTTCTTTTCACTATGAGTTATTCCTCCTTTGATTTGTATCTGTATAAACGTATGAATTGTTAGTAAGGACCTTTATCAGTAATGCAGCAATAGTCTCAAGATGGCTTTAAATTGGTTATTTATATATCAGAGGATGTTTTAGATGGAAAAGTTATCAATTCATTTGCTAATTTCAATAAATGAGGTTTCTAAAAAGACATAAAGTAATGGTATTCTTAATTAGAAAAGGCATTTAATTTTTTCATACACTGATGGATGTATGTAGGGAAGGGAGTAAGTCTTTATAGGCCTTTTTTTATGTACTTTAATTACCATAGTAGAAGCCTTCCCTTAGAACATATTAAAAAGACACCTCGAGGTCTCCCAAGGTAAAGAAAAGATTGTATTAATACTATACAGATGATTCTAACAATTTTATGAGGTTAAGAGACGTGTTTTGTGGAGGTTAACACTTAGAAGAAACTCTGGTGGAGACTATTTTACTTCGATTTATCTCTAGGAAAAATGAACTGAATAAAGCATCATGATTCAAGATATGATTGTGTAAAATATGATAGACTCCTTAGAAATTAGTATAAAGTTTCAGAATTTAATTGTTGCAGAGACTCATAGACACTTTAAGAACTAATAGATTACTGTAATTTTTGGTATCTAAGAGTCACCAGAAGAATCTCATAATATATTGTAGTGAGCAGTCATTACTTGATGAGATGTGACTCATTAATGAGTCACGACTCATTAAGTCATGACTGTTCAATGTAGTCCATACGATTCCATAACATATTGCTACTGTAATGTAACATATGATATGTATCATTAATAATATAACATACAATGACTGCTATTATAATCATTAATAAACAATGCATATTATATGTTTGATGCGTATTAACAAATGGCAAAGATGTGATAGTGAATGCAATGTCAACTTTAGTTAATACACAATGGTGTATTGAGTAAATTCGATACATATGAAGGTTTTATATTAATCAGTGAAAGTTATATTCAAACCGGTACTTCACCATTAATCATGTATTAATAAAACCAAGTTGGTATTAATATTTCAAATGTATAAACATATATATATATATATTGATCGGTAAAAGGATAAAGCCCTATAATTTTATTAATAATAAAAATTTTTTACATACAGAACCCTGCTCAGTGCAGGCACTGGTAGGGAAGAGCAGGGTAGAGAAAACCTCCAGCCATGCCTGGGACATAAGTCCGGATACTAATACATAGTTTCATGGGCATTCCCATGACTCGATATACATCGAGATTTGAAAAAATACATATATTTCAGTGGGCATACCCACTGCTTGAACTTGTCGAGGATACATATATGCTTAGATATTTACAATTTTCACTTGTAATTTTAATTACAAGTTTTGAATTCCGTATCCAAATATATGGGTATTAATTTTGTAGATCCAATTCAAATCCTTTGAAAGAGGAGTGTTATTGTCGCCACTGGGTGATTTGATCTGCAAAAGAAACAAAAGGATCCAAAACCTTTCCCTCTTACATGGTTAGTGTTTCAAACTAGATTAAAATAATAGTTAAAGACCTTGTTTATTTACCAACGGATGATATCATGGGTTACCTGAATCCATGTACCTAGAATAATTTTACCAGAAGTTCATAGATCATAGTTCATACAATTAAACTCCCCTACTATCTCAATATGAGTTAAATTATTGTTTTTCTGAGACAATTCTAATCCATATTCTAACTGATTTGGAAACCTTGAAGTAGAGGGTCCGAACATCCTTAAAACAAATACATTATTAGAGAAAATAAGCTACAGCCCTTAACTTGAAACCTGAATTAGAAATAATTATCAAAATCGTGCTACATCAAAGTCTAAACTATAAATAAAAAAAAGGGTTGAAAGGATACTCCCTTTATATTTAAATGCCTCTTTGTAATAATCATTGCATACCAGATGAAGACAAGCTCCCTATTGCTAGAAATAACCCATAGCCCAAGCTTATTTGGCCTAAGAAGTCAAATCTCCACCTACTACACTAGGTCTAGGCAAACATGTTGGCATTAAGCAGAATTGCCACTAGTGACAACACTTATTTGCATTCTGGATATAAACCGAGTAGACAGTGCAAACTGAGCAGACAGTGCAAAACCGAGCAGACAGTGCAAAACCGAGCAGACAGTGCAAACCGAGCAGACAGTGCAAAACCGAGCAGACAGTGCAAACCGAGCAGACAGTGCAAACCGAGCAGACCAGTGCAAACCGAGCAGACAGTGCAAACCGAGCAAGTTAGTACAAACCGATCAGGACAATGTAAACTGAGTAACATCTTGTCTACCGAGTCACCAGTACTTACCGAGTTCAATACCTACCGAGTGATCAGTATGAACCGTGCCTTCACTTCTACTGAGTGCATGACGATGCCGAGTAATGCAGTGGACGCCGAGTATCAGAAAGTCACCGAGTCAGTTTGAAGGAACCGAGTAACTACTTGGGCCGACTTAGTAGCACTTATGTTTATTTGTCAAGCCGACTGTGTAATTGTAATTGTAATTAATTGTTTAAAACCTGTATATAAACAATGTTGTAAAAAGATGAAAAATATCAAGTAGAATATATGTGAAAGAAAAAGAAAGGCAAAAATAAGCGAATTGCAGAAGGCTTCAGAAGTATAAGGTTCAGCAAAGACAAATTCATCACAGAAGGTGATCAGTACATCAGAGAATCTCAATCAGCAATCCAGTTGCAAAGCAAAGATCTACTGTTTCATTCTAACAGGTGAATCAGTACTAAATCCTTTAACCGGGTAGACTTAACAGTCTTTGTATAAATCTCTTTACCGAGTGCATACTTCACTGTATGTTTGTAAATCTTTTAACAGGGTGGATTTAGCAATCCTTATTGCTCCTAACAGGGCAGATCATCAGAAGTGATCAAATTGTAAGCCTTAACCGGCCAACTTTATTCTGCAGTATTAAAGCTTTGTGGGTTTCATCCCCACCCCAGTTTTACTTTCTTTTGGAAGGTTTCTGGGTAACCAAATCTATGTGTCATTATTGTGAATGCTTTCAAGTTTCATGCTTTCTGTATGCAAAGGTTAAAAAGTAAAATACATGTTAAAATTAGAAGAAAATTTGGAGTTACTGATTCACCCCTCCCCTCTCAGTAACTTGGTTAATTCCTGAATATTTCCAACAATTGGTATCAGAGCAGCATTGGTTCTCAAGACAAAGCTTAACTAGCTTGAGCAAAGATCCAGGACAATGGAGGTATTCAAACTGAACAAGGTGATTGAAAATGAAAAGCTAGATCTAGAAATGGCCATAGCTAAACTCAAAGAAGCAAAAGAACATCTTTCCCAATCCCTAAGGAGAAGGAAGGAACTTGCAAATCAGATGAATGATCAGAATTACATTGAAGAAAAGATTGAAGATCTTCTTCCCTCAAATAACTCAGATGAAGCAAACAATGCTATCAAAGAACTCCTAGAAAAGAATGGGTCTCTGCAGGAAGAAGTGAGAAAATTGAAAAGAGAACAAGAACTACACTCTACAAGATTCTGTGAGATCTTGGAACAAAGAAACAAGTTGAAAGATGAATTAGATGGAAGAAACATTGAAGTCCAAAACAAAACCCTTCAGCTAGAAAATCTAATTGATCAGATCTCTCATACAAATGAAGAAATTCTAAATCTAAGTTCAGAAATAGAAAACACAAGAGAAGAACTAAGATCTGAAAAGGAAACCAATCTAAGATTGATGGATGACCTAAACGCTGAAAAACAAATCAATGAAGGAATGCTGAAAAGTCAAGAAGACTTGAATCAGCTGTATGAACGAAATCTTCATAGGCAAAAAGGAAAAGCAGGACTTGGATACAAAGAAGAAGGCGAATCCTCTAAACAAGGTACTCAAAGAAATCAAAAACCTACTTGTAATAATTGTGGTAAAATAGGACATACTTCAAATAAATGTTGGAACAATGAAAAAGCAGAATTCAATGGAAAATGTTATAGCTGCAATCAACCTGGTCATAAAGCAAATGAATGCAGGGAAAAACCTAGATTCAGAGGTAATTGTCACAAGTGCAACAAACAAGGTCACAAGGCATCCGAGTGCAGATCCAAGACATTTAATCCAGCAGAACAAATTGTGAAAGCAATGTTTGGATGGGACTACAACACCTGGTGTAGATGTCATTACTATGGAGAATATGGACACATTGGCATGAATTGCATAAAACATCATCTAAGGAAAAGAGATACTACCATAAGATGTTTCAAATGCACTAAACTTGGTCACATAGCCAGAAACTGCATGAATGCTAGTGAAATTGAAGAAGGAAAGAAGAATGAAGCAACTAAGGTCAGGAAATAGGTGAGACAAAAATGGATTCCTAAAGCTACCGAGCAATCCAGTCCAAGTAATGGAATGGATGGCTCTACCGACTCAAACTAAATTTCCAAGGAAGCACTGGAACTGTACTCTCATAGATCAATCTCAAGCAGTTCCAGAACCGAAATTAAAAGAAAAGTCTAAATCAGCATGCAAGATGCAGTGAGATCACAGCAAGGTCGGTATAGTCTTCACCGAGCAAGGTCGGTATAGTCTTCACCGAGCAAGGTCGGTACCTGTCTTTACCGAGCGAGGTCGGAGCATTATGAATTCTTGAGTTCACCGAGTTGCGAAGTCTTTTCCAAGCAATTAATTCTTAGTGGGTGACAGTCTGTCAGAATTCCTACCCTAATTTGAAATGAGCATTAATGATAGTATTGTAAACAAAAAGCAAGTAATCGAACTCATTCTTCACCGTGAATCTTTAGCACTTTGAGAGCAGAAAACTTCAAGGGCAACCCGGCGATTTAATACTTTTGCGAAAGAATTTTTTGTGAGCTACCATGGCATCATCCAGCACTTCAGCGAAGAAAGGATCTGATATGTTAGTCCAAGGGGAGTGGAAAGCACCAGATTTTAAGATCGTGCCCGCTGTTGCAGCAGCCCTAGATCCGAACGGAGCTCAATCTCAGATTCCTCCTAAGGTACTACTTATCAACGATATCCGTAATCATTTTAACTGTTCAATTCAAGAAATGGGAAACCTAGAACTAGACATTGTGCGTGAGGAACTATGTGTGGATGGTATTTTGAAGCCCGAGCACAAACATCTGGAAGATAAGGGTTTAGTTCACATTGCACATCTTCCTCGAAACTTTCAAGATAAATGGGTTAGGTACATTCTCAGCCGAGTACACGATGGCAAGATTTGTCTTGAGCAACCTATTGAGATCACAAAGAAAATGATTCAACAAGTCACCGGTCTTCCCATGTTGAACAAAGCTAAAACTACCAAAACCCTAGGTCGGACAGAACTAGAGAAGAAAACCCTAGCCGAGTGGGATGGTAGAGGCATGAAGGTTAGCAACATTACCGACGCCGAACTGAAGTTTGGTACACATATCATTGCCCACAAGATTTACAGTTCTAGTCGACAGAACAGTGTCTCCTGTGAAGCTGTTGACCTAGCATACAAAGTGGTTAAAAACAACTTGACATTTGACCTAGCAGACTTATTGTTGAAACAGTTCAACAAGAACATGGAAAGCATCAAAACTTCCAAAAACAATCCATGTAAGTTTGGATCCTTGTTAGTCTGCTTATTCTTCTATGTTCAAAAATTCTTCCCTTCTAAAGGAAAAGTTGTATGGAGAAAAGATGTGCCAGTACTCTATGAAATAAATGAATACATCGCAGAAATGGGTGAAAACTTTGAAAGCATCATGGATAACTATTTTGAGTCTTTCAAAGAGAAAATGAATGATAGATTTCGGATTCCACAGAAGTTGGTGGAAGATTACAAAGATGACATCTGTTTTATGGTAGATTGTGATAATGTGTATATTCAAGCAGTTAAACCAAGAACTGTATATGTAACACCTCTTCCTTATGAGGTAAATATTGATGAAACCAAGAATATCATCGAAGCTCTTCTAAATCAGCCTGTCAATCCCAAAGCTCCATATTTTGGAACATATGATGAAGCTAAGGTGAGAATTGAACTAAGCATAAAGCTTCCACAGGCGGTAAACAAAGGAAAGAAGAGGATAGCCAAAATGCAAATGATAACCGAGGACAAAGAAGAAATAGATGAAAAAGAAGGAGAAAAGGATGAGAAAACAGAGAAACCAGAACCTGCAAAGAAGAAAGGAAAAGTTTTCATCACTAAGGCATCTGTGCCTCCCACTGCTGTGTTTACAAGGAGAAATACAAAAGGCAAGGCAGACAAGGCAGAAAAGGCAGATAAAGACATAGTATTCAAAAGGCCTCCTCTAACCCTTCAAGAAAAGCTCAAACTCTTTAGAGATGGATCAGGATCTGGAGTAAGTAACATAAAATCCTTGAAATATGAAACCAGATCGGAAGCAGAACGGAAGGAAATAGAAGATGCTGTTGTTGAGAAGATGGGACAGTGGAAATACTCTCCTGAAGAAATTACCCCACAGATTCCAGCAGTTCTATTGAATCCAATAAGAATGAGATGGAGCAATGCAAGGCAAACTGTGATAGACATATTTGATCAAAACCTGAGACAGTTGATGCCGAGCTTGAATAATGATGAAGTAAAGAAGGCACTAAAAGAAAATGAAAATAAGATGACATTGAAGTTCAATACTTGTTTGATTTTGATCAACAATATTGAATCGGTTGTGAAGGCTGCAAAAGCCACATGGAAGAACATATACCACCTTCACCAACTGAGCATTGAATCTGTAATAATAAAAGATATTGAAGATGACAGCGATGAACAAGAAGAAGACACCGAGGTAGATGATACTGTAAGGATAGCAGCAGAAGTCATTGCATCCCTTCCTACATCTCCAGTGAAAATCTCTACATCCAGCCCTGAGACACCTTCAAGCATGGTTGTGACAACTTCCACATTTGTCCAATCATCCCTAGCAACATCAGAGGCAGCTACCATTTCTTCTACTGAGCTGCAGTCTCCTGTACCAGTAAGTTTTCCATCTTTTGAATCTTCAAGTGTAAATATTTTAAGTTCTCCAGTAGAAAGTATACCAGTATCAATAGCCAGCCCTACTTTATCTACTGTCACTACTACAAGAGCATTTAGTACAGATAAGCCTAAGGCTCTACCGAGTATAAAATTTTTGGGTAAAAATATAGTTGAGGATATAGACCTAGATGAAGAGATAGAGATTCCTACATTAGATTTTGCAAATCTCTCAGCAGACCAGATGCAGAATATAGGTGAGATCCTCCAAAGGAAAGCAAAACAAAAGAAGCTTAAAGAGGAGAGAGACAAGGAGTATCAAATCATCAAGGATGCTAAGGACATTTTGTCTGATGCATTAGGCATTAAAGTAGACTCCTCCCAGCATGTTTTGTTACAATTAGCAGAGGCAGTTGAGAAATACAATGAGGACTCATCCGGGACAGAAAAGTTAGTTGAAAGAGCCGAGAAGAGATTCAACAATAAAGTGCTTGAGCACATTGCTCAGCAGATAGCTATTAACCAAGTGGAATTGTCTTCAGTTTTGTCTAACATAGAGTCTATTTATTCGAATGCTACCTCTCTTTTGGCCAGACTATGCAATTTTGTCGAGTTCACAAAGGATGTTAAAGATAAAATGAATAAAATGGATGAGGATATGAAGATTAGCATATAGAAGCTGCAACTTGAACCAAGTTCAAGCTCTGCTCATCACATGAAAATTTCACACCTATCTAATATGCAGTCTGATCTACTGAAAGAAGACTCAAGGATCCGGTCCACACTGTTAGACATCCAACACATGATCCTTCCCATCATGAATACAATGTATAAGCGCATTGAAAATTCCAGAACATTGATTCATGACAATCAGTTCTCTATAGCAGATCACTTGATTGAACTCTCTGCAGAAGTCCAAATTGCTATACAAACATGTAAGATCCTGCAAGAAAGTTGGGACAGAACCCTGGCACTAATAATGAAGGTACATTCTGATTTCTTATCAAATTTTGGATTCTCTCTGTAAATAACTTGTATATGCACCTTTGGCATTATCGTCAAAAAGGGGGAGATATGTATAGAAGGAGAGATATGTATACAGTTATAGATTTGTATGAGGAACAGTTAGCACATTGAAAGGGGGAGACAATGTATAAAGCCCTATAACAAAGACAAAATTTTGAAAAATCAAAATAAAACTCAGTATGATTCGGTGTATATAAATTTTGGCCAATAAGTGTTTTTGTCACTAATGCCAAAGGGGGAGATTGTTGGCATTAAGCAGAATTGCCACTAGTGACAACACTTATTTGCATTCTGGATATAAACCGAGTAGACAGTGCAAACCGAGCAGACAGTGCAAAACCGAGCAGACAGTGCAAAATCGAGCAGACAGTGCAAACCGAGCAGACAGTGCAAAACTGAGCAGATAGTGCAAACCGAGCAGACAGTGCAAACCGAGCAGACCAGTGCAAACCGAGCAGACAGTGCAAACCGAGCAAGTTAGTACAAACCGATCAGGACAATGTAAACCGAGTAACATCTTGTCTACCGAGTCACCAGTACTTACCGAGTTCAATACCTACTGAGTGATCAGTATGAACCGTGCCTTCACTTCTACCTAGTGCATGACGATGCCGAGTAATGCAATGGACGCCGAGTATCAGAAAGTCACCGAGTCAGTTTGAAGGAACCGAGTAACTACTTGGGCCGACTGTGTAATTGTAATTGTAATTAATTGTTTAAAACCTGTATATAAACAATGTTGTAAAAAGATGAAAAATATCAAGTAGAATATATGTGAAAGAAAAAGAAAGGCAGAAATAAGCGAATTGCAGAAGGCTTCAGAAGTATAAGGTTCAGCAAAGACAAATTCATCACAGAAGGTGATCAGTACATCAGAGAATCTCAATCAGCAATCCAGTTGCAAAGCAGAGATCTACTGTTTCATTCTAACAGGTGAATCAGTACTAAATCCTTTAACCGGGTAGACTTAACAGTCTTTGTATAAATCTCTTTACCGAGTACATACTTCACTGTATGTTTGTAAATCCTTTAACAGGGTGGATTTAGCAATCCTTATTGCTCCTAACAGGGCAGATCATCAGAAGTGATCAAATTGTAAGCCTTAACCGGCCAACTTTATTCTGCAGTATTAAAGCTTTGTGGGTTTCATCCCCACCCCAGTTTTACTTTCTTTTGGAAGGTTTCTGGGTAACCAAATCTATGTGTCATTATTGTGAATGCTTTCAAGTTTCATGCTTTCTGTATGCAAAGGTTAAAAAGTAAAATACATGTTAAAATTAGAAGAAAATTTGGAGTTACTGATTCACCCCTCCCCTCTCAGTAACTTGGTTAATTCCTGAATATTTCCAACAAAACACACCTTAACCCAATTCCCATAAATCCTGTATGTCTAAAGATCCATGTATACTCAAGAGGCTGCTCCGAATTACCATACATTATCCATGCCATATTGAGCTCCAAGACAACAAAAGAGCAAGATAGGCCAGGCAATTTCCAAATAAATAAAACATATTTATATATATATATATATATATATATAATTCAGTTGTATATATGCATATATATGGAGACCTCTATATATGAATATATACCTCTCTTATATATGTGCAGGTATTTATTTATATATATACCTATAAATTAACATAAATATATAAATATAAATATATATATATATATATATATATATATATATATATATATATATATATATATATATATATATATCAGTAAATAAATACCTATACTTATATATATATGTGTGTGTGTGTGTGTGGTTTTGAACAAAACAATAACCAAAAATGCAGATCAAGGGTCTGGTTGCTCAATCCTGGTACCAAAAAAGCCTATATACTCAATTGCTCAAAATGTTAGAAGCTTGAGAAAATAGAGACCAGGCTTCCATCTTTTCCTTCACTGACTCTCATTGCACTAAGGCACAATATTATCCGTATACTTGATGTTGTATAAATTGCCATTAAACTGAAATTTTTTGTTTGTAGTTTATAATTCAGGATATTTCCTTTAGCATAGTTCTTTAGAGCAAATTTTCAATAGCAACATCACCTTAAACTGGCTGAAGACATTCATTTACCATCTAAGTTGGAATAAAATAGTAAGCTAATGTATTGGGCCACAAAATCCACTGTTTGCACAATACCATTATCTATTCTTAGCTATTCTATTTACATAACCATTTTAAGCTATGTACTATATTTCAATAAGGCACCATCTAGATGAGACTATCAACTTTCATAAGTCTGGGTTAAAAGGTTTATCGGTATGTAGAGACTACTTTCAATAGAATGTCCCCTAAATGCTTTAACTTGGAGCCAAAACTAACAGCTATAAAGATACATCAAGTATTACCTTTATACATATAAACCATTCTACATCGAGTATTACCTTTATACATATAAACCATTCTACTTTAAAAAGCCAAAAATACTTGAGTCTTTATACACCTGTGCTATTGTTCTGAACTACCATACACTTCCATGTATTGTTCCTTCTAACCATCACACCAATGCACTCGACTTCTTCCAATTCTTTCTTGTTCCTCTTGGTGCGCCTTGGTATTTCTGGGGCAATAATATGCAAGTTGGGGGGGGCAATGCTATCCAGTTCTATGGGTATATCAAAACCCTCCAGTCTCCAATACTTAAGCATGCATCTGTTGTCCATGTCATCCTCCAAAATTTCCTTGTAGAGGAACTCTATATTTCTAGCCATTTCAGGCCAATGCCTGTCAAAGTTTTCTTCATCCTTGAAGGATAACATGGCTATCCTTTGAGATTGGGGTATACCATTGAGTTCCTCCATACCTGTCTGCATTGTTATTTCTAGGTAGGGGATTGTTAAATTATGGTCCACACAGTAGACCATCTTCTCCAGCCTCCTAGGTGCTCCTCAGCAAAAATTTCTCTAGATACTTCGAGAACTTCTACCTTGCTTTTTCCTGCGAAAATGGAGAGAGCTACAAACATGCCTATCACCCCTCCATTGGTCCTATATGAATACAGGCTGTTAAAATGGTAGTCTCCAATGGATTTCTCTAGCACCCTTCTTGTTGCATTTGGCAAGGGATTGAGAATTTGATTCCACCTTTCCGGAGATATGCAACCTCAGAAGGCCATGGCCTGATCACTTTTTGTATAGAAGGTACACAGTCTTGTCTCCATGTTGGTGTAAATGAGGGCCAGCACTTAGAATCCTATAAAAACCTGATGAGGTCAAACTTACAGGAAGAGACTGGAGAATACCTATTAATTATAATAGTATTACTTCTGTTAATACTTGGCATACTTCCTAACTAATAGATGAAATAGTAGCAAGGTTGCCGATGTCATTACACCTCATGATTCGGTCACTTATGATGAAAAATTTTGCACCTCCAGTTATTAGTGCCTGTCAGCTATCTAAGATGCCACAACCCAAGAAATCAAATTATATCTTCCACGATAAGATCCTTGCCTGAGGTGATTTTTGTTTATCATAACACCTTTTTGTTTATAGTACAGATACAATCAGTGCTTTGTAATGGGTCATGAGGAAAGAAAGGGAATGTCTAAGATCGGGTGAATCAATTTGCCCATTAAGGCTTATCCTATAATCATTTCGGCTCTGAGATACTTTGCTACTAGTGAGTCTAATTATTCCATAGTGTGAAAGTACATTATTAAATATATTATCCCAGAAGTAACAGTAAAGGGGATTTATTCACTGTATATGATGACCTTTGATAACCAATTAATGGTGTGATTTAATGTCGATGATGTCTGATGAGACTCATCACTACCTGGCAAGGGTTGTAGATAAAAAGGTGACATGTTAATAATTGCTCTCCTATCCCATTGAGCCTAACAATGCAAGTCCTTATTGAGGAAGATTAAGGTCATTCTACTATAGTAGTTATTGATTTAGTAAGTGCTTAATCTAACCTTAAATGGGGATTACTAAAAACTTACATCTTACGGAGATGACTTACTATTCTAAGGGTTAAAAGATGATTAGGACAATTCCTATGATCTATCTAACTCTTGTTTTAAACTCCTATGCATATGTAAAAGGGAAGCTAGGTTATAATGGACCTAAATAATTAGACTATATTGTTGTGTTGCTACTTAGAAATTATAAGGAAACTTTTAGGGTAGAAGATCCATTATTACTTCTCCATTTGCTCCTTGATTCGCAAGTATATCTGCCTCTATATTTCCTTCCCTATAAGTGTGTCTGATTTCATATTTTGTTATATTCTCCAAATTTGATTTATCTCTTCTATTTTTGAATTCAAGAACCAATTCGAGGTTTTTTTGGCGCGGATGGCATTGACTATGACTTGAGAGTCCCCTTCAATAATAATTTTTGAGATGTGGAGATTCTTGCAAATTTTGAGCCCTTCTAATACCGCTAAACATTTTTCCACATTATTTGTGGAAGGGTTGATAGGTCTAGAATACTTAGCAATAACTTTTGACTTCCAATTACGAATAATCCCACCGATACCAACAATCCCTGGGTTACCTCACGAGGCTCCGTCAAAGTTGAGTTTGTACCACCCCTCTTTCGGAGGTAACCATTTATAAGTTGCTCTATCAGCCTTCATTTTGGACCCCCCTTTACCATACAATGGAGGGATTTCTAATTTTGGCCATCTGTACCTAATTTTATTATCCCAACTCTTAAAGGACTCTTCATAACTTAGCTTGTCCCTAAGCTTGCTATTAATAATTTCTA
Organism: Chamaecyparis obtusa; assembly: GCA_027943335.1. Lineage (NCBI taxonomy): Eukaryota > Viridiplantae > Streptophyta > Pinopsida > Cupressales > Cupressaceae > Chamaecyparis > Chamaecyparis obtusa. The sequence continues at coordinate 7,637 of BSBK01006333.1, read as the reverse complement.
CAATAGATGCTTCGATCTTATTTGTGATCGTATTCCAAGTTGATTTTTGGTTTGTAAAAATTCTTTTGTTTCTCTCCTTCCAAATTTCCCATACAACTATTGAGGGCGCTATAGTCCATATATCCTTATATAAATTGTCTTTGTACAGGGATGGCCATGCTTTAAGATTGTTGAGTAGATCAAAATGTTGAGTGGATTTCCAACCTAAACTCTGGTGAAGCCAATTCCAGCAATTTTGGGAAAAGGGACAATTGAGAAGGAGATGATTAACATCCTCAGATTGATTCTCAGACAATGGACATCTAGAAGGTCCCTCAAACCCTAATTTACTTAGCCTATCTGCTGTGAGAATTCTATTTTGTAACGCCGCCCACAAAAACATACCGGCTTTAGGGAGGCAGAATTTATTCCAACAAAGATTTAGGGGGATGTTTATGTTATCCATATTTTGATCTCTGATAATCGAATTGTAGCCTTCTTTTATAGAGTAGTTACCATTATTGGACCCTTCCCAGATTAAAACATCTGATCTAATTTTAAGAGATATCTCTCTGTCTTTCAGAATAGCCAAAAGGCCCTATTTTTCTTGCCATGCTGCACTAATTTCCCTTAACTCTTTCCAATTGGTTGCTTCCTCCTTATAAAGATAATCCTTAAGATAAATACCTATAACCCTTTTACATTATTCCATAAACTCAAAGGAAAAACCCAATTTGCTTAGGGGGGTTAGGCCCGCCCAAGAGTCATCCTAGAATAGGGCTTTATCTCCCGCTCCAACATCCCAAGAGAGATGCTTGTTAATTATACCTCTGCAATCTTTTATGAAATTCCATATCCTAGAGCCTTTAACATGAGAGTGAGCCCTAAAGATATTAATGGGGTCCGAATCAGGGATGTATTTTTGAATTAATATAGATGCCCATTTACTGCTAGATTCTTTATACATTCTCCACACAAGTTTAGCCCCGAGGGCTTGGTTCTGCCATAGAAGGTTTTTGATACCAAGACCCCCTTTTGAAATAGGCTTGCATAAGGTATCCTATTTAATTAGGGCCATTTTTTTATCATCTGATGTACCCTGCCAGTAGAAGTCACGGAGCATTTTATCTAAGTTTTTTTTAACGCTCATTGGAAGGGGAAGGATTGACAAATGATACATGGGTATGGCAAATAGGACTGATTTAATCATTGTCGCCCTGCCTACTTTAGTTAACCATTTTCCTTTCCAAGAGCTTTTCTTAATTTGAATTTTGGTTACAACTTGATGCCATAATTTGGTTGATAGAAGACCCTTATCCAGGTCAATTCCTAGGTATTTGCACTGAAATTTGCCAACTTTATAGCCCATCAGTCTACAAATCTCTGCTTCGGTTCTTGGGGATGTGTTAATAAAGAATATTTCTGATTTGGTGGGGTTAACATGCTAACCTGAGGCTTTCAAGTAAATGTTTAAAACATCCCTAAAAGCTCTGGCTTCTTGGCTGCTAGCATAGCCCGGTAGAATCATATCATCAGTGAATTGCTGATGAGTAATATTAGGGACATTTTCTGATGCCTTCAGCCCCAAAATTTTTCCTTTGGTCTGTTCTTGAGTGATAGCTCTTCCTAAAGCTTCCGCATAATGACGTAGAGGAAAGGGGATAAGGGATCACCTTGCTTGATGCCCCTTGAAATATTAAAGAAACCTTCCAGAGTTCCATTAATAAGAATTGAAACTTTAGGAGTAGAGATGCAATTGAAGATAAGGTTAATCCATTGTTTAGAAAATCCAAAAGCTTCTAGTCACTTACATAGGAATCTCCAATCCACTTTATCGTATGCTTTTTGAATGTCTATTTTGATAATCATGCTAGGCTCCTTTGTTATTTGGGCAATGTGTACTATCTCTTGAGCTATGATTATACCATCAAGAATAGATCTATTAGCTACGAACCCTGTCTGTTCTTCTAAAATAAGGCTAGGAAGTAGGGTTTTAAGTCTATTTGCTAAACATTTGGAGAGAATTTTATAGATAGTATTACAAAGGGAAATCGGTCTGAAGTCACCTGGTTCTGTACTTTCATTCTTTTTTGGAATCAAAGTGAAAAAGGTATTATTTATTTCGCTTAGAAGTGAACCCAAGTTTCGAGTTGCTTCTACTGCTTGCCAAACCTCTTCTCCAATAAAATGCCAGCACTTTTGAAAAAAGTCAGCTTGGAATCCATCTGGGCCCAGAGCTTTATCTAGATGTAGTTGGAACACCACTGCCTTAACTCCCTCCATAGAGAGTTTTACTGTTAATCATCTTGTTATTGGATTCTGAAATCAACTTGGGGATGGCTTTAAGCATTTCACTTTGAGCCATGAGGTCAGAGGCTTCTGAGCTATTTAGGAGGGATTGGTAGAAGTTAGCAAATACATATGAGATCTGCTTAGGGTCTATAGTAAAATTACCCTCATCATTCTTAATTCTCGATATTCTATTAATGCCTCTTTTAAAGTTGGTTGTATTATGGAAAAATTTAGTATTGTTGTCCCCCTCCTTGAGCCATGATTCCCTGGATTTCTATTTCCAGAAGATCTCTTCTTTAAGAAGGATATCATTGTATTTGGCTATTAACTCCTTTTCCTTATGATATCTATGTTCATTCATTCCTTGCTCTATCACGATATTATTAAGATCAGTAATTTCTTGTTCTAACTATACCTTTTCTTCAAAAATATTATTAAATTTTTTCTTATTCCATTCTAGCGCCTTTTTTTTATGATTTTTAGTTTTGCTACTAGGCAATACATCTTTGAGCCTTTAATCGAGATTTGGTTCCACCATTCTTCTAAGAGATTAATAAATTATGGGTCTTGGAACCACATGAACTCAAACTTGAAAGGGTTCCTTGATGGTTTGACATCCTCTATAATATTAAGCCTAACGGGAAAGTGATCTGATCCTGACTCAGAGAGGATTTCCGCATTTACTATATGGTCAAAGTTATCAACATTGGTTTGAGTAAAGAATCTATCTAGTTTCTCCGCTATATGACTGAAACCTACTCTTCTGTTGTTCCACGTATAACTCCCATTAATTGTGTTGATGCTAATTAAGTGGTTATCCATGGCCCATTTGCTAAAATCTTTATGTGCCTATGATATAAATTGAGAACCTCCGTATTTTTCTTCTAGATCTAATATGGCATTGAAATCTCCTCCAATAATGAAGGGCTATTCCAAATCTTCACTTAAAAGGTCTTGTATTTCCTGCCATTCTTTCCTTTTACCTTCATTAGGGATTGGTCCATATACATTCATCAATTTAAATTTTAATTTATATTTTAAGCTACTAACTTCTAATACCATCCAATTACCACTGGCGGATGAGGGAATGGCTACCACTTTATGGGGGTCCCAAAGGACTGCTAGCCCACCTGAAGGACTAGGTGGAGTTACAAATTCTGACTTCCAAATACCTAATTTTTTGCTAAACTTAGTACATTCCTCCCTAGTGAGCTTAGTTTCCTGTAATAAAATTATTTCGAAGTCAAAATTTTTTAGGTATCTCTTGGTAAGTCTCTATTTGTTAGGGGCATTTAGACCCCTAACATTCCAAGTAGTAACTTTCATTGTTTTGCGGGAAGGCACTTCCCCTTCCCAGCATAAAGAATATCTGCAATTTTTACTTGGTTTCCTGCATTACATCTATAGATCTTAATTCCACTGCTGATTTTCTCCCTCTCTTCTTTTTAATTCTATTGATATTGGGAGTACTTAAACTTCCTCTAGTTATTGCTATGCCTAAATACCTATTCTTGTTAGTAATACCAAAGAGGCCTTCAATGGATTCATTAACCGATGTTAGGTTGCCATCCGACTTTATGAAAATACTATTCTACTATTCTAGTTAATTACAATATGATTCTAATTGGTCTTGTACCTCTTCTACATCAATAATTTCCTTACCATAGACTTCAATTAGGTCCTCTGGGTTGTTTGGTATTTCTAGGTTTAAAGATTCTAATTCTACAGGGATAGAGGTTGTTGTTCTCTCCCCTTTTGGCAATGCAATTCCAGTTCTGGCAATTGGTGTGGCATTTTTTGGATTCTGACTATCTTTTTCTATTTCATTCTTATTTAGATCAGAAAATACTAGTGCTGGCACAGTAGTAAAGGGTGATAAGATATCTATATTTCCTTCCTCTTGCTTTTCAGTACAGTTTTTAATGAGCTTAATTAGTGTTTTTTTCTGATATTTTAATTCCTCGTGATCACATAATTCATCTATAAGAATATCCATTAATTCATCTATAAGGGATTCTCCCTGACAGTTAGTGATATGGTTTACTTCCTCTTCGCATTTTCTTTCAGGCACTTTTTCTGTTCTTAGGCTTAAGGACTATGATATTGGTGCCTCCTTCTCAACTCCATTGATTAGCTTAATATCTACTAATTCGGGAGCTGATGTTTCTACCCAAGTATGTTTCATGGGCATACTTACTTGTGATTCTATCTCTTTTTCAAACACATCAATCTTTTCCTTGAGCGTTTACAATGTTCTCATCTGTAAGGTTTGTATCTAGCTGTTCTACAATGATGTTCTTGCTACTAATGACTAGGATTTTATGATTATCATTAGTAATCTCAGTGTTCATTATGCTACTAAAGAGGGGAATTTCCAGCCTTCTAAAGGGATCCTGGTTATTGTTGAAAATACCCAGGGCATTGGTTTTACATAATTCAGAAGGTGAGAATCCGAGTTCAGTATTTGAGAGCTCAAAACCCCCTTTACTATCTAAGAAATTTACTTCAACCCTATTTTCTGGGTTATGAGGGACATCTGTAGAATTATTGGGAGTAAGTGGGAGAGAATTCCTTCCATTCTCAGAAACTTCAATGAAATCATCAATGATCATAGGGTTAATAATTAGGGTGTTTGAGTTACAACATAGCTAAAGGGGGGGGGATGTAATTGTTATGGTAATTTAGCCTGATGATGATTATCACATCTGATTTAAAATATTTAGTTTTAACCATCCTTTTGAAAACCCCAATTTTATCTCCTATACTTTTCATAGCTTCTAAATGATTACATTCTAGTGGCAGATTTCTTAACATAATTTCTTTCTCTACTTGGAAATTTGCAGTTTTAATTGGATTAAAAAAAGGAAACCAAGAACATACAAAAAAAGAATTATCTCTAAATTTCAAATAACCTTTCTCTAAAATTTTGTTTCTAAGGCTACTATTTTTGCAATCTATAAATATGAAATTATCCGCCAAGATAGTAATACTTACCTTCGAGGGGAGAAGAGCCAACAGTCCTTTGATAATATCCTCGATATGGGCTCCAGTTCCCATCCATTTGCATATGACACCTATCTTTGCATAGGCTTTCTTCTTTTGCCAAATATGACTTTGATTCAATGAAACCTTAAAATGATTATTATCATGCTTGCCAAGTGTAGGAGATATTGAATGTTTATAATCAACTGAACACCTATGTGGCGGGGTGTAAACATTGTCTTTACACTTAGCTAGAGACTGTTTGTCCCCATAACACTGCTTAACCACATTTTGAGGCTTGCTGGTCAATGATCTCATATTTTCCTTCCTACGATGGGGAGGGTTGTATGCTTGTGATGATCTATGAAGCACATCAGAGTCATTTATACCCTTTAATACCCTTTGTTCCATAGGTAGGGTTTTGGACAAGGGAACGGGAGAATTCCTCACACCGGCTTGTAAAACATTACAACCCTGTTGTGCTTGCCTTCTGACATCTTCTACCCCTCCCCTGACCCTGCTTTTCTACTATTTTATTGAAATACCAGATGAATTTTCTCTGCTTAATACTTCAAAAGAGTTTTTAAGAACTATAGTGTTGCTATTGTGATTTTTAGGAGAAGATTTAACCATTTTCTTGCCTGTGACCATGTGCCATTCATCTTTACTTGCTTTGCCACCATCGGAAGGCTTCCTAACTTCTGGTATTCCTCCTCTCACAATAGATAAAGGGTCAAGAGGTCTACTAGCTGAAGTCTTTCTGAGAGGCATAGCCTTTGTAATCCCGAGATGTTCATGGTGTCTACTTTTTGATTGCCGTGATGGCGATTTATTTATGATGTGAGCAGTAATGGTCTACACAGGTGCCCCTTCACCTTTCCCCAATTCAGAGATAGCATGAAGTGAAACTTGTTCGGCAATTTTTTCCCTAATCGACTCTTTATTAGCTTTCCCCTCCATTGCATATTTGGTTTTTGAAAAGGCATCCAGTGTTTCAACTGAGAAAATCTTTCATCCCTGCATCCCTGTTATGGAACCGGTAGCCAATGCAAGATTGGATATCAGGATTGCGTTCCAAAACCCTAATATTGAGTATAGGAGTTTTAACAGATTCCTTCACACTAAGATCCCTGGAAACATTATCCCCAATTTTTCCCTGAGAGGCAGAGATCTTGGCCAAAGGCTACTCATTATTCAAGGCATCCATCCCACTTTTGGCCTTCTACTTTGTGATAAAATCCTTAAGGTGATCATAAGTGGGATGTAGATGTCGTATATCCTTCGCTTACAATCCTCATATTTATGCCTATATTGCCAGCAGTTGAAACAGTAGCTAGTGAATTCTTTACACGAGCTTGTGGATCTTGCAGTCCTAGTTGATGTAGGCTTGGAGAGTGCTAATGATCAGTCAGAACCCTGATCTACTACTTTTTTCCGACCATGATGCATAAGCCCTAATTTGATCTGATGATTTTGTAAGGCAATTTTTCTTTGTAATCTGATCTTTCGCATTTTCGCATTCTAAATTATGCCAAGAACATTGTTATAAAGTATAATTTTTTTAGATATAGGGTTCAATTTAGTTTTAATGTTCAACTATATATATATATATATATATATATATATATATATATATATATATATATATATATATATATATATATATATATATATATATATATATATATATATATATATATATATATATATATATATATATATATATATATATATATATATATATATATATATGTATATGTATGTATGTATATGTAATTATAATTACATATACCTTAATACATATGTATATATTAATGTATATATATATATATATATATATATATATTGATATATTATATTGAACCATACATATTGATAAATTTATTTCAAGTATAATATATATATATATATATATATATATATATATATATATATGTATATATTAATGTGTGTATTAATAAATACATATACATTAATATGTACATATATGTATATGTCAATTATTTGAACGATGCTATCAATTTCAACAGATTGTTTAGCGACTTATGTAAAAGGCAACGAGAGTTGATGTTAGTATTATTTTTAGCATTGTAAATAGGGTGATTACCTAATCTTTCTATGTGGATTTTCATAAAATGAATGGAATGTCCCTATCTTTCTGGTCATGTAAATAGGGGAATGCCCCTATCTCAATAGCTTTGTAAATAGGGTAGCTTTGTAAATAGGGTAATGCCCTATATTTAGTATGCTGGACATTTGTCTCAGACAAGACTGGAAGTTTTCTTTTCCATTCTTTCCTACCAGTGCCTGCACTGAACCGAGACTCGTGTATCATATTTTAAAATTATCAATAAAATAATCTTGGCTTAGGCCTTTTACAGATC